>JZKD02S2333287.1:137059-208455 GCA_000966675.3 Picea glauca
TCAGTGTGAAATCATGATCTCCATCATAGCTGAGACCACAATCTAATGTACCCTTAAGGTACCTCATCACATGTTTTGCAGCAACTAGGTGAACATGTATGGGTTCTACTAGAAATTGACTCAAGGTGTTCACGACAAAACAAATATCTGGTTTGATGTTCATCAGGTACATCAATGATCCAATGATCTGTCTATTCAGCGTGGCATCAATCAATTCTGACGAAGTGTCGACCAATAGCTCCAGCTTTGCTTCCATGGGTGTATTCATGGACTTTCACTCTAACATGTGAAATCTCTTCAGGATTTCGATTGCATACTTCCCTTGGTTAAGGAAGATTCTCTCTGGGCTCTACCATACCTCAAGACCTAAGAAATAATGCATTAGGCCAAGGCATTTCATCTCAAATTCTGAAGCGATCTTCTTCTTACATTCGGTGATGAGCTTTTCTTCTCCAGTTAAGAATAAGTCATCCACATACAACAACAATATCACCGACTCATCATTCATAAACTTGAATTAGAGGTTAGAATCTTCTTTACTCTTGGTAAAGCTCAAGCTCATCAAAAAACTGTCTATCCTGCCATACCAAGCTTTGGGAGCTTGCTTCAACCCATACAAAGCCTTCTTCAACTTGCAGACATGAGTCTTCATGTCTTCAACTTCAAATCCTTGAGGTTGTTCTATACACACTTCTTCTTCGATGACACCATTTAGGAAAGCTGTCTTTACGTCCATCTGGTGTAACTTCCACTTCATCTTAGCTACAAGGGCTATGATGGTTTTGATCAAAGTGTATCTTTCTACAGGAGATAATGTCTCTTCATAGTCAATGCCTTCCTTTTGAGAAAATCCACGAGCAACAAACCTTTCTTTATACTTCTCAATACTTCCATCAACAACATGTTTTATTTTGAAGAGCCACTTGGAAGATACCACATCCTTTCTCTTCGATCTGGGAACTATTTCCCATACATCATTATTTATTATGGATTGGTATTCTTCTATCATGGCATCTGTCCATTATTTCTTTTGAATGGATTCTTCAAATAAGGTAGGCTCCTTTTCTAGTAGATCACACATCAAAGCCATATAACTGGAGAATGGCTTAGGTCTCTTCACCTGTCTCGTGGTTCCTTTGGGAACACCATACTTCTCTCCATCTTGAATAATCTCCCTATCCCAAGTAGGCTTTCTCTTATGGGAGATCGTCATCTAAGGAGGTTATTGAAATTCTACTATGTGATGATCTTCTAGAATTTCCTCATCAGGGGAAGCTATGACTTCCCTCACCGGTTCTGCAACTCTGGGAACCTCCCTCACTGATTCTGCAACTTTGGGAGCTACAGGTTCCTCTTCATATACTTCTTCAAGATGGCATATTATTGATTTCCTGAGCACCACATATTCATCAAAGGTCACATCCCTGTTGATCTCAATGTGATGGTTACCTGGTATATAAATACTGAAGGCCTTGGAGGCCTCACAGTATCCCACAAATATTCCCTTCTTTCCTAAGGGTTCCGACTTGTTTCTCTTCTCTTTTGGAATATGTATGAATGCTGGGCAGCCAAATATTTTGATATGGCTTACCTCTGGCTTCTTTTTGGAGAACATCTCTTCTAGGGTATTGAACCCAAGTGCACTATGGGACAATCGATTTTCCACATAAACTGTTGGTTTTGCTGCTTCTGCCCATAAGCACATTGGAATATCTTGATCATGGATCATGGTATTCACTGCTTCCATTATAGTCTGGTTCTTTCTTTCTGCTACACTGTTTTGTTGAGGATTGTAGGGAGTGGTGAGCTCCCTCTTTATCCCGACAACTTTGCAGAAGTTCACAAACTCTTTTGAGGTGTATTCTCCTTCATTATCTGGCCTGAGTATCTTGATCTTTCTTTCAGAAAGATTCTCTATCAAGGCTTTGAATTCCTTGAATTTACTAAACACTTCATCTTTTGATTTCAAAAAGTAAACCTAGGTCTTACGAGAATAATCATCAATAAAAGATACATAGTATACATACCCACTGATGGAGGATGATGGCATCGGGCCACATACATCTGAATGAAAGAGTTCTAAGACTCCTTCTGCTTTGTTGTCTCTCTTTGGAAAAGGGTTCTTGATGTTCTTCCCTTGTGCACATCCATTGCATACACCTTCATGGTCAACCTTGAGTTCTGGTAGACCTGTGACTGCTTTGCATACATATGGTAATGCCTTGTAGTTGATGTGGGCTAATCTTCTATGCCATAGCTTACATGAACTCTCAATGGTGTGGGTCATGGCTGCTTCTGAGTGACCCTTTAGCTTATACAAGCCACCTTCTTCTTTTCCAATGACCATTATTTCTTTCATGGTTTCTCCTTTAGCCCACATAAGAACTTCTCCATCTATAAAGGAAACTCTGAAGCCTTTATTTTCTAACGCTAATATGGAGAGGAGGTTCTTTGTCAAACCTGGTACATAGAGTACGTCCTTCATCTTCATTGAATTCCCTGAGTTAAGATTGTAGTTTGATTCTCCCACTCCCTTGATAGGGTATTGATAATCATCTCCAAGTGTAAATTTCTGAGAAAACTTCTTTTCTGAAATGCAAGAGATAATATCTCTTTTACCTATCATGTGCTTGGAAGCACCACTATCAATGAGCCAAGTGTCCGCTCCAGGTGTTACCGATCCTAAGAGGGCCGAGATTAAGACATAGTCTTTAATTTGTTCTCTTAACATATTTGCGGGTGGATCTTCATCTTCAACTACATGGGCATGACGTCTCTTATTTTTCCTCTTGTATTCTTCTCGTCTAGTTGGACAATGTCTCGCAATATGTCCCATCTTGTCAAAATGGTAGCATTGGGTAGATGAGTAATCTCTTTCCTTTCTTTTGGAATCTCTTTGGTTGAGATTCTTTATGACTGAATTTGTTTTGGGGGTTAGACTCTTTATGAGTTTCTTTCTGGAAGTAAGACTTCTTTCTTTCTCCTTTAGTGTGAGTAGCTAGGGCTTAATCTTCATCTCTTGAAAGTAAAGCTTCTCGATTGACTACTCTTGATTCTTCTTGAATGCATTCTTCCCATAGACTATCAAATAGTAGTTTCTCCTTTCTTGCACAAATGGTTTGGATGAATGCATCCCAAGGTCATGAGAGACCATTAAGGGCTGTCATTATGATTTCATATTCATCTATAGCATCTTCGATCGCTTCTAGTTGTTCTTTGAATTGAGATATTCTGGAGAAATATTCTTGGATTGATTCTCCTCTCTGAATCCTTGTATTCTTGAGATGAGTTCTTAGATTCGTCTTCCGATTAATGTTCTTTCCTTCATATAGTCTGGTTAGGGCATCAAACATTTATTTCATAGTCTTATTTGATGACACTTAAGGAATCAAGTGATCTTTGATCGAATCCGCAATGATTCTTTTGGCCCTAATTATGTCCTTGTGGTTTTTCTCTTTATTTGCAACATTGACGGCTTCTGGTACTTCTTCTTTGACGAATCTTGCTATTTCATTCTCTTCAAGAATGAGACCAATCCTATACTTCCAGGCACATAATTTTTCCACACCTTCCATCTTGTCAACAAGCTTAGTGCTTGCGGACATCTTTTGCGTGGGGCTAGGAAAATGACCAAAAATGAAAATGCTCAAAATTAAATTCTGAACTTACCAGGAGGTGCGCTTGGCTGAGGTGAGTAGCCTGGTGTGGTTAGATTTCAAAAAATCCAATTTTTACCCCTCCAAACTTGATCTGCATATTTTTGTACTGGTGCTTCTGGTTTTCTGGTACTTCTGGTACTCTGGTTTTCCGGGACTTCTGGTACTTTGTGAAAACTAGGGTTTCACTTTCCGGGAGATCTAGCCACTGAAAATTTTGCATCGAGGATGCCAAAGTGATCCTTGAGGAAGGGTGCACTTTTCTAGATGGTTTTGGGGCTGAAATACTTCTTCAACAAAAATCCCTAATTTGCATGTATGACAACAGTGACGTTTTTCACTTTCTCTTGTGAAAGATGCTCTCTTCAGCTTAGATCTGATACCATGTTAAGGTTTTAAGCTATTATTAGAGTTCTTTTCATTTCACTAGATAACAATAGCATAAATAGGATCACTGATAAATACACAATCAAAAGAGACACATCATTTATCCTGGGAAACCCTCATGGGGAAGAAAACCCAACAAAACTTCCTTAATATAGATAGCCAATACAATGCCAAGAGTAACTCAAACAAATACATAAATTCCTCTCCCAAGAATGCACCTGTCTCTCTCTCTTCTTCCTTCTCCAACTGCAGCTCTGAACTTGCTTCTTGATGAAAAGGTGAGTGTGTGTCCAACCGAAGTGCTAGCCTCTTTATTTATACAATCTAGTAGGTGACTTTTCACTGGCAGGGCCAACTTCTCAATCTGGGCGGTTATAACCACATTTAATTAATCTGGGAGCCGACTTCTCATTCTGCCTATTACAATTAGTGTTTTACCAATCCACAAAAGGGGATTTGGTTATTTACAATACCGACATGATCAATCCACAAAAGGGGATTGATCTAATGAATAATACATCAATAATAATTAGAATACTCTTTGCAGTTACATTATTTCAACATTTAGCAGATTATTATTGACGTTTCGTCGAAGGATTTTCAAAGATAGAAAATCCAATTACGGAATTGCAGAAGAATAGTAACAAATTTGTATGGTAAGAGAAATGCAGGGAATCATTTCAGAAACTTAAGGAGTTATTAACGACAACACCGATTCTGAAGGTTCCTGACATGGACAAAGAGTTATTGGTATGCACAGATGCATCCAAGGAAGGTTTAGGTGGAGTTTTGATGCAAGGAAGTTGAGTGATCGCTTACATTTCAAGGAAATTAAGAAGGCGCGAAGAGAACTACGCAACACATCATTTGGAGTTATTAGCAATTGCATATGCCTTACGAGTTTGGAAACATTATCTTATTGGATGAAAATTTGAATTGAAAACTGATCACAGTGGGTTACAACATATTTTTACTCAGAGTGACTTGAACACGCGACACAGGATTTGGTCAGAATTATTAAGTGAATATGACTTTGAGATTACTTAAATTAAATGAAAGATTAATAGAGTAGTAGATGTGTTGACTCAAAGACCACGCATATTCTCATTAATATCGCTTAACACAAATCTTCGACAAAGGATTCTAACATTGCAGATTGACGATGAATGGTACAAGGAAGTTTAGGATAATATCATACAAAATACTATGATGATACCAAAGTATGAAGGTTATTCATTTGAAAGTGATGGATTGTTGAAGTATAATGACATAATTTATGTACCGCCAAACAACGAATTGAGGAAATTGATTTTGAACGAAGCTCATCGAGCAATGTACATGGCCCACTCTGGAGTCACGAAGATAAAGGAAGACCTTAAGCCTTTATTCTATTGGAGGGGGATGAAGGATGATATAGTAAATTATGTGGCGAGATGTATTGAATGCCAGCAAGAGAAGGCTGAACATTGACATGAAATAGGATTTTTACAGCCACATGCGATTCTTGAATTGAAATGGGAAGTCATTTCGATGGATTTTATTGTTGGATTTCCACTGACGACAAGGAGACACGATTCTGTTTTTGTGGTCGTCGACACTTTGACGAAGAGTTCACACTTTATTATAGTTGATATGATGCATCAGGAGCCAAACATAGCTGTAATTTTTGTTATTGAGATTGTGAGATTGCACAGTGTGCCAAGAAAGATCGTATCCGATCGAGGATCGATGTTTACTGGATGATTTTGAACTAGTTTCCAAGAGGCATGGAGAATGCAACTGAATTTTAGCACAACATAGCACCCTGAAACAGATGGAAAAATGGAAAGAACAAATCAAATTTTAGAGGATATGCTTTGAATGTATGTAATGGATCAACATAAATGTTGGGAAGAATTATTACCATTGGTAGAATTCGCGTACAACAACAGTTATCAAAATTTGATTAAGATTACACCTTTTGAGTTTCTTTACAGACAACCATGTCAGACACCTCTGAGTTGGGATCGACTAGAGGATAGGGTCCTGGTGGGATCATAAGTAATCCAAGAAATGGAAGAACAAATGTGAACTATAAGACAAAGGATTAAAGAAGCGCAAGATCGACATAAGAGTTATGTTGATGTGCATTGCATTGACCATAATTATGAAGTTGGTGACAACTTTCTTGGGAGTGAAACCTCATAAGAGTTGAATCAAGTTTGGGAAGGGTGTTAACCTCTCTCCTAGGTTTGTGGGACCTTTCGAAGTTGTGGAAAGGAAAGGACCCGTGGCTTACCGACTAGCCTTGCCTAATTCTTTGAGGCGTAGGCACGATATATTTCATGTATCTGTTTTGCGAAATTATATTTCAGATCCGTCACATGTTATTGACTTGATTTCTTTCTAGGTGTTGGACGAGGGTGCTTTCATCATGGAGCCAATCCACATACTAGACCATCGCACTCGAAAACTACAGTGTCGAATAGTCTATCAGTTCAAGGTCCAGTGGGACAAAGATAATCCACATTCTGCTACATGGGAGGATGCATCTGAGATGCGCCCACAATTTCCTTATTTGTTTGATAGATTGGACATATAGATTTGTGTCAGATACTTTTATTGCTTTGATTATTAGATTGAACAAACTTGTGGACGGAGTTTAAAACAAGAGGGGGTGTATGTAACATCTAGTTCCATTGAGCACATTTTATACTGAATTATTCTTTGAGGACACTTATGAGCAAGTGATCCAGTTATGATACATTATGATTTCTACTTGATTATGAGTTATATTATGATGTCATTGTGATTTATATGTTAATTTCTAGATGCATATATATTGATTGGCATTATTGATGAGTTCTCCTAAGTGTGAAGGATACATGATAGGTTGAGTATGTTGATGGCATCAACGAACTTCCTTGGACTCCAGATTGAGTCAAGGAGTGGACTTGTATTTGGTTTGAGTATTTGATTTACACACATGTGATTTATATGATGATTTCGGTATGGATATTATGTATATGGATTATTGATATTGACCTTGTCAGTGGATGAAAACATGGTGATGCTTGCTAATCCGACTCACATATGGAGTAAATGGGTCATACACAAAAAATCACACAGATGAGGAAGAGGTGTGGCAGCGTCCCTGTCACAGCCTACTAGCAGTCTCGCCATGATATGAATGAAGGTTAATGATTACCTCGTTTCGAGAGGTCCACGATGCCATGAGGGAAGACCGAGACAATCACTCACGAAGAATTCTAAGGGGCACACAATAAGACATAATCCTTATTCCTTAGACAACCCTTAGTCTCTCACAAGGTCGACCAAGTGGAGTGTTGACTCCAAGTGTCAAACAAACTTCCAAAATAGTCAATAACGAGTGGCACCCTTGGAGCACGGAGGTGCGTCTTCAAGGCCATGTCGCCTAATCAAGTATTGAGTCAACAAAAAACTAGAAGGCATATAAAGTAAAATAAAATACGTAGACATTGTTAGAAAGAGCATGAAATTAATTATTAAAATATGAACTAGAAAAACTACCAAGGAGTTTAAGTCTAAATAAGTGACTAATTAAAATATTAAATAAGTTAAGGGAATTGAGATATAATAAACTCTAGAAAAATGGGGAATAATAATTAAAAGTTGGGTAGATGCACATGTGTGCATGAAAATAATAAAATATATTTTAAAATAAAAATAAATTAAAAACATGAGAGAATAGGTGGTTCACATAGAGTAACATCTTGAGTCAATCAACCATTAATCTTAACTAAAATAAGTCTCCTACTCCAACTCAAACTGAAATTTAGTTAGGGGACACAAAATAAATGATATATTGGGGAATTAAGAGACAACTAAGAGGAAACATAGGAACAAATTGGGAAGTGTGAGGGAAAATGTCTATTTAAATAAAATAAAAAGAGAATTTACATGTGCAACTTTGGGAGAGTGTGACAAGTGGTGTGGGCGAATAATAATTAATTTAAATTATTAAAAATTGTTTATTCTACATGAGAGGACAAGTGCCATTTCTAATTTTCCTATAAATGAAATGGAGAGGAAGAGAGAAGGATATTATTTTTGGGAAAGTATTGTTATGCTGTTAAAATTATTCTGGACTAGTTTACTTGTGAAGAGTTGGGATTGCAAACTTGTGCAAGTGGTGGAAGCCTCTCCTTGCGAGGGAAAGTTTGTGCTATTGAGTTTTATTTGTGTGTGTGACCCCTTTGTAGCTCGGGGGTATAAGGAGGAAGAAGAGTACCCTTGGCATTGGTTGGGAGGTACCAGTGAAGTCTTGGATTGGCAGGTGAAGGGAGGACGTGCAAGTTCCTTCCGGATTGAAGATCTTCATCGAGTTCCAACATTTGTTGGTCACAGTATTTATTCATTAGTAGTTTTGTATGTAATTAGATTATAAAATTTTGGTAAATTAAGGATTATAAAATGTAGGCTAGGTTACTGAAGTAACTTGTTAATTATGTATGTTTTTCCAAGTGTCTCTAAACGAGTAATTTGCAATGAGTAGATTATATATGGTTAATCAATTCCTGTGATTATAAAAAAGAAATGTTGTTGGGCCCTTCGTTTTTGAGAAGGAATCACACAAGTTTTGGCTAAGCACGAGTTGCACAAACTCCATCATAGGCAGGGAGAAAGAGCAATAGAAAGCAGTTGCAGAAATCAACGCAACACCAGCAAAGTAACAAACAGTTGAAACAGAACAAGAAAGCAGGCAAACCGAGAAGGAAGACACAACCCAACTATATATAGGACCAAACACAATTGTAAAAGGGTTCATCTGTTGGTTGGTTGGTTTTTGTTCATTAGTTCATAAGTTGGGTCGCTGGGTTGAGTCGAGTCAGGTTGGTCAGAGTCGCCCAAATTTTGGGATTAGTTGTTGATAATTGTTGTAAGTCAAAGGAAGACATTGCTAAGTTTGTAATGAATTTGACCTATCTGTAGGAGAATTAGAGCTCTGTGGCATGAGTCCAGAGCCAAGAGTCTGTAATGAGCCTTGCTATGTAATTCCGATTCTGTAATGAGAGAAAGATCCTAAAGATAATAGGAAGCGGGACCAATTTCAAAATATGTTGCATCTTTGTATGTTTACTTATGCATTACAGTATTTCCTTACAACTTAAGAGTTATATTTGATGGTTCAACGTTTAATTGCTTTTTCGCAATGTAAGTAGGTTCGATTCATGCATTTATATGTTTTAGATCTGTTAATGTCTATTGCGCAAGAACATGTATGAGTTCTGAATGCTCTATGGATCCTCTTTAGTCTTCTCCCTACCCTTCCGTATCTATCTATCTCAGCAACGCTTCGGGTGAGACTTCTTCTCTTCGGAGGAGATGAAAATGCCAGTGCTCTAGACTACACGGTACATTTTGTTGGTAACCTGAGAAGGACCCTGGTCTGATCAATTTCGCACCAACAAATGTAAGAGCCGATTATTGTGCTTCCGGTTGTATTATATTGGAATTAAAATGAATTAGCATGCCAACATTCTTAGTTATTTTTTATGTATACAATGAATGCCGAAGACGCTTATATGATTCCTTCCCGAGATAATTTATTATTGCTTGTTGGAGTTGCATATTCCATATTCATCTAAATACTTGAGAATAATGGGTTACTTACAAATTTTACTTGCCATCCAATCTGTTCAATTAAGTGAAATTATTTCACTTGGAGAAATTAAAAATGTTGTTATCGCCTTATACATTATCATACCCTTGTTAGTAGATGAACCATTTGATGCCTCTGATCAATCAAAAGGATATATTAGATGTTTATATCGTACACAGGATTGGAGGTTAGAGTCTCAAAGTTGATTATTCAAAACGGTGATGTTTAGCCTCATATTTTATATGTATATATACGAATATTATGTTGACCATTGCCTTAAATTCTAATCTTGATTCATTGTTTTAATGTGGTACATTAAGTATAAATTTTTACTTAGGATTATGTTGTAATTGCATTATGTTGATCATTTCTTCACCCAATTTATCAAGTATATTCTCTAGTGCCCAAATGAACGTAGTGTTATTTATAAAATTATTGAGTTATAATAGGAGAACGAAATAACATCCTGAATTTGCATAAAAAACAGAACTCACCTCTTTTGGTGGTTTGAATGCGCTATAAGAAATTAAAGATCTATGAAAATCGTAACTTCAGAGCTTAGCCGAATGTATCCTTTCTTGGAGGGATTAAAAACACTTGGAAGCATTGTGTTGTTGAGTCTTCTAACTCTAAAACTTACGCTTGTTGACTCCTTTATGTGATAGATTTAAGTACTGTATAGCAATCGGAGACCCAAAATTTTTTCAATGAATTTTAGATTCCAACCCATGATTAATACTCGGGAAGTATGTTACACAAAAGTTGGCTTTTGCTTAAATTTTGAAGTTCTGTGCTAAAATCTTCTCAGACTTTTCCTTTTATGTACTCACAAAATTGATCCCCAAAACCCTCAACCCTATTCTCTGAATTTTAAGCCAAGCGGGTTTTTATATAATAATAATAATAATCTATTTTTAAGGTTACGGCCAAGCCAACACACCAAATTGGTGTATGAGACCCCCTTGTTTGTGGGACAAGGGACCCTCCTCCGCCCAGCAATTTGACTGGTAAAGTCTACGAAGTATACATACCCTAACCCCCCCTCTCTCTCTTTCTATATATGAAAACTTATAAAAACAGAGTAATAAATTTATAAGGAGGCATGGACACATAGTCTCTCTATCCCTTTCCCTTAAATAACAACCTTACCTAAATGTTATCAATATTGGGCATATTTAGATAAAGGAAAAAAGAATTAAAAAAATTACATTAATAATGATTTATGTTTTCTTTATTTGTAAGAAAAAGAAAGTTGTATAGAAAATCTATCATTAAGAATGGATTTTCAGATCTTATATTATTGATTATAACTTAAAGATATTCACTCTTATAGAACATAATGATTGTATCATAGTTTTGTTGTGAAGTTGAGGTTGAGTAAGAATCATGATGGTTGAATAAAACATATATCATTTAATTGTTGTTATCATTGTATTTTTATTTCATTGTTTATGTAATTACAAATTGGAGTACTTATGTAATCGTCGAAATGAATATGTCTTAACTTGTGTAAAGAAAAAATAAATTGCTACATCGTTATTTTATCTTACTTTTGTTGTCTATGGGAGGGTTTTTATAGGTGAAGTGTCCACTCGAAATGTTGGACATTTCAAAAATATTTACACACTTTATTTCCAGAAAGTTATAGAACAATTATGATCAACTGTGAAAACATACACACTCAGAAAGTAGTACTTTTAATCATTTTTTTGGTATTTCCATATAAAAAATAATAATTAATTAAATTTTTTATAAGTATTTATCTGTAACTCCTTGGAGGTCACAGGTTCAAATCTAGAGGGGGGTAGGGTATGTATAGCTCTATATATCTGTGTGTGTGTGTGTGTTTTAGTTTTTATTGTGTTGAAATGATTTTTGCTAGAATTTTCTTAGGGTTTACGAAAAACACAATAATGTAAAATTCAATTATGGAATTATGTCCAATATTAAATAATTTGGGTAAATGTTTCAAAACATTGTATTTGATGGTTTTTGTGATTATAGAAACCCAATTATTATGGAAAACTCCAAGGAATGTAATTTATGTGACGATGGTAAAATCTATATAATTGTAAAGACTTATACTTATGATGACATGAATGACGAGTTCTTTTGAATGATGTGTAACCCATTTTAAAAGTTATGAATGATATTGATTAAATGTGATTATGAAAGTGTCAATATTGGATTCCAAAACTGCAAAATCAAATTATGAATATTCAAATATCTAATCTATTTTCGCAATTTTGAAATATAATATTGGCATCAAGGTGTAAAGAATGAGGTGGCATAGCTACCAGACATAAGGTTATTATGTTGTCTAAGGATAATAACTTATTCCTATGATTATCTCATAAATATCAACATCACACTCTTCTCGAGACATGGGATTTTCTTTCCAAAGGTATTGGTGGTCTTGAGACTCAAGGAAGTGATATGAGAGATAAATCCTATTGGTTCTAAAACATGCAGCATCATTCTCAAGATAATCCAATTGAAGTTCAAAGGAAAACATAATTAGATAAATTGAACATGGAAGTGGTGAAGCTAGGAAATAATGCCACACCCATTGATTTTCACTAAAGAGCTCCACTATATGTTGGTTTTCTTCATCTATGGAGAAGAAAACCTCATAAAAATTCATAACCCTTTCCCCTTCACCAACTTGTCTTTGAAGTACTTATTGTCAAAAGTGGTGTAGTGGCATCGAGATTCCCCATTACATTTTCATCTTTGTCTTGAGGGCACAATTTCTCCAGATACTTCTTATATCACATCTCAATCATAGACTCTACTTATTAAACATGTGAACTATGGAGAATCATCATTCCTTCCTGATTCTATGAGAGATCGAGAGAGCCACCAAATCTCTGACAAAGAGGTCAAATTGTTTGAAGAGATGGCTCAAGGAATTGGCGTTACCTTGTTGGAATCCTCAAGGTTAGAAGTGACGGAATCTCTTCTACCCAAAAATATTTCCCATGAAGGTTCACCACTCTACATACAATTTGTGTGTTTATCATAACTTTTACATGCATGCTATTCACTATAGCCACATTGAAAATGTGTTTGGATTTTTTAATAATGGAGGTTAAACACATTCCCTCACACACAAACAAAAAGGTTTTACATTCGCTAGTATTTGGACCTCAGTTGTTTTCATGATTAGATTGCAAACAAATTTGATCGTAAAGTGAAAAGTACATTAACATGATATGGCGAGGACTAATAAATAAGTGGAATTGTTAATGATAAGTGATCTACCGGACAACTCAATTATTCTCAAGTTTACTCTTTGCACATATGCAAGTATCACAAAAGTATATTATCAGAGTGTATCGATGTTTGTGCAAAGTATATAGTTATGTGATTATCACATAGTTTGAAAAATCAAGTATTTCTACACTTTGTTCATTGAATGTCTTATAATGAAAGGTAATAAAGAAAGATCGATTGAGTGATATAGTCCCTGCCTTTTTAGTGTAAATAGATAGAAGCAAAAGGAGAGGATAAGAACCATGTTGTTCAAGAGCCAGTATGGTGTAGAGGAAAATATCAAGTTTTGATTAGAAGATAGAACTCGTAGAAGAAAATTTCAAGAGAATGAATGATGTTGTATACAAGGAATCACCCTTTAATGGAGTTTATCACAATGATGAATATGATCAAGTTATTTCGAAAATGCAAAATAACAAGGAAAAATGCATCCATTAAGTTGCAATTTGTAAAATCTATAAGAATATAAGATCAATATGGACAATTAATTTAATAATTAGAGTTAACCCTAACATATTGAGGCCTCTATCTCATCATTGAACTAAATGGGCATACCAACCATTATCAACAATATAGATTCATGGCATGCAAGACATTCATATCCTTCCCAACAATCAACTTAGCACACATGTATATTCTTTTTATAAAAAAAAGGTAGTGCCAACACAAAGATTGAGATTTGCTTAAATGGGAAAGCCCTTTGAAGGAAATATCCACAAATAAAATGTTGCAAAATACAAGGAAGCACCATTTTATGTCCAATTTTTTTTTTAAATCCAAGTAATTTTTTTAAATCCAAGTAATTTTTAAATACAAGTAATTTTTTTTTTAAATCCAAATCCCAATGCATTGTTTCCTAAATCATATTTTGCGGAGATCATTGGATTATATAACCTCTACAATTATAAGAAACAAAAGTTTGTCTAAAAAAAATACACTAAATTGCAAAACCAACATGGCAATATAAAATACATGTAATAATAAAATCAACCCTATAGATAGTATTCAAGGTTGTAAATAGCGATCAAATCTCATTATTGTACCTTTTGTCACAGAGATCGATTTCTCCAACAAAGTTCATGCCTAGCAATTCTCAAAGCCTAGGATGCGGGAATCCAAGCTCATGGTCTTCTAGTGATGGGTAAAATATAATTTAACCTCCACGCTCTATAATAAACTCTATGAACTATTTATATGTCTAGGGCATAGAGAGTAACACAAGTAGATTTTCTTGAAATATTTGAACATTTTGTCACAATGGGTCTTCATGAGGCTCCTCATGATGTTGGAAATGTATGCAAGGTAGGGTTGTGGCACACGAGTAGATCACCATAGTTTATTTTATTTTTACACACACATAATCAAACAACCATTGCCACTCATATGTAGGTCAAGATTTCTAACTAATTATTGTTTATATGTTACAACACTGTGATCACTTATCTTTGATTGTGTTGTACCTATGACCCAAAAAGATGTCTTGACATCATGATCATCAATTTCCTACTATTTCAATTGTTCTTGGGAGATTCTATTTACATATCATCCACTTCCAGTTCTTACTACATGTCCTATTTTTTAAATTTTTATTTGACCCTCGTAAGAACTTAATAAAAAAACCTAATTGTTGTCGACCCGGGATTGGATTGAAAATGAATGAGTATCTCACACCCTCTCACCATCTTCTTCTTTATGATTAGACTGCTCAAAGATCCTTTTGATTATGACTAGGCATATGACTACCACATGAATATGGATAAATAAGAGACATTTGGACTCCACAAATTATTCATGTACAATGAAAAAAATGTGTTCCCTCAATCATCCACAAATCCCTTTGGTGTTCCAATTCCCCGATTTAGGGTTATGCTAGTTATGGTGGTGTTTTTTATATAACCATCACTATATAGAATAAGCTATGGTGACAAAAAATAGCCATCACCCAAGTTGAGATCATTGCTATAAGTCAAATGAAAAAATTTAAAAATGTTCAATTTTGCACCTACATGCAAAATAGAAGCATGGAAAATGGATTTCCCCCTATTATGATTTATAAAACATATTTTCTTTCTTTATACTTATTTATCATTTTCTATGAAAATTACTACATTATAATGGATATTATCATTAAGTACATGTGTGATTGTAGCATTACCCTCATTTCCTCTTGCATAGGGAAGGAGAAGTGGAAACAAGGTAAATAAATGATATAGAAGAATCAAAATATTATCATGGCCAAGCAAGTTATGATTAATCTTGTCTTGACTCTTTAATATTTCCTCACAATCATCAATCTTGGCCCATTAGCTCATTGTCAATCCATGGATGTAACCTTAAAATCCAAAGGAATACTTCACATTTTTCTTTATTCAATCCTCAAAATGGTGAAGCGTTATATCACCAACAAAGGTCGACGCATATTGCTACAATTGGAAATGAGGAAGAGATAAGAACTTGGGTGTTTTACATGGTGAGATTCTAATGGTGTTGCTCTCTATTCAATCTTGAAAATGGCAGAAGGCCAATCACATTGACAACTCTAGAATGACATCCATTCTTCTATGATGGAAGAATGTTCAAATAATCTAAAGGTTTGTTATTCTGTTTTTACTTCTCTTTGCATTGGTTTTATGGTTGATTTTCAATTTCTTTGAAATTTCCTTATTTTTCTTTTATTTATTTGAACATCCTTAAAATTTGAAAAATATTTAATAAAATGAATTATTGCAATTTCATGCAAAAAGTTATTTATTTGAACATCCTTAAAATTTGAAAGAGATTTTAATAAAATGAATTATTGCAATTTCATGTAAAAAGTTAATTAATACCTTTAAATACTATAAACCTAAACATTTTTACTCACATGTTTAAGGTTTTTCTACTCTGATTGTATAATTATTGATCATTGCTTAAGTATGATTCTAACAAACAATAAATGAATTATAGATCATAAAAACCAACCTTTCTTCAAGTATTTGTTCATCAATTAGGTGAATTTTAAACCCCAAACCCAATACAAATGGAACTAGTGTTCTCAAAAGACAAAAAATTATAACCTTTCAATAAAATGCATGAACCCAACTTCACAAGCTTAACAATAGTAATCTATAACATAATAATTGAAATTCAATCTAGCCAAAAATGATTGAGTTTGGGGTTTACTGGCACGGAAATTATATTAGAATTTAAAATGAAAGAATGACATTGAAGCCAATCCATTCGAATATGAATGTTGTGATGCATACAAAAATAATGATGTGCAAATAATAACGTGCAAAATATTAGACTAACAAAAGTATAACAAACCTTGTATGATGATTTTAAATCACGACCACCAATGCATGAGACTATATGTTTAAAGAAAAATGCGAGGTTTAGGAGAAGATATGACAAAAGAATTAGTAGACTTTAACAAACAAAAACACTGTAAAAATATGCTTTCTTTTAATATCATTAAAATTGGAGCAGATAACAATGAGAATGAACTATTAGTGGAAACCTTTATCTCCTAGAATCTATTGTTGTTTCTTATCGAACTCATGTTGTCACTCATAGACATTGTGCTATTATCAATGAATAACATATTTTCCATGGTTTGTACCCCACCTATATGTCTATATTATTAATATATTGTTCTAGGGACACAACTATTGTTAGACTCGTAGCCATAAATATCTTATGATGAGATTTGTGTGGATCATTTTTTTATGATATGGTCAATTTTCCCATGTACATTGAGCCGACGATCTCTAAGGTGGGTGCCAAGATTCATTCAATCATTTATGAGTGAGAGGACCTACCCTAAACCCTTGAATTCGAGTGGTGGTACGCAAATTTGAGAGGTGGTATTTCATTACATGTTGGTGACCTTACCAATAATATTGTTAGAGACCTTGCACAACCACATTATTTGAGAATGAAGATTTTCACAATTTGTCATAGTAGTGTTGAATTTTTTTGGATAAAAACTATGCTATATTTTACTAAATTCTGCAGAAGGTATACTCCAAAGGACTCAATACTACAACTACATCTTAAGATAATTTTTAATCATCAACTTTCTAAAGCTTTTTTACAATCATTGCTCTATGAGATCATCAAACATATTAGTGTTGATTGCTAGTTACTTGCTCTAGTTAGTGGCCATCCATGATTCGTCAACCTTAATTATAGTTGTCGGTGTTGGTGTTTACATGATTCTCAACTCTTGATAGTTATTGCCTTATGATTAATAAGAAGATTCACTTTCATACAACAATTATCATAGAATAACTATACATTAAAAATCTCAACTATAATAATGCAGTGGAAATAACAAGATCTAGAAATATTAACCATGCATAGTAGACACAAGAACACAAGAGTTTATCTTGGGAAGCCCAAACTTGGGAGAAAACCCAACAACCTTTCTCTAGAAGAATTTAGTCCAAGATATTACCAATCCATCACCATTAATAACCAAAATACCATATAGAGAATATCCTTCCCAAGGCTAGCATCACCAAGACCTAGCTCCTCAATAATATGACCAAGAAGAACCAAGAAAGATCTTCTCCAACTGCGGTGCAGTCTCCAAGATAACCAGTAACCCAAAAATAATGAAATTGCCAAAACTACAACTACAATTGCCTTGTGTGCACTGCAGAATAAGTTGTCTGATTGACAAAATGAAATGAGTTAGTATTGTATTTATACTAATCTGGGCACCAGTCTGGGGCCGACTTCTTGTTTATGGGTCTTCAATTTTATTATTATTTTTCCTGTGGGGCCGACTTCTCTTCCTCAGTCTTCAACTTTTTTCTAGGGATTCTATAATGGTGTAGATGGGTCTTCTTGTACTTTATTGTGAATAATGACTATCCAAAGTTGCAAATCTCCAACACTCCCTCTTAACGAGGGAGGAATTATCCATACTTGGATTTCTTCTGTCATAGAAATGTTGTTTTCATGAGCCATGTTGATGTGCCATCACCACACATGCATTCCATCCCATAATATGCATGTGATAACATCTCAAGTCCATCCACTCCTTGATAGGAGAAGGACTACATCTAGGCCATTCACCACTAGTAGAGCCCTGCGAGTGAATGAATCATTACCCTTGGTCATATCAACATTAGCATAGCTCCATGCATGACCAATCTGGGATAATGTCTGCCTGATGCTTATCTAGGCCACTCACCACTAGAAAAGTGTCATGGATGAGTGAATCATTATCCTTTGGTCATATCAATAATAGCATAGCCACGTGCATGACCAATCTAGGAAGAATGTCTACTCGGACCTGGAGAACATCAACATACCTGGGCCATTCACCACTAGTAGAGCCTCGTGAGTGAATGAGTCATTCTCCCCTTGGTCATATCAACACTAGCATAGCCTTGTGCATGACTAATATGGGGGAACGTCTTCCTGATGTTATCAACATACCTGGGCCATTCACCACTAGTAGAGCCCTATGAGTGAATGAATCATTCTCCCTTGGTCTTATCAACACTAGCATATCCCCATGCATGACCAATCTGGGAGAATGTTTGCTCAATGTTATCAACATACCTGGGCCATTCACCACTAGCAGAGCCTCGTTAGTGAATGAATCATTCTCCCTTTGTCATATCAACACTAGAATAGCCCCATGCATGACCAATATGGGAGAACGTCTGCCTGATGTTGAAACATCAACGCTCATCACTAGCCAAATCAACATGGATAATAATGTGTATCATCCTCCTCAGCCAAATTAGCATGGTCACTCTGGAAGGATATCTACAATCTGATCATTTGTGGATAAGTATCAGAGCTTCATTGCTCCCTTCTGTACCATGTATTGTATGAAGTCCTACAAGAAGATTCTGAAGCCACACTGCTTCATGACTTATGATACTGGCTATGACATTCTCCATCTCTACTGTACTGAGTGTTATCGAAGATTGCTTCCATCTTATCCTGAAAATCGTAACTAATTATGAGCTGAAGCAACACCCTGAGGTGCTCAATCTGTCTATTACACTCCCTAATCAATCAAAATCTGTATATCTATGCAGCCTTACTTCATCACCTGAGACGAATCATATCCAAATATACCATGCTTCACTGCCACCCATTGGAACTACCTTGGCTTCAACCAAATACTAGCTCAGGGTGCTCACTGCAAAGAAAATATCTGGCCTGGCATTAACCAAGTACATCAAGGATCCAATCAACTGCTTATACATCGTGGGATCCAACAAAATTTGAATATGAAGTAGAGTCACTCAACTTCTTTATATTTTTCATCATAGGTGTAGTCATGGACTTGCAGTCCATCATATCGAATCTCATCAGTATCCCCTGAATGAGGAAGATATCAGCTGATCTCGTCACACATCTAATCCTAAGAGTACATCCAGACAAGATCCTCCATCTTGAACTTTGAGGCCAACTCCCTTTGTCACTGAAGTAAGTAATGTTGTCAAGTATGCCTCACTGGATGCTCCCTCTGTGACTGAGAAAAAATCCATACCCAGTCCTTCTGACTAGATGTCTCTTCTATCACTGTAGCAAGATCACATCTCCCATAAGCCTCTTGTCTCTGAAGCTTTTGTCTATCCTTCTCAACTAATGACACTTTTCTGTCAGTCCTGGGAGATGTCTCTCTCCCACTTGGATATGAGGGGGAACTCCCTTTGAATGATTAGCTCTCCCTTTGATCCAATTGACTCTCTCTGAGATCATGATCACTCTAAGTCTACATGCTCCCTCTGAAGAATGAATCCCTATGAAACATGACTCCTTATGAATCTATACAATCTTTGGAGTCATTTGTGCCCTCTGCATCTTTTGAAGTCTGATATCCGATGCACTGTCCTAGGAGGTTTCTCTTCCCTACTGGATCTTGAGGGTTGAATCCCTCTAAACTCTGGCTTCCTATGAATTGGTACTAGATGGGGTCGTCTTCCTCACCATTGGTGGAGATACTTGCACCTCCTCATCAATATCCAAGTGGAACACTCTGTATCCCAAAAAAGTATCCTTCTTTTCGAAAGTTTCTAACTTTCTCTTCTTCTCCTTCGGTATATGGATGTATACTGTCATGTATACAACTCCATGTCTCAAACTAGAGACCATCTAATCTATTTCCTCATGCAACCATCACTATAGCTCCCTCTTAGAGATATCACCTATGACCTAGAGTCCTAATTACTAGGGAGGGTGTGCTATTCCTCTAAATGCACTAGATCTAAGATCCCTTTCTCACTGCTTAGATAAATGTCCTTTTTCCAAGTGTACATATCCTGCAAACGCCCTCGTGATATAAGTTATATACAAGTGCGTACCTATGAAATTTGTAGCACCATCCAACTTGTGTTCTAATCTCAAGGTTTGTGCAACTAACAATTGACAACTGCAAGTGTAACTGCAACTGCAACTATAACTGACAACTGCAACTGAAACTATAACTGTTTAGTGGAAATATTTCAATTAGCTCTGAGACCATGTTGGTGTTTACATGATTCTTAGCTCTTGATAGTTATTTCCTTATGATTAATAACAAGATTCGCTTTCATACAAAAATTATCATAGAATAACAATACACTGAAAATATCAACTATAACAATGCAGTAGAAATAATAAGATCTAGAAATATTAACCATGCATAGTAGCCACAAGAACACAAGAGTTTATCTCAGGAAACCCAAACTTGGGAGAAAACCCAACAACCTTTCTCTAGAAGAATTCAATTCAAGATATTACCAACACATCACCATTAATAGCCAAAATACCATACAGAGAAGATTCTCCACAAGGTTAGTATCACCAAGACCTAGCTCCTCAATAATATGACCAAGAATAACCAAGCAAGAGCTTCTCCAAGTGTGTCGCACTCTCCAAGATAACCAATAACCCAAAAATAACGAAACTATCAAAACTGTAGCTGTAACTGCCTTGTGTACACTGCATAATGAGTTGTCTAACTATCAAAATGAAATGAGCTAGTCCTATATTTATACTAATTCAAGAACTAGTTTGGGTCCGACTTCTTATTTTTGGGTCTTCAATTTTATTATTGTTTTTCCTGTGGGGCCGAATTCTCTTCCCGGGTCTTGAAATTCTTATTGGGGATTTTGTAATCGTGTAGATGGGTTTCCTTGTACTTTGTTGTGGAGAATGATTGTATGAAGTTGAAAATCTCGAATAGTTGGCAACAAAGTAGTTAACAAAGTGTTCAAGAACATGGGCACTACATCCATTGCCATTCATCATCATGGGTGTTGTAACACACCTGACCCCTGAGTGGCTTTCCTATGGAGGGGGCCTCAAAATTTCATTCTCCTTAGGTGATCAAATCCTCCCTTCAGGGTTTCTACTACGCTCTGCTCATCCAGAGTTTTCCAACCATTCTCTCCATGCTCAAAACCGAGCCCAGAACTCATGGATATATCTCTCCAAAGTTCTTTGGGTGTTTATTGGTTGAGGGCCACGTGGATCCACCTCACACATGATATTCCCAAGTTCCTTTACCAGCGGTGGAAGACCATTCACAGACCGATCCCATGACTAGACTCACTCTCTTCCTCCTATGCCAACTGTGGAGGGATTCAGTGTTTCGGCGCTCCGACATTTCACGCCTCCTTACTATCTACACATGAGACTGCCCAGAGTTCCGAACTTCCAAAGTACCGTAAGCTCACCACGTGGCTCTGGCCTTTGACCGTCGGGCCTCTCTACCATACTACATCCCAGATTCTCCAGACTCCCGGAGACCCGATCATCTCACCAACCACGTTGGCCAGGAAGACACGTATCGGGAACTGACACGTGTTATGTTGCAAGGAGCCTATAGGATATGTGATACACATGGATCCGGGTGACACGTGGAATGTCAAACTGGGGTCCACGTCACCCTGGGTGACTTCACTACACCACGTCACCCCGGACTGAAAGGCTTCTAACATTCCTCATATCTCACAGTCGAGATCTGACCACGTATATTTACATATCTATGACTCTTGTTACCTCGGGGGTTCGACGTTCAGGAATGTTGTGATGCAAACTCCTCTTATCTTCTGAAGTGCCCGATCTATGAAAAAAGAGGGGCTAGCACCACGCATCCTTGATATATCAATGGATGGGAAGGGACCCAAAGGATCCCTCGATCTACAGTGTTGAGTCCTTCACAGCTCCAGCCTTCGGGGTTTCAGATTCCGGTCCAGTTGGTTAGGCAGGTTCACCTAGCTACCCGGGGAACAACCTAACACCGATCAATCTTTACGAGAAACCGAGTCTCCTGGTTACCTTCAGCCAGTAAAAGGATGGTAAGGTTGGTCATACTCCGAAGTCCTGAACTTCTAGAGCTCCGAAGCCAAGAGTACATAGATTCCTTAGGCCTAGCCTAGGGTTTCTGGGTATTGGTCATATGGGTTTTCATGAATAGATATCACCCACTCCATCTTCCAAACGAAGAGACCTTCTACTTTCAAGGTTTGAATTTCGTTATTCTTCCTGGGATTTATCATGAAATGGTTAAGGACTTGGGCCTGGAATCCCGATTGCATGACAAGGAGTCTGAAAGAGGTATCTTCTTCAGATGGGCAGGTTTAGGTCGACACGGTATCTCCGATCTTAGCCATCTTACAATCTTATGTCCCAAGTAGCCTCAAGAGCTAAGCTGGCCATATAGACTATCAGTCAAAAGTGTAAGTTCATGAAGGGATGAAGGCATACACATATCATAACTATTCCACACAGAAATCATTTATAATTACACAGATGTATAAATCCAAGCATTCATACATTATTCTCGATTAATACATAAAACATGGAAAATATGTATCATAACTAGATAACGTGAAGCGACTGCTGAAAGGGGTGCTCGTTTCCTCCCAACCATAGTCTCAGTCACTCCTAATGGATTTACCACTAGCCACCCCCGAGCTAGACCACGATGCTTTGCAAATAATCCTTTTTTCTAGCTCAACAATAGTAGGGACAAAGGTTACTCTCCTCCTCTCGCAGGGCCTTGGCAATGGTTTACATGATACCAAGCAAGGAGGACCAACCCTGTTTATCGGCTTGTATCATAACCCCACTAGCCATATCCCTATGACTAGAATGTTCATCCTCAGTTCTTTCTTAAACCCGAGATCTTAGCCTCTCATCTCTGCACTCTTCGCAGGTCTTCTCTGCCCACCACACCTTTCCTTCTTGCCTCTTTCAACAAGGTTGTGCATGGCTCGAATTCCTAGTACGTGGTCAGGTCTGGGAGCCTCACACATGGGTTCTTTTCCCCATCCCCTCATTAACTCTTTGAGGAGTTCTTCCCACCTACCAGTCTTATTGTAATTCATTTCTGGGTCAGAGGACTGTTCTGGTCCTGAGCAATTAAATTAAGTAATGTACTGGTTTGGTGAATGTTAATGCAACCATTCCTGGTCCCCTTCACCATCTCTTTCATAGCATTCATGGTCTCTCTTACCACATCCCCCTTTTAGTAGTCATGCAACACTTATCCATTTTCTAGTAAATAATAGGATTTACATTCATTAACCCTTTATACAAAGGTCCATCAAATCAAACATTCACACATATTAAGTTTGTCATAGTCTCTTGGCCATTATAGTTATATTTACAAACTAGGGGAAACAGGGTGTTATAGGTGTAAACATCACCGGTGAGATAAAACCATTGAGTCCATGTGGTCATCCCCATACTTTAGACTCTACCACATGTCAATAGGTATTTTTAGGTTGCTACAATCTATGAACTTATGAGCCAACTCATATAGAGTGCATATTGCTAAATTGGAGCATTCTTTAGGGAAACCAATTATTTTGAAACATTATACTTGGCTGAATTACTGTGCGGAGGTGGTCACTTGTCCCACAAACAAGGGGGGTTTATTAATCAAATTGGTATCTATCTAAGACAAGACCTTTAGTAAGATGATGATGATGATGATTATTATTATTATTATTATTATTATTATTAAAATTTATTATTATTATTATTATGATTTTCCATTTCTAAAAGTGATGCAAATATAATGATTAATAAGTGAGAATTAAAAAGATTATCATATATAGAACACAAAGGCTAGATCATGAATCAATGATGATATTTTTTTAATAAATATAAAATAGTATTATTATTCATATTTTTTTTTTAACACGAACGATTATAATTGTATTTAGAAAAAGGCCTGGATTTCTCCAAAAACAACCAGAATTACAAACTACCCATAGGCCAAATGTGCATCATAAATGATTGATGTCTTAGTCCCTATACCTATCTGTAGTCTCTGAGTCAAACTGATGTTGTTTATATACAAAAATTCCATGGGAAGATGGCTACAAAGGAATAGAGAAAATACAAAACTTTGTCAAACATGCAAAACTAGTGCAAATGCAGATTTGTGTCCACTTGATTATGCTGATAGGCCTTGTTCTCCTAAGTTGTTGTTGGGTCTGGGTTTTCTACCTTCATTTTTTTGGGGTCCATAGAAGCAATCAAATGCATTTGTGGGCGGGATGCTTCGTTTGAGGCTCTGGATTCTGCGGATACAACTGGATGATTGTGCTCTTGGGTGCCTTGTTGCCGTCGAGATCAACAAATGGAGTGAATCAGAGTTGAGTTCATGTTGAGAATGCGCATGAATATGCCAGAGCTTAATTGAGTCAAGCTGAGACCGAAAAATTTCACCACCTTTTAGATTCAAATGCATACCACCAGACAATAGAACAGGATAGATAAGAGCCAACATCACGACGTTGGTGAAATAAGTTCTGTGTGAGAGGATCACAAGGGATGAGGCCAAGACCGCTTGTCCCATAAATCTCCAGGTTGTGAGAATATTGTTGTAGAGGGGGATTGAGGCGTATAGAGTACCATTTCCCACATGAGTGCGAGGGTAGAGTCGTGATGGAAATGACATAATGCAATATGAGGGGACACAAATTTGAAGGAGGGCACCAGTCATGAAACCAAGCAGCATGTGTGAGAGGTTTAAGGAACATGGAGAGAGCGAGGGAAAGTTCTTGTCCATAGGTGAGAAGCAACACATTGTCCAAGAGAAGAAGCATAAGAGGTCAAGAATGCTTAGGGAATAGGTTCATAACAAATTGTAGTACATTGCTTTTGTTTCCTGGTAGAAAACTGTTTTGCTTCTTTAGAGAGAGATTTGGCTATAACATTCTAAGATATGTACACATGGTAATAGTTGACTTTACAAAATTTATGTTCCATGTCTCTGATTCTAAGAAGAGTTATGGAAATATTGGGATGCGTGATCTTGAGATTTTGGCATAGTCCCCTTATGATCAGATCATAGTCCCCAATTACCGTGAGCCTTGAAGATTTATTGGTTGGAGTAAGGAGAAGTCCCATGAAAACTACGAGGATCTCGACATGATTATTAATGGTGTTTTCTAATCCCCAAGAGAAATCCAGAACCTTATTTCCTTCGAATCAAATACAACYCCCCCTGCACCTACCGCCCCTTTTATTCATATTTTAATTTTAATACTATGAGCGTTGACCATTAAAACAATGTGAAAAATTCATCTTTTAAATGATGTCAAACAATAACACTAAAAAAAACTTAATGTCAAACAATAACACTAAAAAAATAGATTAGTGACAAAGACAACGTATTAAAATTATATTAATATTTTCTATGCAATATGATAGAAGATTTATATTCTTTATTTTCCTCACATAAACCATTTTCTTCTCTAATGTTATTGTTCCCTTTAATGATGAGATTTCTGATTCTAAGAAGAGTTCTGGAAATATTGGGATGCACAATCTTGAGATTTTGGCGTAGTCCCCTTATGATCAGATCATAGTCCCCAATTACCGTGAGCCTTGAAGATTTATTGGCTGGAGTAAGGAGAAGTCCCATGAAAACTACGAGGACCTCGACATGATTATTAATGGCGTTTTCTAATCCCCAAGAGAAATCCAGAACCTTACTTCCTTCGAATCAAATACAACTCCCCCTGCACCTACCGCCCCTTTTATTCATATTTTAATTTTAATACTATGAGCGTTGACCATTAAAACAATGTGAAAAATTCATCTTTTAAATGATGTCAAACAATAACACTAAAAAAACTTAATATCAAACAATAACACTAAAAAATAGATTAATAACAAAGACAACGTATTAAAATTATATTAATATTTTCTATACAATATGATAAAAGATTTATATTCTTTATTTTCCTCACATAAACCATTTTCTTCTCTAATGTTATTGTTCCCTTTAATGATGAGATCCATTCATAATGTTTACTTATTATCTCTTTTCCATACAATACAATAGAAGTTTTATATTCTTTGTTTTCCTCGCATAAACCATTTTCTTCTCTAATGTTGTTGATCCCTTTAATGATGAGATCCATTCATAACATTTACCTTTTTTATCAGAGTAACTAAATGTTTGTTTAATATTGTCTTAATTGAATTTAACTTTTTTATATTTGTTAAAAAAAAATTACAACTACATATTATGATTTGTAATGACATGCAAATTTTCTTATTTACTTTGAAGGTCTCATCTAATTTAGCTTTCTTTATTGTTTTAATTTTTAAAATTTAACCTCAATATTATATTTTTCATAAAATAAAAATAAAAATAAAAATATTTTTTTATATTTAAATGTTATAAATTGAGATTTAATCCAAATTGTCAAATGAAAAAAAAAATTGATGTCTATTAAAAAAAAAAAATGCATGAATCAACATTTGTTTTTGCACTAAATGTAGCAGAGACGGGACGGGATGTTATAACAACTTATAACAATAATTGAAGTTACTTTCTACATCAATTTTCCACTCAATGTTTTGTTATGATTTGTGGAGGGTATTTAATATCTTGTAATTTGCATTTCTCCCCATTTATATGGAGGAAGGGAAGTTCCTTCATAGTTCCTACTAATTCCTAAAGTTCTTAACCATTATTATGCCAAGTCTACATCCACTCCTCTTATCACTAATGCCACTGACACCAACAAAATATATGTACTTAGTGAATAATATCCTATCTTAAGGTGGACCGTACAAAACCCACTACAAACTAGTAAGCCTTTGCTAAGGCTTACCCCATGGCAATGCTGAAGGTACTTATTGGTTGAAAAATGATACTAATAATTTTTCAAAGAAATTATGTGTTTTATCATGTTCTATCAATATTATCACACTTTATCCATTCATGACTCCTAATTTTATTATTTACAAGGTGATAGCTATGGACTTCTTATTATTACAAATAATGATACTTTGATTATGATTATGTTATTTAAGGTTTCCTTCTTGATGTGACTTTGCCTCATCTCCTAATGTGTTTTCTTCTTTTTCTTCATGTGTTTCCATTTTTTTTTTCCCTTGGAAAAAAAWTCATAATTTATTACAAGTGGATAAAATTACATTCATTATATGCYCTTACAACATTCATACATACTTCAAAACAAAGGATTCCAATACATGTTGATTCACTTAGCCATTTCCCGTCTTATCAYAAGGTTTAAATAATGGATACATATATCCCTCCTACTCTCCTACATATTCATTAGAATGTCACAAAAACTCAAACTATCATATCCTCATAGTAATAAATAATGCTTTATACAAATTTTAGCATAAAAAAATAAAATATAAATCATATGATCTTAAAGGATAAATATATTCAAAACATCTAACCTAAACTAAATGAATCTTCAAATTCTCCATCATTGATAAGATATTTTTGGGTCTTCAGTGATCAAATAAATAGTCCAAGATCTTGCTTAGCAGTAACCCTTCCTATAGATGCCACAAATGCCATGTTCCAGGGTCCATCAAGAGACCTCCCATTGATAGGGTGTCAACCAAGCAGTTCCTCTCTCTATACACATGCAATAATGAAACTTCATTAATTTCATTTTTTAAATTGAGAATTTCCTCAAAGATAGGCCTCAGAGTCAAATTTTCCATAGTGGATATCCCTTCCCATATTGAATGTCAAACTTAAGCACTCATGCACACATTGACCTTCCCATACATTCATGAGTCTAATCAGAATCTCAAATTCCTTCCAAACAAAACTAGCATAATTATAAAAAAAATAACATATGTGACAAATTTTCATTACATACCTGACAAAGTGGGAACCTTCTAAGGCCATTCCAGCTCCTCCTTCTCATGTAGACTAGGTTGGTACTTTTTACCTCCATTCTTTTCATTGTACATAGTTTGTAGTAGTGATTCACTTATTTTTCATAAATGTTTCATGAATAATTTTGTGAATATCTGGAGTATCCTAACATCAAACTCATATTCATGTTGTCACAAAATAGTAACCCAGATTCATTTTGTTACCATCCAACCATTTCCCTTTGCATACTCTAATTATCACCACAACCTACCCATGGATATTTTCCCAATTTCACTTTGGACCCATGATCCAATAGGATCCAGGAATGCTCACAGAGGTCCAGGAGGATCCAGAACACTCATAGAGGTCCAAGAGGATTAAAAAATGCTTAAAATTCAGGTATCCCAAATTACCTTGAAAACACCATCAATGCGTAGAGCTCGGTAATAACTTTCCAGCGGTGCAAACATCATCTCAAATGAAGTTCGTATGCAAAAGATATGGTTGGTCAAAGTTCAAGTCAACCATGTCAAAGGGGTCAAGGTGACACGTGTCACCACTGCAAGGGTGACATGTAGCACGCCCATACAATTGTACGACGATGATGTGGGCACACCCCAAAGGGCCATGTGGCATGACTATATGCTCAATGGACAAGTGATGTGGAAATCATACAAGTTAGGTAGACTATTCGTTTGTCAACACGTGGAAAGGATAAGCTAATGAGAGGTTGCCACGTGGAAGCCTCCCATTGGCCATTATGGTTAAGGTTATGTAAAATTGTATTGGGAGTATAGATGATCAAACCCACGACCTCCCAAAGCCTTACCAAAGCCTTCATTACCATCACACCACCATATTAGTGCTTACCCATATATGTTGCAAGTTGTATTTAACCTTGTAAAAAGGTTTATCCAGTGGAAAAAAGGGACGAGGGCCTAAGCCCTCGACCCATACCTTATCATATAATAACATGCAATGTAATATAATCGTGGGTCATAACTCGTGGGGGTATGCTATATATAGTATATGGTTATAACTATATAACCATATAACAAATGAAAACCATGCCATAAAATATGGCAAGGTCGACGAGATTTGATCCCGCAACCTACCAAATAAATGCATCGACACTTAACCAATTCCACTATGGGTGTAGGTT
Organism: Picea glauca; assembly: GCA_000966675.3. NCBI lineage: Eukaryota > Viridiplantae > Streptophyta > Pinopsida > Pinales > Pinaceae > Picea > Picea glauca. The sequence goes on from JZKD02S2333287.1 coordinate 166,276, forward strand.
TGTTAGGAACTCACCTAACAATACATTTATTGATTGCCTATTATTCCAGAGGGAAGTTAAGGTTCCATGCCCTATTTAATGGGAGTGCGGACCGAGGATGGGACACACACTCATTAATATACATAGTATGGTCTAGAAGTTCGTTCCAAGGGCAATAGGGCTTTGAGGTTACATTGTAAAGCATGCCGAGAGGTCCCTTGATGGAGTTTTAAGAACTTTATACTCATTTTTCACGATTTTTCACAAGGAATCCAATGGTGCACTCTATTTTTGGGTTTGAGAAATGCTAAAAAAAGTCATTGTAAAACACAAGCATTTGAGCATTAATAAAGATGTTTCTATTGGAAGAGGACCCAGAGACATAGCCCAAATTGGGTGAACTCCGTTATCAAACTTGTGTATGTGATATTATCATTGTTGTTCATTTTGTGCTCAATTATTTGCAAGTTATTTATCATTAAAGTTTATTTGGTTAGATAAGTATTTCACATATAAATTGCAAATAGCCAAGCGATCATTATCATTTCGAAAATCAAATAGATGTTTATACGTATTTAAAAACTAATCAACATCTAAGTATTTTTCATATCAAGTTGGTATCATAGAAGGTTTGACAAGTGTTTGCTAGTGAATTCTTACAAGAGACAAACTCAAACTTGGTAAAGGAGAGCTTGCAAGTTATAAGTCTGATATTAAAAGAAGACTTCCTAAGCATAAGATGGATTCCAAAGGAGAGGAAGGAGAATATCCTCGCATGAGTCCAAAATAAATAATGGATACACTTCCCTGGATGAGAGAGATAATATATGATTTGCAACAAAGAATTCAAAATCCCATAAGTGGAGAATCTTCGGTAAAAGGAGAAGGAGGAGGAGAAGGTGTTGGACCTTTAGATCCCCCTTCACCATCCTCATCATCATCTTCTTTTGAGGCAAGTGAACATTCTTATCATCAAAAGAAGTCCTCCAAGAAGTTTGATCATAATCTGCCTTTATTAAAATTGGATGTCAAGTTTGAATTTCCGACCTATGATGGAGAATTGAATGCTGGGAAATTGGACAAATGGATCAAGAAAATAGAGGTACATTGTAGAGTTCAAAATATCATGGATGAAGCTGCAAGGATACACTTAGCTTCTCTTTGACTAAGTGGAAAATCCTTAATATGGTGGGAGAGTAAGATGCAAGTTGATATTGTTCAAAAGGGTAAAGTAATCTCTTCCTGGGATAAGTTTACTAAGGCTATAAGAAAACAATTCTATCCACTATATTATACACAAAGGACAATAATAGAATGGCAACATCTAAGGCAGGGTAAAGACCAAAATATTCTAGAAAATACATAGGAATTAAAAAAGAAGGAATTATCCTTAGGGATTTCGTTGTATACCCATGAAACTCTTTTAAAGTATATTGGTGGCATGCACTCATATCTTTACCACTTTATTTTAATGTTTAACCCTACTAACATTGATAAAGTGTCAGTACAAGCTACACATCTGGAGGCTAGTAAGGGTAAGCATGCATTTGAAGATAAGAAACCATACAATTTTTAAAGGAAACCAAAAGGTAAATGGAAGAGTAAGAAATTAAATACAGTAAAGAAAGTTGAGGTAAGACCTACATGTTCCTACTGTAAGAAAAAGGGACACGAGGAATCACAGTGTTGGAAGTTGCATCTAGAATTATGACCGAAGAAGTTCAAGGATAAAGGGAAGACAAATATTGTTGCATCAACTCGACAGGATATAGGGTCAGATTTAGGAGATAGATCAAATATCATGGCAATAGGAAGCAAAGCTATATCTGCTATCAATTCTAATTCTTCAGTTTAATTCGCTAAATTGGAAAGTGATACTGATCAAAAGAAAATAAGTAAGCTTTTTCAGATCAGAGTTATAGTCAAGCATACAAAAGTAGATACTTTATTTGACAGTGGATATCAAGTTAACTTAATATCTGAAGCAATTGTTAAGAAGTTGGATTTGAATACGACACCTCATAAAAATCCTTATCCATTAGGATGGGTGTGTGAAGATGCTAAGTTGCAGGTGACGAAACAATGTAAGATCAAATTTGCAATTACAACTAATTTCTTTGACGAGGTTGAGTTAGACGTTGTGCCTCTTGAAATTTGTCGCATTGTCTTGGGTAGTCGATATCTATTTGATAGGAAGGATATATTCTATCGCAAAGAGAATAAATATCATCTTTTTAAGAATGGGGTTGAGTTTATTGTTAAAGCTCATTGTATCAAAACTAATGTTTCTTTAGTGAGAACATAAAAAATGAAGATACTCGTGAGCGAAAGTAAATCTTTTGTTCTCATGATAGTGAAATAGAAAGAAGAAGATATAACATATGCGTTATCAGTTTGTGATCTAGATCATAAACAGGATATGGTCAAAATCATATCTAACTATGATGAGTTATTTCAGGAACCTACAAGGTTTCCTACTAAGAGGCAGGTTGAACATGAAATATATTTGCAGCATGATGCTCCTCTTCCGAATATTGGAATGTATAGGTCATCAATGATCAAGGATGAAGAAATTAAGAAGCAAGTTCAGGAGTTTCTCAACAAAGGAATCATCAAACCAAGCTCCTCTATGTGTGGTTCTCCTATTGTATTAGTTCCAAAGAAAGATGACACATGGAGGATGTGTATTGATTTTCAAGCCCTGAATAAGATTACGGTAAAGAACCGTTATCCTCTTCCCATAATTGATGACCTATTGGATCAATTAAATAATGTTTTTTATTTCACTAAGATGGACTTGAGAAGTGGATACCATAAGATCAAAATTGTAGAAAGTGACATATGGAAAATTGCTTTCAAGACCAAGCAAGGATTTTTCAAATGGTTAGTTATGCCACTTGGGTTATGCAATGCACTGACAACATTTATGAGGGTAATGAATGATGTGTTCAGACCCTGCATAGATGATTTTTTTATCATCTATTTAGATGATATATTGATCTTTAGTCGAAGATGGGAATATCATATAAATAATGTCAAGAAATTCTTTGAACTCTTGAAGGAGGAGAAGTTATATGTCAAAATTTCTAAATGTGAATTTGGCAAAACTTCTCTAGTATATTTGGGTTACATTGTAGGGAATGACCAGCTAAAAATAGATCCCACAAAATTAGAAGTCATTGTGAAATGGCCCAAGACAATTACTGGCACAAAAGTTTAGAGCTTCTTAGGAGCAGTACAATACTAGAGGAAATTCATTACTAATTTCTCATACATAGAATATCCTCTACATGTATTAACAAGTGTTAAACAAGTCTTTCAATGGAGAGGAAAGCATTAGATAAGCACCGCACTAGTTTTGGCTCTGACATATCTACAACAACCATTTGAGATTCAAACCAATGCAAGCGGATATGCCATGGGAGTCATCTTGATGCAGCGAGGAAAACCTATTTGTTATCATTATGAGACTTTTACACAATTTGTGATTAACTATCCAACATATAATAAATAATTGTATGCATTGGTACAATGTGTGAAGAAATGGAAGCATTATTTAATGGGAAAGGAGACTATAATTCATAAAGATAATCAACCATTACAGTATTTGAAGTCACAGACCAAGTGACAACAGTCACGACACTTACAACAATTTCAATTGATAATCACGTATAAGAAAGGTATTCATAACAAGGTTGTAGATATGTTGTCAAGACCAATGATTAATCCATCCAAAATAATCCTTTAGCTCATGAAAGTTATGCAGAAATGATGATTTTAAAGGTGTATATGATGCATTAACTTGTGGAAATCAGCAGTCATATTATTATATGCATGGAAATTTGTTATATCATCTTGGAAAGCTTTATATACCCATAAATGAAAGAGTAAATATAATAAGAGAAGGTCATACATTTCACATTTCTAGTCATTTTGGGGTTGGTAAGAGAGTTGCACAGTTACAAAGATATTGTTATTGGCCTCAAATGAATGAAATAGTTTCCAAGTATATCAAAGGGTGTGTTATGTGTGCCACAAGCAAGCCTAGAAACATAAAGTTGGGATTATATATGCCACTTCCAGTACCTTCTCTATTAAAAATAATTAAAAAGTACCTAGGCAAGTGTTTCTCATCACCTAGGTGCCTAAGGGATGAGAAAGTGCCTAATGTGGACCCTAGTCATTTAATTTGTGAGATGCAAATAAAAAGGTGAATTTATGACTTAAGTCAGGGGGTGAGTGAATAAACACTCAATATCATCCACTCATCTTATCCAATCTCAATCGTTGGATTAAGAGACTCTTCACCTACCACCATGAGGTCGACTAGGGTAGGAGGGTGCACCCTTTCTAGGGTTGATTCATCATTTTTGAGAGAGCAAGAGGAGGAGGTCGAGCTTGAGAAAGATAGAAGAAATTGGCAGCGATTTGGAATGCATTTCAAGGCTGAGAGATAGCATGTACTTCAGGCCAACAAACAACATTTAATACAGTCCATACAATACAGATTTGTGGAGGTCCTACAACCATCATTGTGCACATAAATTGAGGAGGATAGCAGTAGCAATTTTTGAGAGGGTTGGCATGCATTCCAAGGCAACCACTTTTCATTTATTGGCACAAAAATTGAGGAACCTGATGGGAACGAATTTCTGGGAAAGTAAATCTGTATAGTCCGTATGGACTTGCACAATTTTTTAGGGCCGTACAGTCCAAAAATTCTGGGCACATTTTTTGAGGAGGTTGGCACGTGTTTTGAGGTATTTTCATGCTGGGTATTCTGTACAGTCTTTATAGAAATTTTTGGCACAAATTTTGAGATAGTCCGTACAACATTTATTGCTAGGACAACCATACAGTGTATGGATTTCTGGGACAAAAATCGAGGAGCTTCTTATGGACTGTTCAAAAGGAGTCTTTGCAAAAGAAAAAGGCCGAGATAAGTTTGTGTATTTTTTCTGAAGATGAATATGCTGTAAAAGAATTTCTCTGAAGCTCACAAATAATAAAATCCCTCTCTCACTGGTTTTCCCCTTGTGGGTTTTTCTAGGGTCACTTTTAGAACAAAAATATCCGTGTTATTTTCTGAGTTATATGTGCTGCTGATATATTTTATTTCTGTGTTAAACGGTGTTCAAAATCCTCATGTTTCAGTTCTGAAAAAATTATTTTATGCTGAGTTTAATTGGCTGTCATAAATATGGGTTTGGGCATTAAACTTTGGCTGAAAAATCAGCGAGACTTGAAACTAGGTGGGGTCTGAAATTTTACATGGTATCAGAGCTGAGTTAAAGATAAACATAAATATTTCAGCAAGTCAAAAAATTGGTACAACAGTCACTTTACTGGACATAATTTTGAAATTTTTATTTTCAGTAAAAAATGGTCAATGGCTATAGGTTTGAGGGTTGAGGATAGACTTGATGGGGCAACCAAATTTGGTGCTTGGAAAGAGAGTATGATCTTGTTGTTGCAAGAAAATGAGTTGTGGGACATTGTTGAGAATACCACAACACATCATGTGGTTGTACCTACTCATGCTACTCTTCTTGCAACATACATTAAGAAGAGTATCAAGGCTAAGAGGATTATTCTTGATGCCATCAAGGACCATTTGATTTCTCACTTGACAGGGAAGAAAAATGCCTATGAGATGTGGGAGTCTTTGAAAAAGTTGTACCATAGTACGAATGAAAACTGGAAGATGGTTTTGAAGGAAAAAATGAAGAGCATTAAAATGACCAAGGCTGAAAATGTGGTCACATATCTTACCAGGTTGACACAGGTGAGAGATGAGCTTGGAGCTATGGGGGAGGCCATAGTTGATAGTGAGCTTGTGAGGAAAAAATTTAATGGAGTTTCCAAACAATGGGTTGTTTTTGTTGAGGGCATTGTGGCTAGGRAGAAGCTTCCCAATTGGGAACGTCTTTGGGATGACTTTGTTCAGGAGGAGACCCAGAGAGGTTATGTGCATGGCAGTTCATCTACATGTCATGATGAGGATAATGTGGCTCTTGCTGCCAATAGCAAGACAAAATTCAAAAAGGGTCCTAAGGGAGGAAACAAACCGAAGGGTGAAGGGAAGAAGGACATGAGCAAAGTCATGTGCTTTACATGCCACAAGTTTGGGCACTATGCAGGTCAGTGTCTGAAAAAGAAGAAGAAGCAGACAACAACTTCAACAATGATGGAAGATTTTTCCTTATTTGTGTGTCTTTCCATGAGGACCACTCATTCCAATGTGTGGTATATTGACAGTGGTGCCTCCTGCCATATGACAGGGGTTCGTGAGCACTTGAAAAATATTACTCAGATTGGTTATATTGAGGTAGTGCTTGGAGATGATCGGGTGGTCAAGGCAGTTGGTTGTGGGACTGTATCATTTTAGAGGGAGTCTTTGCCTCCCATGTTGTTGAGAGAGGTCCTATATGTTCCGAGATTGAAAAGGAACTTAGTGTCAGTTTCTGCTATTGAGGAGAGGGGCTATGAGGTGTTGTTCCGTGATGGACAGGTGCTCCTTTTCCCTAAGGGGTCTAGTATCACTTCGGCCAAAGTGATTGGGACTTGACATGAGAAGTTGTACAAGCTTATGTTCCAGCCAACAAGAACATTGTTTCATTCTACCAACTACAGTGATCTATGTGAGCTATGGAACATGAGGATGGCACATTTTCACCATGGAGCTTTGAGGGTACCGAGGGATATTGTGACTGGAGTTCTAGATTTCAGTTCAGAGCACCAGGAGTTGTGTAAGGGGTGTGCTTTGGGAAAGTACACCAAGAATTATATTCCTAGCAGTGACAGTAGAGCAACATGTATCCTTTATATTATTCATTCAGATGTATGTGGCCCGATGTATTCGACATCATTGACTGTTTGTTTATACTATGTTATATTCATTGATGAATTCTCACGAAAGTCTTGGATTTTATTCATGAAGACCAAAGGATAGGTCTTCAGTCGGTTCCAAGAGTTCAAAGCTCTTGTGGAGAACCATACTAGGAAGAAAATCAAAGTTCCGAGGACAGACAATGGGGGTGAGTATACCTCCAAGGAGTTCATGGAATTTTGTGCAGGAGAGGGCATCATGAGAGAGTTTATTGTTCCTTATAACCTACAACAGAATGGGGTTGCTGAGAGGAAGAAAAGGGCCATAGTTGGGGATGTGAGAGATATGCTACATGATCAGGGGCTGCCACCATTTATTTGGGCTAAGACATGCTACACTACAATTTATCTGTAGAACAAGAGTCCACACAGGGCAGTGGGGAGTATGACTCCTGAGGAGGATTTTTCTGGGAAGAAGCTTGAGGTGGGGCACTTTTGGATTTTTGGGTGCATCACATATTCACATGTCCCTTCTAAGAAGAGGAAAAAGCTAGAGCCCATGATAGAGAGAGGGATATTTGTTGGGTATATTGAGACTTCAAATGCTTTTCGTATATGCATTCCTTCCTCGAGGAAGACAGTTTTGAGAAGGGATGTGAGATTTGAGGAGGACAAAGCCTTTAGGAAGTCACAAGGGACAGAGAGGCGTGAGAAGTATTTACCTCATATTCAGGTGAGTCCCAAGAAGACTTCAATGAAATAGATTTCGGGGCCACTAGTTTCGGTGATGACTGGTCCACATGTGACAGGGCCACAAATATCAGGATCGTAGGTTATTGGTCCACAAGTTTCAGGATCAGGTACTCCAGAGTCTACTTCAGGATCACAATCTTCAAGAGATGGGGTTGAGCAGGGAGAGTCCCCTCCATGGGACACTACTTCAGAGAGGATGAATCCCAAGTGGCTTCAAGATACTTTGATGGAGGCACAGGGTTCAGTGGGGAATCTTAGGCAGGCTGTGAGGGAGAGTAAACTTCTCGAGAGGTTTTGCAGCTACATCGCGATGCTGAGTAGTATTCGGGATTTTGAGCCTTCCACTTTTGAGGAGTCTACTGGTAGACAGGTTTGGAGAGATGCCATGATGGAAGAGTACAATTCCATCATGAAGAATGATGTTTGGAATTTTGTTCCTAGACCTAAGGGGAAGTCAGTGGTGACTTCCAGGTGGATCTATAAACTCAAGCATGCTGCATATGGTAGCATTGAGAAGTACAAAGATTTATTTGTGGCTCGGGGGTTCTCACAGGTTGAGGGATTTGACTATGATGAGACCTTTGCGTCGGTTTCTAGATATAGGTCGATAATTTCCATTGTAGCATAGATGAGTTGGAAGATCCACCAGATGGATGTGAAGACCGCATTTCTGAATGGTATTATACAGGAGGAGGTATATATTTAGCATCCATTGGGCTTTGAGGTGCATGGGAGAGATTCTCATGTGTGTAGCTTGAAGAAGGCATTGTATGGGATGAAACAAGCTCCCAAAGCTTGGTATTCGAGGATTGATGCCTATTTGCAGCAGTTGGGATTTGAGAAGAGTAAGGCGGATCCCAACCTATACTACATTATGGTTGGAGAGGATCCTCTCATTCTCTTGCTATATGTGGATGATCTTTTCATTATAGGGGCAGAGAGACTCATCACTTGCTGCAAGGAGAGCCTTGCTTCATAGTTTGAGATGACTGATATTGAATTGATGCACCATTTTTTGGGATTGGAGGTTTGGTAGGAGCCTGGACACATCTTCCTGGGATAGGGAAAGTATGTGTGTGACATTCTGAGGAGATTTCAGATGGAGGGTTGTAGACCCATGACCACTCCCATGATTACCAACTGGAAGAAGCTTCATGCTTATGAGTCACAGTTGGTGGATTCCACTTTATATCATCAGTTGATTGGGTCTTTGATGTATTTGGTCAATACTAGGCCAGATATTTGTTTTGTTTTCAACACTCTCAGTTAGTTCATGGTGGAGCCTAGGAGAGTGCACTGGGTGGCAGAAAAACATGTGCTCAGGTATCTTTGTGGTACAATACATTATGTTCTGGAATATTAGAGAGGAGATGGAGTTCGTCTGGTTGGCTATACATATTTGGATTGGGCAGGATGTGTCAGTGACCAGAAGAGTACTTTTGGGTGTTTTTTTGGATTGGGCTCAGCAGTTGTGTCTTGGTTCAGTCAGAAGCAAAATTCAGTGGCATTGAGTTCTATAGATATTGAGTATATGGCTTCCAGTCAGGCCAGTTGTGAGGCTCTTTGGCTTCGCAATTTGTTGGTGGGATTGTTTGGTGTGCAATTGAGGCCTACCTTGATTTACTGTGATAATTAGAGTTGCATTAAATTCTTGGAGAATCCAGTATTTCATGACAGGTCTAAGAATATCGATATTCGTTATCACTTCATCTGTGACTATGTTCAGAGAAGAGAAGTGGAGCTATAGTACATATCTACAGATGAGCAGGTTGCAGACATACTCACCAAAGCCTTGGGCAAGACAAGTTTTTATTTTCCAGGGACAAGCTTGGAGTGGCGAGTAACACTTTCCTTGGTAAGAGGGAGTGTTAAAAATAATTAAAAAGTACCTTGGCAAGTATTTCTCATCAGCTAGGAACCTAAGGGATGAGAAAGTGCCTAATGTGGACCCTAGTCATTTAATTTGTGATATGCAAATTAAAAGGTGACTTTATGACTAAAGTGAGGGGGTAAGTGAATAGACACTCAATCTCATCCTATCATCTAATCCAATCTCAACCATTTTATTAAGAGACTCTTCACCTACCACCATGAGGTTGACTAGGGTAGGAGGGCACACCCTTTCTAGGTTTGATTCATCATTTTTGAGAGAGCAAAAGGAGGATATCGAGCTTGAGAAAGAGAGAAGACATTGGTAGAGATTTGGCATGCATTTCAAGGCTGAGAGATAACACGTACTTCAAGAAAATAGACAACATTTAATACAGTTCGTACAATACTAATGTGTGGAGGTCGTACAACCATTAATGTGCACAGATATTGAGGAGGACAACAACAACAATTTCTGGGAGGGATGGCATGCATTCCAAGGAAACCACTTTTCATTTATTGGCACAAAAATTGAGGAACCTGTTGGGCACGCATTTATGGGAAAGTGAATCCATATAGTCCATATAGACTTACACAGTTTTCAAGGACCATATAGTCCAAAAATTATGGGCACATTTTTCGAGGAGGTTGGTGCGTGTTTTGAGGTATTTTCTTGTTGGGTATTCCGTACAGTCTTTGTAGAATTTTTTGGCACAAATTTAGAGACAGTCCGTATAAAATTTATTGTTGGGACAACCGTACAATGTATGGATTTCTTGGATAGAAATCGATGAGCTTCTTCCAGACTGTTCAGAAGGAGTCTTTGCAGAAGAAAAAGGCTGAGATAAGTTTGTGTATTTTTTTCTAAAGATGAATATGCTGTAAAAGAATTTCTCTGAAGCTCACAAACAATAAAATCCCTCTCTCACTGGTTTTCCCCTTGTGGGTTTTTCCAGGGTCACTGTTAAACCAAAAATCTTTGTGTTATTTTCTGAGTTATATGTGCTCCTGATATATTTTATTTCTGCATTAAACGATGTTCAGAATCCTCATGTTTCATTTCTGAAAAAATTATTTTATGCTGAGTTTAATTGGTTGTCATAAATCTGGGTTTGGGCATTAAACATTGGCTGGAAAATCAACGAGACTTGAAACTGGGTGGGGTCTGAAATTTTACATTCTCAACCATGGCAAAGTATATCCATGGATTTTGTAGGGGGTTTTCCGATCTCTATGATAGGTCATGATTATCTATATGTTGTCATGGATAGATTCAACAAGATGTGTATTTTGATGCCATGCAAGAAACATGTCATTGATGAACAAAAAAAACAAATGTTCTTTGCTAATGTTTGGGATCATTTTGGAATTCCTACATCTATTATATCAAATCGAGACTCTCTAGTTTTGGGAAAATTTTGGTCTCATTTATGGGATCTCATGGACACTATTTTAAAGAAGAGCACAACTTTTCATCCACAGACAGATGGACATACAGAGGTGGTAAACAAAAAAGTGGTACATCTACTTCGAGGGTACTACAACAAGCATCCTAAGTTATGGGATGAATATTTACCTTATGTACACCATGCCATGAATTCTTCTACTCAGAAAACTCCCTTTGAAGTATGTTAGGGTTACTTACCTAAATCAAATATGGAATTTGTTTTTGGAGAAGCAAGTAAAGAATATGGACATGATGATACAGATACAGCTAAAAGGTTCATTCAAAAGATTCAACAGGTACATCAAGCAGTGCAAGAAACATTGGAGAAATGTCAAGCCAAGTACAAGGAAAGGCATGTAAAACATCGGGTTGATCATCAATTTGAGATTGGTGATCAAGTATGGTTACATATCAACAAGAATAGAATGAAATGAGAAAGTAAAAATATAAGGCCAATACAATATGTTCCATTCAATATCTTGGAGAAGATTGGTACTAATGCATTTCATTTATATATACCAACCTACATGAAAATGTATTCAGTGGAAAACGTTGAGAATTTGAAGCTTTATGAGCCTCTTATGATTATAGATGAAGATGAAAGTATTTGGGTTCCAGTAGTTGATGATTTTTCTCTAGAATACTTGGATGAGCTACAAGAAGATGTTATTCTAGACAGAAGAATTAGGACTTCACAGTGAGGTGAGGTGGAATATCTTTGAGTTAGTCTTAACCGGATAAAACCAAGTAAAGCAAAAAATGCTTCTACCCTCACTTAGTTTTTGTGTAATAAAAAACTTTTGGTGGTCCAAAAGGATTCCAATGAGGAGGAATGATCTAGGAGGATCCAAGAACTCTTACAGAGGTCCGAGAGGATCTGGAACACTCACAGAGGTCCAAGAGGATTTAGAAATTCTCAAAATTAAAATATTCCAAATTCTCTAAAAAAATTCCATCAATGCGTAGAGCTCGACGATAGATTTCCAACAGTGCAAAAATTGCCTCAAACGGAGTTCATATGAAAAAGATATGGATAGTCAAGGTTTAAGTCAACCAGGTCAAAGGTCAAAGTCAAAGGGGTCAAGGTGACATCTGTCACCACTACAAGGGTGACATGTCGCATGACTATACAACTGTATGGAAATGACATGGTCACACCCTAAAGGGCCACGTGGCATGACCGTATGCTGACTGGTCACGTGATGTGGAAATCATACAGGTTAAGTGGAATAGTCATTTGTCGACACGTGGCAAGGATAAGCCAATGAGAGGTTGCCACGTGGTAGCCTCCCATTAGCCATTATGGTTAAGGTTATGTAAAATTATGTGGGGATTTTGGAGGATTGAGCCCGTGACCTCCTAAAGCCTTACCAAAGCCTTTGTTACCATCACACCACCACATTAATGCTTACCCAAATATGTTGCAAGTTATATTTAACCTTGTAAAAAGGTTTATCTAGTAGGAAAAAGGGTCAAGGGTCTAATCCCTCGACCCATACCTTATCACATGATCACATGCAATGTAATATAACCATGGGTCATAACTTGTGGGGGTATACCATATATAGTATATGGTTATAACTATATAACCATATAACAAACAAAAACCATGCCATAAAATATGGCAAGTTCGACAAGATTTGATCTCGCAACCTACCAAATAAATGCACCGATACTTAACCGATTCTGCTACGGGTGTGGGTTTGTTATGAACCTGCTTAAAAATACATTTATTGATTGCCTATTATTTCAGAGGGAAGTTAATGATATGCACCTTATTTAATGGGTGCACAGACCGAGGATGGGACACACACTCATTAATATGCAGAATATGGTCTCGAAGTTTGTTTCAAGGGAAATAGGGCTTCGAGGTTACATTGTAAAGCATGTCGAGAGGTCATTTGACGTAATTTAAGAAATTTACACTCGTTTTTCATGATTTTTCGCAAGGAATCCATTGGTGCACTCTGTTTTTGGGTTTAAGCAACACATAAAAATGTCATTATAAAACACAAGCATTTGATCATTAATAAAGAGGTCTCTATTGGAAGCACACCCATATATATAGCCCAAATTGGGTGAACTCTGTCATCAAACTTGTGTATGTGATATTGTCATTGTTGTTCATTTTGTACACATTTATTTGCAAGTTATTTATCATTAAAGTGTATTCAGTTAGATAAGTATTTCACATGTAAATTGCAAACAATCAAGCGATCATTATTATTTTGAAGATCAAGTAGATGTTTATATGCATTTAAAAACTAATCAACATCTAAGGATTTTTCGGATCAACCCATCCCACACCTTCCAAACCAACCAATTTCCAATTAAGGGAAAAGCTAAAACCACAACCTTCTAGATCACAAAAGAGTAGTTATATGATTTAGTGGGAGTTCTAATCAAATATTCCAATGATAGAGTCTCTATGTACTTCTGAGTCACCACCCCAATCCAAATCCCTTTACCCTTAATAATTATCCATAGACGCTTAGCCACCAAATCCCTTGCAAAACAATGAACATTCTTGATACCCCACCCCCCCATTTCCTTAGGAATAACTGTTTTTTTCATGAAATCCAAGGAAAGTTTTTTTTTTTCACATTGTCCTCTACCCATACAAATTTGAAACTATTTGTTCTCACTTGTTCTAGCACCCCCTTGGGAATAAAGGAGAGATATACCCAATATAAGATTATTTCTTCCAATCCAAATTTCACCAACACCAATCTACCTCCCCTAAGTAACCACATGTTAAACCATGAAGATACTCTTTTTTCTACCTTCAAAATCCTTCATCTCCAATATTTTTTGGTATAATAATTAGGCTTTAGGTAAAAACCTAGATACTGATCCTTGCCTATAGTTCTACCTGGTTGTAAGGAAACATCTGAGCAAACAATATTTTATCCTCTTCACTTAATCCCATAAAAGAGATTGTTGATTTTTCAACATTAACCATTATTCAAGTTGCTAGACAATACAAGTCCAAAATCTCTCTGAGTTTGTGAGCATCTCTTCTTGAGCCATCATAGAAAAATAAAATGTCATCTACAAATAAAAAATGAGATAGATATAATGTTTTGCTCATTATGATGCATTTTCAAGCTCCATTACTCTTTTCCTCCAAAAGAGATCTACTTAAACACTTAGCCACCAACAAGAAAAGAGAAGGAGATAACTGAGACAACCATGTCTTAAACCTATTCCAGTTCTAAAGAATTGAGATGTAGATCTATTTATCTAGATAGAAAATGAAATAGAAGTCATACAATTCATAATCCATTTAACAAAGCTAAGATTGAAACCCAGGTGAGTTAGCATCAACCTCAAGTAGAGCCAACTAACTCCGTCATAAGCTTTGGAGAGGTATACCTTGATTACCATAGCTAACATTATTTTTGTTTTAATTGAATGGAATGATTCTTGAGTCACTTTGATAACTTCATGTATTGGCCTCCCTGCTAAGAAACCAAACCGCTCCTGTGAATTATTCTTAAATGGAAGTGACTTGACGTTCTGAGCAATAATATATTATATAATTTTATATATGCAATTGCAAAGATACATAGACCTATATTCCTAAGAATTAACTAGATTAACTGCTTTAGGAATAAGTTCTATGAAAGTGGAATTAAAGTTTAACATGATATTTCCATTAATTCTTGATTCCTTGATAACTCTCAAAAGATCACCTTCCAACAATTCATAAAACCTGAGAAAATATTCAACAAGACATCCATCCAATCTTGGGATTTTTTCCTTTTTAAAGGAATGTAAGACCTTGTGTAGCTCTTGTTTAGTGACTTCTTCCAACAAGATGGCATTATCTTCCTTAGAAACAAAGCTAGAGAAGATTGTTTCCATATTCACCACCTCAACTATTGTAGCTCTTGTGTCTTCTTTGAATAGACCACTAAAATTATACACCCCTTCTTTTGTTATATCCTTGAAGCTACTCATCGAATTTCCTTTTGAATCCTACATTTTCCATATTGTATTCACATTTTCCCTTTGATTAACAAAATGAAGAAAAAAATTTGTGTTTTCATCACCATTCTCAAGCCAAAGTGTTTTTCTTTTATTTCTCCATAATGCATATTTTTCATCTAGCATGATTCTCTTCCTATTTTCGAAATCAGTTATTTTCTTCTTATTCTCCTTGTCTAAAAATCCAACTAGTTCCTGTAAGAATAAGCCGTCCGAGCAATTCTCTATTTCACTTAGGTCCTTTTCATCTTTGAGTTTTTTTTTCATAATCCCTCTTAGCCATTGACTATTTTAACTTTTTCAAATTAGCTTCAAATTAAAGTGTTGTTGATTCCCTCAATCCTCCATCAAATGGAATCCAATCATTTTTAACTAAATTTACAAACCTCTCTTCCTCAAAACAAAGTGGATTGAATTTGAAAGAACAATGAAGTTTTTCTCCTCTCACTACCACCTCCAACAAGATGGGAAAATGATCTGAATCCCACCCCCCCTAGAGCCCACACATTGTATAATCCTCACATTGTCATTCATAAACACTTTTTCCAACAAAAATATATCCAACATCTCATATATCTTGTCAACACCCACCCTTTGCTTCCACTAGGTAGGTCTTATATTTACTAGAAAAACATCATTTAAACCATGGTCATGATCCAAAATTGTAACAAAGTATTACGTGAAGGGATCCACATTTGCTAATCACCCCAAATTTCTACATTCTCTAAAGAGAAATTCAAACATCCTCCCACAATTGTTTGCATATTCCCAAGAAAAACCGGATTTAAAAATTGTTCCTAAAAAGACATTCAATCTGAATAAGGCCCATACAGGTTCAAAATTAACACCTCCAACACCATCTCCTAGGAATGTGGAGTCAACCCTAACCCTAAATCAAAATACCAAGAATTAATACATTTGTGTGACCTTGGTTGCCACCCCAAAATCAAACCTCACTTACCCTTAGAATAAAAAAATATAAATTCCCATCCACTCAGAAATTTAATAAGATTATAACATATTTTGCCACCATCACTTATGATTTCTTGTAACAAGACTATGCCAAGTTTTTGAGATTCTACTAGTCTTTTAAGGGCTAACATTTTTGAAGGGAGGCCCAATCCCTACAATTCAAGGAAAGACAAATCATTAAGAGGCAAGACCTAGTGTTTTAACTGCTCTAAGAACCCCTTCAATTGATAATTTCTTTCTTTATTGCACTTTTGTGTGCCTTTTCTTGTGCTTGATGAAAGATTTCTTCCCCTTATAACCACATTTTTTTAGCATTTTTTAGTCCTCCCTTCATTAATTGTCAGACCTCCTAAAACCCCCCTTTCAGTTTGAGTGAGTTCCTCTTTCCTTGACCTAAGATAGTATCTAGATGTTCCCTCTCCCTCTTCTACCATCAATGAAGAAGGATCATGGTAACATATTTCGAAAGAGGTCTAGGTATATTACTATTAGAACTGGTCGAACCTAAACAAAAAATCTAAAATATGGAACCCCATCTTATTGAAACAAGCTCGTCCATTTCCCACAAGTCCAAAACAATCCTCATTTTAAACATACCCATCATGAAAATTACACATAGAATTGGACACCACCTGAATCCTTTATAATCAAGTGAATAACTACATGGAGGAACCAAACCAATAATTGACATACCTTTTATGGGTGAACCAATCTCTGGCATCACCTTCGAGACTTCCTTCCCCTACACTAGATCCAACCCATTATATTCCACATCCTTTGACTCCTCAAGAAATACCTTCACACCCTCTGGGACTTCCTAAGGCACCTCGTCAGACATAATTCGAGCAAACTTCGAGCTTTCAACTTGAATTTGAGCGCTCTTCTACTCCCTGACATCATCCTTTAACTCAAAGCCTTCTTTATTGATTAATTCCATATTTTTTTGTGTAATATTTCCCTTGCAACCTCTTCCCGACCTTCAGATAAAAAGGTAATGTACAATCATGGACTACATGCCCATATTTATGGCATCAAACACATTTGAAAGGAACTCTGCTATAGTCCAACGATTGAATAATAGTGACATTTCCCCTCTTCAACTCCATCTCGTCCAACGTGCCCTTCTTAATATTTAAATTCTCACCAAAATACAAGCAATTGCCAAAATCCCTGTCTATTCAAAACTCATGCCAGCCTTGTAAAGGTCCCTAATGCATTCCATATAGCCTTTAAAGCAACAAGAGACCAAAACTCAACTGGAAGACCAAGGATTTCAATCCAGATTGGTGTAATCTCCACTTTTTTAGTGTGAGCATCGAAAAATGGTGTCCATCACTTGAGAAAGAACATAGTTGATCCCCATCACCACAAAAATCCTGAATTTTCATCAAATCCTCCTCACACTGAAATATAAATCCCACCCATCCATGAATCAAAATAAAACATTTAGGGGTACACCAAAGCACCGGTTCCCTCATTTACTTCACCCATGACTTCAACAAATTCTCACCCATTGTTCTACCCAAGAATCTGCCCACAATTGATTTTAATGCCATGTCGACCACCTTATGCATGTGCACAACATCACCAAGTGTTAGACTATGGTCCCTATACAATCACAAAGTCCGAGACCGCCTTATTATGAGTTTTCATCCTTATGTATTGATTAGTTGTCAGTGAGATCTATATCTAGAGATGCTCAGATCCATGTACTATAAATTGATATCATGAGATAAATAAAAATGTTGAGAATATGGCTTAAAGCCTTTTCCGCCAAGATCATGTCTTGCTTGCTCATTTTCTTAACATGGTATAGTATCATGGTGGTTTTCCATGGAAGTTGAAGTATGAGATTTCTAGTTGGTTTATGATGAGAAAATCTATCCCAAGCAAGAGAGTCCACAGTGAAGCGAAGAAGCCATGTGTTTGAGATATCATGGTGAAGGAGAGAATTGAAGAATAGGCGTTTTTAGATCTCTGTCAAAGTTGTAAATATCCTTGAGAATTGAAGAATAAACGTTTTTAGATATATGTCAAAGTTGTAGATATCCTTCACGTGAAGATGTATGAATTTTGTCATGCAAGATTTGTGCAGATTTATTTTTTTCTTAATTTGGTTATACATTGGATGTATCGATTGTATGGAGTTTGTGACCATTGATCTAGCGATCTAACCACTGAGGGGACAGATTCGTTGTTTGAAGTTCCATTCATTACACTCCATTACCTAAATAAATCCGTTGCAGTAAGTTGTGTTAGAGAAAAATCGTGCAGCCAGTGTGGAATAACAAGCCAAGCCAGTTTTGCAAGATCAGATCTATGTATTGAATCCAGGAAAAACTACCATTGAATTGGATCATTTCATCCATCGATGATACCCCCTGCTTGCATAATAAATCGATGTACAAGAAGCATCATGCGCTGAGCAAGAGATCGATGATCGCACCCGAGTCTTGGCTTTTAATAATTCTGTCGCCATATTTTTTGGTTTCTGTTTTTGGCAAACGCGGAATTGTTGGATGAAACTCTGGTTGTCAGACGAGGAATCTAATCTTTCCTGGCTGGCTTGGATGGAAGGGAAAACAATTTTGGTGGATTTATTTAGTTTTGGAGACAAATGAGTGGTTCGATACTAAGAAATCATTAAGCACATGGACGCTGGTGTAGATATTGTTAGGGATACACTCGGAAAACTACAACGCTTAGGGCCGAGGTGCTATCCACTTTTCTTGTTTTATATGGAAACACGAAAGTCTTATCTCTATTTTGAGATCCCCATGACAACACACAGTGGCCATTACATTGTATTGCAGGAGCTGGATTTATAATCATTGGTATTTGGCAGGCCTACTCAATAGCCATAGTATCTATTTCACCAGGTCATCTTGTTCATCTTCCTCGGGTCATCTTCTTCATCTTCCTCTTCCTCTATACCATCGTCTTCAAGTCTGTACATAAAAATGCTCCTTTACACTGTTGAGATTTTATTCATTGCATCCCTTGTATTACTCTATATTCTAAATGAAACTTTGTCATCCTACAAAGGCCTAAATCGTTGAGACCGTCTTGTCTTTGCTACGACAAGAATCACTAGTTGGAAGAGAAGAGAGTGCAGTTGGAATACACCAAATGTCATCCACCTATCAACAGAAAATGAGGTAACAAGTTTCTGTTTGGCATGGACAAGTCTCTTTTTCTCCCACGTGCAATACTTTTCTTCATGATTAATTCTATATATCCAAATAACAAATAAGATGAGGGCTTATGATTGGGGCCTAGCAAGCCACTTATATTTGATTGTGTAAAATACTTGGGTTTCAAGTTGATGTAAATCAAAAGCGAGCCAGTGGATAGTGTTTTCAATTATTATAATTGTTAGAAAGCACATGAAGATGGATAACATGGAATGCATTATTCATTGATATGATACATGTATAAATACATGAGTATGACCTTTGGATTCATCTTCCAAGAGGTTTCTTGGACTCCTGATGACGAGTTGTTTCATATTCCTTTAATCAAGTAACCATAATGGATTACATTTTCAACATTCCCCCCTTAATCCGAAGGGGTGTATGTGAGTCCAATAAGAGAGCTAAAATTTGGAAGTATGCAGTTGCTGATGGCTGGATGTGCTCTTTGAATCAGGTGGTTTTGGGATGACGAAAAACCAAATGGTTAGCAGAAGCTAATGTCTTCTACTAAATGGTGGTAGTGGTTTAAGGTAGACCACAAACCCTAGAACTTGACTCAAAGCCTCATTGGTTCCCAAAACATTTCCTAAGTTAGCTAGAAGTTGGAAGTTGATGTCTTCTTCTAATTGGAAGTGCTATCGAATGTTGGTTTAAAGATGACCATACATTGTTCTCTAACATAAGTTGAAATTCTTCTAATAAATGGAGGTTTAAGGAAAACCACAAACCGTTGTCTAACAAAAGTTGTAAGTCTTCTACTAAGTGGTAGTTTAAGGAAAACCACAAACCAATATGGTGATTTTGGATGGACACAAACCAAATCACGCTCATTTGTTATTGATAGATTGATAAAACTTTGAAACTTGAAGCCCGACCGTCAATCATTGATATTATTCCCCCTGTCAAGTATAATGTGAGAACATACAAATATCTCCACTGCAATATGTGTCAATACTTGAGAATGAATTCTTCAGTATGATTGATATATATTCTTGACTGTTGATGACCATTGCCAAGAATTCATCCACCCATAGTGGTTCTTTGCTCTTGCAATTTTCTTGCATTTGGAACATCTTTATGAAGGATGATTATGTTTTCCGTAATGCTCACAAGGATGAAAAAAAAAGCACTAATCTTCCATGTGGCCAACTCGCTAACAATGTTGGCATGTCAAAATATGCTCTTGAATTGGAGAAGGTGAATATGAACTTTCTCAAATCAATCCAACACTCTGAAACTAGATCGGTTTAGTATAATTTTGAATATGAAAGGCCACTTCTTAATTCATATATGATAATTGTTCTGTGCTTATTGTTTCTAGTTTCTTCCCAAGGTCTAATGATTGGCTTGGAAAGAGAAAATTGAACTTGATTATGCACAACTTTATCTTCATTTTCTCTTGTATATAAAGTTGGTTCACTGAGATGATTTGAATCATCACCATCATCATCTTCAAAAAGAGGGTTGTTCTGAACAAGGACTAATTCAGAATGTTGAAGATTCTTTCATTCAAGTGCATCATGAAGAAGTCAAGTCTGATTTTGAAGTATTTCTACTTTCTCTTGTGAAACTTGCAAACAAGTGAGAACATATTGAAAAGTTTCATTGTCAGTTGTGAATATATTTTCTACATAAGAGAGTATTAGAGTTTTTAGTAAATATAATATTTCCTCAATTCGAGTCATTTAAACAACGACTTAAAACTTAAACTAAACAAAAGAAGAGTGCCGACTTCTACCAAAAATGCACCTGTTTACAATGTAATTCAACTTGATTTCATAAAAGCACAAGTAAACTTACAAAGATACTTATTGCAAGTATATCGTTGTTCTTATGAATGTTTCATCGATGTTTTTTTTAATCTATCGATCTCTATAATTAAGAAACTATGGTGGCCACTTTACCACAATCCAAAGTGAAGTTCTTCAATCGTTGGACCCTTGATGATGTAGAGGTATTATGGAAATGTTTGGAGTCTCTAGTGACAAAAACTTTGTGCTACCCTTTTCATGAGTGGCACGATCTTAAAGCTCTTATACACCCTAGGGTCCAAACAAGACTGATAAAAAAATAGTACTTTCACAAGCAAATTTTAGAGGGGAATTTAAATGGGAAACATATGTCAAATGGAGCCCAATGTTAGGAATAAATATGAAGATCAAAGGCACATAAAATGATCACTCATGCAAAGCAAGGTGCATTTTTCTTTCTTGATAAAATATCTCATACTCTTTCACAAGCGGTCCTTGATATTCTCAAAGCCCTAGAACAAAAAAAAGGTGGATTTATCATCTAAATAAATGGTTGAGGATGGGAAATTTTCTACATATGATTCACTCTTCCATCCACACATTTCTCTAACTATCCATTGTCTATATGAGCCAGGGAGAAATTCAGATAGATAGAGCATGCATGAGGGTTTTCTATTGAAGATCTCTCAATAATGAGTGGAGAACTAATCATATAAGTGGAGGACCAGATTCTATAATTACTTGTGTAGAGGTAGATGTGTAAACACATCATGATGTATAGGACAAGGGTGCATAAAAATATCCTATAGTAAATATCGAAGAGAATTGTTCACAAATTGGAAAACTATTATCCGAACATGCACTTTCACAAAGACATGCATTGTGAGAGTAATACCATCAACACCAATTTTGGAAAACAAATAGTAGGATATTGGACTTAGGAGCATGTTTAATGTTAAAAAGCGTGGGAAATGGTAAGTAATGATCAAATTGTCATCAAAGGTTATATTCAATTTATTTTGATTGCAAAATTGAGTCCTAAATTACTTGTTTGATTAGAGTCGACCGAATATGAGGAAATACTTCCACATTGACCACTTCGTTGGATATTGATGTTTGGGAAACATCAAGAAGATATTCTCCTTAGATTGGCCATGTGACTTAGCTAAGTAGAATGTCTCAGGCGTAGTATTTATCCATGATCACGTGACTTGACAAGGACTGAAAAAGACTTGAGGTACACATGCATCGAGTAGACATTCTCCTTAGATGGCCACGTGAATTGGTTAATGAGAATTTCCCATGGCGTTGATGTTCTCCATGTATTAGCATCATGAAAAAATTCTCCTCAGATGACCATATGAATTCACTAAGGATAATGGCCCAGGTATAGTCTCTATCCTTGATCATGTGACTTGACAAGGACTGCTAGAGACTCAAGGTGCTATGTCGGAGAAGTATACATCAATTGGGTGCATTCCAGATAATATTACACCAACCATGCTCAAGTAAAACCTTTATATGAAAGAACAAATCCAAGAAGTACAAGAAGACCCATCTAACCATTAAAGAATCCCAGGAAGCAATTGAAGACCCAAGAAGAGAAGTCAACCTCCACAAGTAAAAAACAAAAAACAAAAAAGTGAAATTGAAGACCCAGGAAGAGAAGTCAACGCCACATAAAAAGGATAGGTGCTTGGACAAGTATAAATAGAGGCATATTCATTTCATTTGGAAATACACGATTCTTCTCTTCAAGTGCGCACTAGCCAATTGTCAGTTGCAGTGGTGAGATTTTCGCTATCTCTTGGAGTCCTTGCTATATTGGTGAATTCGCCACACTTGGAGAGGTGCTATACTTGGAGAATATTTGTCTTGGTTGTATCTTGGTTATTCTATTGAGACACTAGCTCTTGGAGGCACTAGGCTTGGGGAGGACATTCTTTGTATTGTATTTTGATCTATTGATGGTGATGTACTAGTAATATCTTGGAATAAATTCTTCTATAAGAAAGGTTGTTGGGTTTTATCCCAAGGTTGGGTTTTCACCCAAGGTTGGGTTTCCAAGGACAAATTCTTGTGCTCTTGTGTCTACTGTGCATGGTTAATATTTCTAGATCTTGTTAGTTCCGCTACATTGTTATAGTTTATATTTTCAGTGTATAGTTATTCTATGATAATTGTGGCATGAAAGGAAATTTTATATTGAAATCATAGGTAATGATCGAATCATCATCAAAGGTTATCTTCAATTTCTTTTGATGCGAAAATTGAGTCCTAAATTTCTTGTTTGATTAAAATCGACTACATCTGAAGCAATATTTACCACTCTGTTGGCGAGGACCAATTGCATGTAAGGATATGAGTTTGATTATCCATATCAATAAAATTACAATTAGGGGTGGAGTCGAACAAGCATATATTGGATTGGGTGTTTTAGATGGTTGATGAATGCAGAATGGGAACTAGGCCAAGCACAAAACCACTTCAAGAGGTAAAAGAAAACAAAATGTATAACACATAGAATTATGTGAGGTTGTTCGGGTATTAATCCTTCTACATGGTTTTTATTCTGGCTGTGGTATGTGTATCCATAATGGCATGGAAGTTTACGATTGTGGAATTGAGATCTCTGTAGGGAGGAGGCTAAAATGCACCGAATTCAAATAGTATCCCTTGAAACATCTCATACACCAAGAAAGAATAATGTGATGATCTCTATTAGCATTAGGTTTACTAATGTGAATGAGATAATATGTTACGCCTGGGACGATTGATACTAACAAGATGGTGAAGTGAAGGTATTCATGCGTAGAGAGATAATGGGTGGAGGAAACCTTGATAGAAGACTGGTGGAGGCGTTTATGTACAAGGGAGACTTAGAGAATAATCACAGAGTAAATGCATGGGGAATACTAGCATGATTAAGACTAACACTCATGGACTTCAAAATTCAATTTCGAAGGAAACCCTAATGATAGACTAACCTAGAGAAACGTTTGACCTGAGGGAATGAAGAAGAATTGCATGCAGATGGATGGGAGATTTGGAGGTAGAGGGGAACATAATGGAATGAATACAAAGGGTAGAGACATTTCTAGAAGACCCAACTATGGACAACTACCATAGCTAAATTGGCCTAAGAACGAAAGGCTCTGATACCACTGTTAGAATGCGCACAAAGATGGATAAACATGGAATGCATTATTCATTGATATGATACACATATAAATACATGAGTATGACCTTTGGATTCATATTCCAAGAGGTCTCTTGGAATCCTGGCGATGGTTTTTTTCATATTCCTTTAAACAAGTAACCCTAATGGATTATGTTTCCAACAATATTTTTTCTCCAATTAAAATCAATTTTACCCTCTAAACCTTCATTAAAAAAGGGAGAATAAAAGTCGAGTTGAAGGCTTGGTTGCCAATACTCTTTGCAAAAAGCCTTGAATGTTTATGGCCAAAAATGATTGTATCTCGAGTTTGCAATGAGATGTAAAGACAAATGTGGAATTCTCATTGGAAAAGAGAATTGTTTGTTACACTCTTGAGTGTTAAAGAGTGAGTTGTAACAACCATAATAAATTTGCTTCATTTTTTGGTGGTGGACTTGTTCTAGACCCATCCCAAAATTTGAATAAGGGAGTCTAAGGAACATTGTGCTTGTGTGGTGGACAAGTTTTTATGCTTGAAATGGTATTGCACCTAGTATTTCACAATAATCTTTATTTTAGAAAACAAAACAAGCACACAAATTAAAATGATCATGTTCTCATGAAGTGCATACACAACAATGTTGCATGTGACAGTTAAAAATCTTGAAGCTCTCACAAACTTATCTTCTTTGTAAATTGGAAAACAATTCTGCAACATTACATTTTAAGTCATTGAGTGAATCCATTAAGGACACTTATCTTTGAGCCAATAGTTTATTGAATCATTGAATTGTAAAAATTTGAAGAAGAATGATAAGTCATTGAATTATATTGTAAACAATTATAAAAAAAAATGCCTTAAATTTGAATAAGGAGGTCATTGTAAAACACAATTTGGGATTCATGATTGGTTGTAACCGACACCCTAAGGTCGTGTTGTGGCAACAACACCCCCCATAATTTGTTTTGAAATTATTATGGGTCCCTCCATATAAATTTGGTTAATATCGCTTTCTAGAATGTTTTGGTTTGGTTTATTTTGAGAGATTTTCATTTTGATTTAATTTTAGTTTTGACATATTCATTGCTTTTGTTTTGTTGCAAGTATTCCAACAATTTAAGTTTCTCCTTATTCCAACTTACGGTTTGAAAAATATCCTTAGTTAAAAGTAATTTATGTTTCCTATAAATTGTAAATAAAATTAATGTTATATCTAAATAAGTTTTAATTTAATTTTTATTAGTTAATTATCAATTAATAATATTAAATTTGATTTATTTTTTATTTTTTAAATACAATTTGTGTGTGTGTGTGTGTAATAAAACTACCCATAAATTTTTATAAACAAAACAAAATTAAATTAGTTTTGATGGCTCAAATTTGACAAGTGATATCTTGAGTTTTACTCAATGAAATGAGACAAATAAGAACTTGTTGTAAAACCATTTGCATGGAGAACAATCTGACATCATTAATTCAAGCAAATTTGGATATTTACTATCCCAAAGAATCAACAGAAGTGAGTGCTACGAATTTGCAACTAAAATTAGTTTTCTGAATTGGTTTGGAAGATTTTCTTTGGCCAAGAAGATTGGATATTTCTTATTCATTTCCATATTATTTCATTGCTATTTTATCTTTATAGGAAGCAAGAAAAAACATGGATTTTATTATTAATTTATCAATTTGAATTCTAATTTGTTAATTTGTTTTGATGAATTGGAAATCGCGCCAATCTCCAGGAGACAATTTTGAAGATCAATTTCCATACAATCAGAGAGGCATAACCACCAAATGGTTGAAAACCCACTTCTAAAATGGGATGGTTTACCTCTCACTCTAATTTTTTCTTCCAAAAATCAATATTTTGGGAGAAATCTTATCGGATTCAAATGAAAAGTTTTAAAATTGTTGTTGCTGCCAATTTTCAGGAGGCGATTTTGCAGATTCATTTCTGCCCAAAAAATGATGAATCGCTCCAAATGGTTGATTTTTTTTTTGAAAAAGAGGCTGATTTAGAGAACCTCCGAAGGATTTTTCAAACAAAAGAATATTTTGGAAGATATCGTGAGTTTTTTTAGGGTTTTGTTTTTTCCAGAATTTGTTATTTTTCCATTTTGAAATTATGTAGCTAATAGTGGATTCAACCTGGAGGTGGAGAGGAAATGTAATTATATAAAGAGATATGAAAATAAGTTGAGGGGTTTCTAGATTTGAAACTATAAGGGAAAGTTCTAAGTTTATGAAATGGTTTGATATACACTTTTGTAAATTGATCCTTGAAGGAATTCAAGATTTCAGAGGACTGTATAACAACATTTGGAGCTAATGATAATAAGTTTTCACTTCTCTACACTATTGTATATGATCTATTGACTTGTTACTATTTATTTGATGTTTCTTTCAACCTGGTTAGAATTCTATGCCAATTAGTATATCATTGATTAACATTAGCACTATTGTTAATCTTGTTAATTTTATGCTAATTGTCATTCTGTTTAAAGCTATCTTTGCAAGAGTTGATAGGTTCAACCATAGTTGATGAAGAATTCATGGTGAATTATTTGGAATCACTAAATAATTATTGATTGGTCAATTACAAATTTGTTTTGTTACATCTTGTATTGAGTTAAAGGAACTACTTCCTTACTTCGATATATATCTTACAATGGATTCATTCACATGATTGGATTTGGGTATATGAATTTTTTTATTTTAATAACTATTTCTTAAGATTGTTTCATTGTATATATGTTTCAACAACTTGTAAGTTGTCAAACTACTTTGAGAGTTTACAAGTAAAAATTAACCCTAAGTTCAATCACAGTATTTTCCCCTTCTTATTAAATACTTTGCTCTTGATTAGGAGTAAGGATATCATTTTCGTAATCAAGATAGGTTTTATTTTTGTTCACTCGCATCTTAGGATTAATCTACATTTTCATTTAGGTTAAATTCATTTCATTATTTAAGTCTCCTTTCATGGAAGCAAGCCTTAGTGTGGCCAAATTGAGCCCTGATTTCAGTCATCATGAGGGAACCATATTTTTCAAAGTAATAACATACACGTGATTCCTTTCTCTTCAGTTTGTTAATAATAATAATTTACTATCATACACTAAAAAGTATAGGCCTTGTACATAGACAGTTGTGCATACAAGATAGCTTAGGCTAAATTAACTTTAGGCTAGTCTTAGGAGAAGGGTAACTAGACCCATTTTAACAAGTTAGAATCACCATTCCAAATGGATAAGGGCCTAATTGGGGCCCTGACCGGGTGATTTCCCCAATGTTGATGATGGTTATTTTTTCCCATCGACAGGTTGGAAACTACAAAGTGAGCATTATATAAAAGAAACAAGTGAAAGCGAGAAAGTACAAGTGAGCCTGACAAGTGAAAAATAAAAAAATGGGTAAAGGAGGAAAGAATTTTCAAAACACTAATCAAGAAATCAAGAAATTACAAGACTCCTTACATGACTTTCATAATTGGATTATTGATTTCCCCTTCTTATTAAATACTTTTCTCTTGATTAGGAGTAAGACTAACCTTTTCTTAATCAATATAGGTTTTCTTTTTGTTCACTTGCATCTTAAGATTAATCTCCATTTACATTTAGGTTAAATTATTTTCATTCTTTAAGTCTTCTTTCATAGGAGAAAGCCTTAGTGTGGCTAGACTAAGCCTTGATTTCAGTCATCTTAAGGGGACCATCTTTTTCAAAGTAATAACATATAGGTGATTCCTTTCTCTTCAGTTTGTTAATAATAATAATATACTATCATACACTAACAATCTAAAGGGCTTGTACATATACAAATATACATATAATATAGCTTAGGCTAAATTAAATTTAGGTTAGTCTTAGGAGAAGGGTAATTGAACACATTTTAACAAGTCAGAATCACCATTCGAAATGGATAAGGGCCTAATTGGGACCCTGACTAGGTGATTTCCCCAATGTTGATTATGGTCAATTTTGGCCATCAAAATGCTTGGCTCTAGAAGCAGGGTTGATCGACAAGTAATCCCTTTTGAGCTATTTTCTTTAATTTTAATCATTTTAAAAAAATGGCTCCTATCACTGTTCTGGAACATGCTTTAAGTTTGCCCAGGCCTTCTAGGAGTATTTCTAGAAAGAAAATCAATATCTTGCAAAAATTAATCTTTAATGGTGAAGATAAAACTTTTGCTTCTCATCATTTCTCTGACTTTAATCTTATTTGCAATCATTTACATGTATTTGATGAAAGTGAGATTTGCATCATTTTTTATGCTACATTAAGGGGAAGAATCGAGAGCTGGTTTGAAATGTTACCAGCCAAATCCATTCACACATGGAAATAGTTCATTGTAATGACCCCGAATTGTTACGAATGCAAGCGAAGCAAAAAACAATTTTTTTTTGTTTTTGACAAGGAGGCAATGACGACAACAATTGAACCACTCAACCTGACTACGAACCCATGCATGAAGATCATGCACAAAACAACTACGACTCCACGCACTAGCACCAGAGCGACTAGGCGAGACATGCATAAATCAACAGATGGAACACCTACCCTCCAGACACAAACACGATAGTGCCTACCAACTAAGGGACATCATCGACCATCCCGACACAATGACCTCGATGACCAGTAACTAGATCCTCTATGGTGCTCAACCCAACACATGAAGGCGTTAAGTTCCAAGCATCAACAACAACTACAATGGATAACACCCACCATGGGTAGCACAGACTCCAACTAGGTTATCATCGCCTCTGTCCGTCAAGGCGTGCGAAGATCCCCTCAACCGAAATCATGTCGTCATTGGACAATGGGTGTGACAATCCTCATGGTGCAACAACATAACTGGACCATTTAAATGGTTACTATTAAAACAAGGATCATTGAAGCCATATCCCAATCCAAAATTAGACAAGTAAAAACTGCCCTCCTTTAGAACTGAAGTCACTATCTTGTAGAACTGAAACTATCGGAACTCGTTGTCTTAATTTTCTAATTAAAGCTGAACTAGATCTCTATCTTAAGTAATTGCTATCATTTAAAAATGTAACTGTATGCCCAAAATTAGTTTCAGAGCAACTGATCACGAAATTATTCACATAGAAGAATAAATCATTTATAAGGCTGTACATTATAAATGCCACCAATACTTTTCATTGTTAAAGGTAACTACCATATAAATAATGAATAGGCCTAATTAAACTATTTTTTTTCAAAGGTACTAGTAATAATTCCATCTTTAGCATGGATCATATCCAAATGTCAACTCATCAAATTCTAGCTAACGTTTTAAGCTAGGTAAACAATAAAATAAATTACATCCAAGTTTCATTAATTCCAAAGTTTTTGCACAACTTATTACTATAAGTTTATTTATGTAAGTAATTACTTTCTAGTCGAGTGAAAAAGGTAGGTCGTTTTAACCCTCAATCAAAAGGTATATAAAAAAAATGAGAATTAAAGCTAACCGATGTTTCTAATTATAATTTATTTAACTAGAATTCAATAAGGATATGACAGGCGTAACTTGGGAGGTGAAAAATAGTTGTCAACACCATGTAATATGTTGTCACCTAAATAACACACTGTCACGTATCAGTACGCTGTCATGCAGGGAAAATTACTAAAATAGTTGTCATACCTAAGATAAACATGTTGCCTAGAGATTCGATGTAAGTTAGAAAGGAAACTTAATCGCTGTCTGCATAAAAAAATATAGAAAATAACTGTCCTCAACAATTGGCTTCTGTGAATTGAAACCTCGAATGGGAAGCTCTATTTCCAGATAGTGATGGTATGTTCTACTCTTTATTTTTTTTCATTTGTTGTATTCTCTTTAGATTTCCTTTCCATCTGTGCATTGGTCGTTGTGTGTGTGGGCTTCCCAATCAAATGGTAGATCTAAATTATGTTTTATGGAGGGAGATTCCTGAAGCTTGACTTCTGTGTGAATTGAAACTATCTCAAGGTTTGTCCTTTGTTAATTCTTGTCTTCTATGCATTGTGTGATTCTCTATCCCACATTGAGGTTTTGTTGTCCACAAATTTTAGACGCCAACAGTCATACTGTGGTCGAAATTTAATAGTTATCGAATCCCTAGGATTCACTGTCCGAAATTTACAAGTTTTTGAGTAAGCAATTACAAGAATCACTGTCTAAAAAAAAAACAATTCATTGTCTCTTATTTAGATGTTGTTCATCATTATCTGAAATATCTTTTAATTACCTAACGTTGCATTCTATCATCAATATGCAACACTGTCCTTTATCATATCTTTGTCCAAGGGAAAAACAATAATATTTTAACTGGGATTAATGACACCGTTCCTATCTAAATGAAGGGAATTAACGAATATAAATCATTGTCTATAATTCTTAAGATTTTCATCCAAACACAAGGTTTAATGTATGACACCAAAGCATTTTCTGATAAATAACTTCGCAGAGAGTCTACAAGTCAAATGTTGGGTGAATCATGGAGTAAGGCTGGGCTTGATGACAAGAAAATCGAGGACGAGAAGATGTCACAAAAAAAATGAGAATCACATAATTAAGCATTTCAAGATACACCGAGTTGATCATTGAGGAAAGGTAGAGGAAAAACGCAAGGATAAATTCATGAGAAAAATGAACAGGATCAACTCATTAACACACATAGATCATTCGTTAAAATCACAGAGGTGTAATTCATTGAAAACGAATAGGATTGCCTCATTAAATGTTGAGACCATTCATTAAAAAAGCAAAGGAATAATTCATTAAAAATGAAAAGGATCATCTCATTAAATGCAAAGATCATCCTTTAAAAATGCAGAGGAATAATTCATTAAAAATTAATAGGATCATCTCATTAAATGTAGAGGTCATCCATTAAAAACACAGACTTAAATTGCCCGAAGAGGTAATATAAACACAGAGTTACTTTGCCCGGAAAAACATCTAACGCAAGGATCAACATAGAGGACCATAAGCGGTTCGTGGTGGGAAGGGTATAACAATTGCAGAGGTAAACAATCACAACAAGACACAAGACAATCAATCAACCAAGATCAATCAAAAGGAGTAGACGTCTGGCAGTAACATCCTTCGTTCATCATCCATGCACAAAAAATAAGGGTGTTTAAATCCATAGGTCTATTAACACCGAAGTGACGATCGTAGATCAGGCTCCTAACCGACTTCTCAGGCATGGACTGATGAGTTAGGGACGAAGGAAAAAATATAAACCGCAAATCATCACAAATCAATAAAACCATAGGACGGTTAAGACATGCAGGGATCGAAAGCTAAGAGAATCAATCAACAATGAGCTTAAGGCTATGGGGAAAATCAGTCATCAATTAAATTCTAAGTCAATCATTTTATTTACCCAATTAAACATACAGACTAAGAGCGTAAAGTATACTAATAATCTACCATGCAAAATTAAAGGGAGCATACCGTATCCCAAGTAGCCCTCCCTGAGTTGTTGTCCCGCGCGCTTCATGTAGCTCCCGCTTTCCAACCAATGAGACTTCACCAGTACCTCCCATCCAACGCTTGGGGTACTCTTCTTCCCCCTTAGCCCCCCAAGCAACAAAGGGGCCACACACACTAACCAAAGAATCAACTAGCTCCCAGCTCGCCTCGCAAGGCCGAGCTACCACTTCTCACCGAGCTGGATATCCCAACTCCCACAAGCTAACTCAGTCAAGTATAAATTTCTACAACGTAACGTTACACATCATAGAAAAGATCCATCATCCTTCTCCTTCCTCCTTTATATAGATTTTCTAAGTCAAAAACCATCCCAAAATCCCTTTTAACTTATTGTTCATTAATTTAATTCAATAATAATCCTCCCCGTAAATGTGTCACCCATCCCCTTCATTGTACCATAAATTAATTTCCTTAATTAATTAATTACCCCTATTTCCCTCACCCACCTAAAATTATTCCTAGAATCGCTCCTAGGTGTCCCCATATTCCCTAACAAGTTTTAATGAATTCCCCCCTTACTAAATTACTAGTTGAGTTTAATTTAGAAAGTTCTTAAATGCTAGATACCTTACTAAGTTAGACTTTCTACTTTTTCCTTGTGTTTCCCCTTTCTTTTTATGTTTCCCAGTTTTTCCTAGTTTCCTAATTATTTTAGATTTCCCTCTTTCCCTTTTTATTTAAAACTCAATTTGGCAGGTGTAGAAAATTAACTTTTTCCCTTTTCCCTTTTTAATTAATAAATTTTAATTAGTATAAGTGACAAAACAATTAATTCCCCTTTTTTAAATTTTATCCCCCAAAATATTTTTATAAATGAAAAGAATTACTCACCCCCTTCTCGACACATGATTAATGATGATTATCATTTTTAATTTTATTTTTACAACATATTTTTCTTTTACCGCAAGTTTCACCTAGACCTAGATTTTAATTTTCGAGGTTAGGCGACAATTTATTAGGGAAATTGTTTTAAGTTTTTCTTAACACGTTATCCATCCTAAGGCCATATAGGTTTATTCATTTAGTAATTAACAACGCAACATGCCCTTCAGGATGCTCTATGTGCTTCATGGGTGCCACTTGCCTCTTTCCATTTTTGTTGTGCGACATGCCCTTTAGGACGCACCACGTGCTCTAAGGGAGCCACTCACCTCTTTCCATTTTTATTGCACGACGTGCCCTTCAGGACGCACAATGTGCTCCAAGGGTGCCACTCACCTCTTGACCGAATTGGTAGACATCAAAAACCCCTGGAGTTAATACTCTGCCAGGTGATCTTGTGGGAGACTAAGGGCCTCTAAGGAATAAGGCCCCTACCTTATTGTGCACCCCTTAGAATCATCATGAGAGACTGTCGCAGTCTACCCTCATGACATCGTGGGTCCTCTCAAACTAGGTAATCATTAACCTACAGTTCAAGCCACGACGGGAGTGCTAGTAGGCTATGGCAGGGCTACTATCCACACCTCTCCCTCAAAATATCTGGTAGTCATGAGTGACCACTCTACTCCATATGTGAGTCTATTCGGCAAGCTATCGTCAACCTATATCATCAATGAATCATGTCAGAAATATATCCATAATCATATCATCTAATCATATGCACTAATATCACATATAAAATAATCAAACCCCAATAGTTCACTCCCTAACTCGATCCGGAGTCCAAGGGGTTCCATCGATGCCTTTGCATCCTACAAGGTCCAAAATCCTGCACACTCAGTAAAACCGAGTCAATAGCACCTGTCTATGTCAATGCAACAAAACAACATGTCATCAACCCATAACGCCTCATAATCAAAATCAAATGCTTAATAGTATAATAATCCAGATCATTTGTGAGCAAGTGTCCTCAAAGAATAAGTTCTCTCAGTGTGCGCAAGAGTGGGATGTTACATACACCCTCTCTTGGTCTAAAATTCATCCCAAAGTTTCACAGTATAAGGGCCAAAATAATGTGTATCAAAATATTATAAGTCTATCTATCAAACAAAAATGGAAACTGTTGGTGCATATCATATGCGTCCTCCCAAGTCGCCAAGTGCGGACTATAGTGGTCCCACTGCACCTTGACCTGATCTACTGTTCGACGTCATAGTCATCGAATGCAATGATCCAGGAAGTGGATCGACTCAGTCGTGAGTGCCCCCTCATCCGATACCTGCAAGGAACCCATGTCAATAACATGTGTAGGATCACTAATATAATGTCTCAAAATAGATATGTGAAAAACATCGTGCATATGCATTAAAGAATCAAGAAAGGCTAGTCGATAAGCCACATGCCCCTTTCTCTCCATAATATTGAAAGGTCCCATGAACCTAGGAGAGAGTTTGGCTCCCTTTCCAAACTTGATCGAACTCTTATGCGATTTTACCCACAAGAAGACTCGATCGCCAATTTCGTAACTACGGTCGACACGGTGCGCATCGACAAAACTCTTCTACCGATCCTGCACTTCTTTAATCCTTTGTATTATTGTTTGCATTTTCTCTTGCATTTCTTGGATCATTTCTGGTCCCACTAGGACCCTATCCTCAAGCTGATCCCAACTCAAAGGCATCCAACATGGTCGCCCGTAAAGAAACTCGAAAGGTGCCATCTTAATGATGCTTTGGTAACTGTTGTTATAAGCGAATTCTACCAGTGGCAAGAATTCTTCCCAACACTTTTGTTGGTCCATCACATACATGCAAAACATGTCCTACAAGGTCTGGTTCATTCGTTCGGTCTTCCCATCAGTCTTTGGGTGATACGCAGTACTAAAATTAAGTTGGGTTCCCAAGGAATCTTGGAAACTCATCCAAAATCGTCCAGTAAACATCGATCCTTGATCGGATATAATCCTCTTAGGCACACCATGCAACCTCACAATATCACTGATAAAAACTCTAGCTATGTTAGTTTCCTGATACGTCGTACGCACAGAAATAAAGTGAGCACTCTTCGTCAGAGTGTCTGCTACTACGAGAATTGAGTCATGTCTCCTTGTCGTCAATGGAAAACCAACAATAAAATCCATCGAAATAACCTCCCATTTCGATTTCAGAATAGCGTGCGGCTGTAGTAATCCTGTTGGATGTTTATGTTCAGCCTTTACCTGCTAACATTCTAGACATTTGGCCACATAGTTGACTATGTCTGCCTTCATTCCTTTCCAGAAGAGTAAGGGTTTAAGGTCTTCCCTCATCTTCGTGACTCCCGGGTGAGCCATGTACACTGCTCTATGAGCCTTGTTTAGGATCAATCTCCTCAACTCGTCGTTCGATGGTATGTAAATCCGATTTTTAAACCTCAATAATCCATCGTAGTCAAATGTAAATCCTTCAAATCTTGGTACCATCATTTCTTTTTGTCCAATAAAATCCTTGACTTCTTTGTACTAGTCATCGTCGCGCTATAAAGTTAGAATCTTTTCACGAAGATTCATCTGAAGAGGCAACACCGAAAAGATGTGTCGTCTCTGACTCAATGCATCTGCCACTCAGTTCACTATACCTTTTATGTAAGTACTCTTGAAGTTGTACTCACTAAGTAATTTCGACCAACGCTGTTGTCGCGCGTTTAGGTTGCTTTGCGTAAAGATGGGTTGTAGTCCACAATGGTTCGTCTTTAGTTCAAATTTTTGTCCAACAAGGTAGTGTCTCCAAACCTTCAAGGAATAAAAAATGGCTAACAACTCCAAATCGTGCGTCACGTAGTTCTCCTCATGCCTTTTCAGTTTCCTCTAGATGTAAGCGATCACTCGACCATCTTTCATCAAGAATCCACCTAAGCCTTCCTTGGATGCATCAGTGCATACCAATAATTCCACGTCCATGTCAGGGACCTTTAGTATCGGTGTCGTTGTCAATAGCTCCTTGATCCTCCTAAAATCTTCCATGCATTTCTCGGTCCAAACAAACTTCTTGTTCTTCTTCTGCAACTCTGTGATTGGATTTTCTATCTTCAAAAATACCTCGACGAACCGTCAATAGTATCCTGCTAAACCCATGAAGCTACGCACTTCCGGGACATTCGTCGACGTAGGCCATTCCATAATAGCCTCGACCTTTGCTGGATCCACAACAATACCTTCGCTAGAGATGACATGCCCTAAGTAGTGAATCTTCGATTGATAAAATGAGCATTTGGACAACTTCCCATACAATTTGTACTCTCACAAACATTGTAGTACTAAGCACAAGTGCTCGTCATGCTCCTTCGTCGTCTGAGAGTAAATCAAAATATTGTCAATGAATACTTGGATGAACTTGTCCAAGTACTTTCAGAACACCCTGTTCATCAAACTCATAAATACCCCTAGGGAGTTTGTCAATCCAAATGGTAAGAAAGTAAACTCGTAATGTCCAAACCTTGTCTTAAAGGTGGTCTTAGGGACATCATCCTTCTTGATCTGTAACTGGTGATACCCTGATCGCAAATCGATATTTGAGAACACCTTCACACCCTTTATCTGATCAAACAAATCATCTATCCTCAGAAACAGATATTGATTCTTGATCGTTGCCTTGTTCAATTGACGGTAGTCAATGCAGAGCCTCCACGACCCATCCTTCTTTCGTATGAAAATAACAGGTGCATCCCACGGTGACACACTTGGACGTATCAGTCCCAAGTCCAACAATTCCTTCAGTTGCATTCTCAACTACTGTAACTCTGGGGTTGAAATCCGATAAGGCGTTCTCGCTATCGGTTCAGTCCCCGGTATTAGGTCTATAGTAAACTCCAATGCCCTCTCCGACGACATCCTAGGTAACTCCTTTGGGAATCCTTCCACAAACTCTCTCACTACAGGAAGGTGTTCTAGACCTTCCTCTACTCCCTTCTCGTTTAATGCAAGGATTGCATAAATATTACATCCCTTGCGCATGCTCTTTCGTAGCTGTAAGGAAGAGATGAACCTCAGGGAAACTCCCCGGTTCCATCCTACAATCACACATATTTTCCCCTCATCATCGACCAAGCTCAACTGTTTCATCTTATAGTTGAGTATCGCCTTATGCGATTCCAACCAGTCCATACCGATCACGACATCATAAGATCCCAATATTGTGATGTACAGCTTGGCCCTGGTGAAAAAATTTCCTAGGTTAAGGATACAACCCGTAACCTTTCCTCCAACCTTTTGTTTGGCTCCCGAAGCCATCTTTATGAAGCTAAACTCATTATGTTTGACTACCCTTACCTTAATACTTTTAACTTGCACCAGAAATGAAACTCTCAGTAGCACCAGGATATATCAAAATACTAAGGGTCTGGTCAGCAACGGTACCTGACGTCTCGAGCACAATCGACTGGTTCTCTGCCTGGTGGTTATTCACCGTTGCATGAATATGATGGGCCTTGCCCAAAAATCCCATGGTAGTGGGTCTGGCTGATCTAGATGCTCCAGAACCTTCCTCTAAGCAGTAATGTTGTTCATGTGGCTTCCACAATCCAACATAATTTCTTCGGTCCAGTAATCCTGGTACCCGAAGTAGAAGCTGAATTCTAGCAATAAGGCCAAACTCTAACTTCTTGAACTTAAGTTTCTGGTTAATTTGGTGTGGAGCATACCGAAACAACTCCAAATGAGCCTTGTACTCGGGCACCGTGCGACTGCCTCATTGAACTCGTTGAGATGACACTCAACGAATTCCTCAGAAAGTTACCTCTCTTGTAACCTTTCCTTGAATATTTCCCATGACACGTCGTCGACGACCATGTTCAAATGTGGAAGGAGCGTCTTTCGCCATAGAAGAGCGCTCCCCTTCAGTTGAAAGAGAATCAAGTAGACGTTCATGCTGGAGGTTGTAACAACGAAGTGTGAAGCACAATGCCTTTCTCTATAACCATGCCTCAATGACATAGTCGTTTGCAACATTCGTGGGCTCGAAAACTCAACTCTCTCGAGTTCTCGGTGGATGCTAATTGTACTAGCTAGGGGGCACTGGGGACCCTCAGGGGTACAGGTGCCCTGGCCTCATCTCAGTACCAACGGTGAATCAAGGCCCTTGACATTACTTGGGAGGGCCTTGTCATACCATCATCATCCCTTACTACAAGCGAATCCATCCCAAGGAATTGTTCTTGCCCTTGGGGGTTCGACTCTGAGGGTGCGGGAACTTCTGGAGGCATCGCACCCCCTTCCATGGCACCACGTTGCGAACCTCTGAGGCGTCCTATAAAATCAATCACCACATGGACACATTAAGTTTTTTAATTAATGCAAGGGTTAATACTCACGGGTTTATTGTAGTGGAAATCCTGGCGATCAATAGTCACAGGGTTGAACCTGCTCTGATACCACCCTGAATCATTACCACTGCAAGCGAAGAGAAAAGTATTTTTTTTTTTGTTTTTGGCAAGGAGGCAATCACTACAATGGTTGAACCACTCAATATGACTATGAACCCATGCATGTAGATCATGCAATAGATAACTACGAATCCACGAACTAGCACCAGAGCAACTAGGCAAGACATGCGTAAATCAACAGATGGAACGCCTACCCTCCAGACACAAACCCGACAGTGCCTACCAGCTAAGGGATATCATCCACTGTCCCGACACAATGGCCTCGACGACCAGTAAATAGATCCTCTATGGCGCTCAACCCAATGCATGAAGGAATTGCATCCCAATCACCAACAACAACGACAATGAATAACGCCCACCACGGGTAGCACAGACTCTGGCTAGGTTATCATCGCCTCTATCCGTCAGGGCGCGCGATGATCCCCTCAACCAAAATCATGTCGTCATCAGACAATGGGCATGACAATCCTCATGGGGCAACAACATAACTGGACCATTTAAATGGTTACTGTTAAAACAAGGATCATTGCAGCCATATCCCAATCCCAAATTAGACAAGTAAAAACTGCCCTCCTTTAGAACTGAAGTCACTATCTTGCAGAACGAAAACTATCGGAATTCGCTGTCTTAATTTGCTAATTAAAGTTGAACTAGATCTCTATCTTAAGTAATTGCTATCATTTAAAACTAGAACTGTATGCCCAAGCTTAGTTTCAGAGCAACTGATCACGAAATTATTCACATAGAAGAATAAATCGTTTATAAGGCTGTACATTATAAATGGCACCAATACTTTTCATTGTTAAAGGTAACAACCATATAAATACTGATAGGCCTAATTAACCTAAAAAAAATTGAAAGGTACTAGTAATAATTCCATCTTTAGCATGGATCATATCCAAATGTCAACTCATCAAATTCTAGCTAATGTTTTAAGTTAGGTAAACAATAAAATAAATTACATCCAAGTGTCATTAATTCCTAAGTTTTTTCACAACTTATTACTATAAGTTTATTTATGTAAGTACTTACTTTCTAGTCGGGTGAAAAAGGTAGGTCGTTTTAACCCTCAATCAAAAGGTATATAAAAAAATGAGGATTAAAGCTAACAAATGTTTCTAATTATAATTTATTTAACCATAATTCAATAAGGATGTGATAGGCGTAACTTGGGAGGTGAAAAATAGTTGTCAACACCATGTAATACTATGTCACCTAAATAACACACTGTTGCATATCAGTATGTTGTCATGCAGGGAAAATTACTAAAATAGCATTCATACCTAAGATAAACATGTTGCCTAGAGATTTGTTGTAAGTTAGCAAAGAAACTCAATCACTGTCTGCATAAGAAAATATAGAAAATCGTTGTCCTCAACGATTGGCTGTTGTGAATTGAGACCTCAAATGAGAAGCTCTATTTCTAGATAGCGATGGCATGTTCTACTCTTTATTTTTTTCATTTGTTGTATTCACCTTATATTTCCTTTCCAGCTGTGCATTGGTCATTGTGCACATGGTCTTCCCAAGCAAATGGTAGATCTAAATTTTGTTTTCTGGAGGGAGATTCCTGAAGCTTGACTTCTATGTGAATTGAAACTATCTCAAGGTCTGTCCTTTGTGAATTCTTGTCTTCTATGCATTGTGATATTCGCTGTCCCACATTGAGGTTTTTTTGTCCCCAAATTTTAGCCACCAACAATCATACTGCGGTCGAAATTTAGTAGTTATCGAATCCTTAGGATCCGCTGTCCGAAATTTACAAGTTGTCGAGTAAGCAATTATAAGACTCACTGTCTAAAAAAAACAGTTCATTGTCTCTTATTCAGATTTTGTTCATCATTATCTGAAATATATTTTAATTACCTAACGTTGCATTCTATCATCAATATGCAACACTGCCCTTTAACATATATTTTTCCGAGGGAAAAACAATAAGATTTTAACCTGCATTAATGACAACGCTCCTGTCTAAATTAAGGGAATTAACCAATATAAATTGTTGTCTGTAATTCTTAAGATTGTCATCCAAATAAAAGGTTTAATGTATAACACTAAAGCGTTTTCTGATAAATAAATTCACAGAGAGTCTACAAGTCAAATGTTGGGTGAATCATGGAGTAAGGCTAGGCTTGATGCCAAGAAAATCAAGGAGCATAAGCTGTCACAAAAAAAACGAGAAGTATATATGGCTGCATGAATTAAAAAACTTGAATGGTTACAATGAAAATATGACTTTACCTAGTTCTGATTGTCCTATAGTATAGGAGTAGAAGTATATTAATTTAATTTAATTTGTTTTTCTTTTTCTAGAAAAGGCTTGATGCTTTCCTTAGTTTAATAAATCTGATAATTATAGGCATATGTAAACTTTAATAAAGACACAACTTCTTCATGTTTTTAAACCTTGATCATGAGAAGAAGTTACTTCTTTAAAACTTGAACTTTGGAGGATATAATGATCTCTAAGGTAAACTAATATGGCATTCTTCAAGGTAAGATTGCAAGTGTTTATTTTCATCCCTTAGTAATTTTCTGATTTCATTTTTTAGCTTTATTTAGAACTTTCTTATTTGAGTTTTGGTTTTGCAAGTTTTCGTTGGAGGTTTAGACGATAGATTAGATTATAAATTCCTTTGGTTTCTTTGAATAAAGTAGTTGTGGTGATGTTCTAGTTGGGAACAAGTTATATCATGGAGTCTCTACACCTTGCCATGTTTTCATTCAACATCTTGTTCTTTAGTTTCTTAAAAACTTATTGAAAGTCTACCCTAGAATTTGTGAATAGATGATCGATAAGGATTTTCAATTAAGTTTTAACTTTGGAGTAAGATATTTGCAAGGCATGGGGAATTTTGATGTGATTTTATCTTTTGCTCATAACTGCTCCTTCTTAATTTTAGGATTTCCTTTTGAATAAAATTCCAATTCATTACAATCATCCAAGGCATAACTAATTATGATCTCAATATAATTGAAAAAACACATATAATTTTTTCTTATGTTGAGATATCTCTTCTCATTTTTTTCTTGTTTGAGTTTTCATTTTTTATGGCTTATTAGGTTGTCTTTTCTTTTAAGTTTATAATTTACTTTTATGGATTTTGCACATTTTGATTAGTGGTTTGATTTCACTTTTGGCTTAGAGTTTGATTTTCTTGGATTTGATTTTGTGATATTTTCAAAATCTATTTGGGGATCTTTTCCATGTGACATCAATTGGTAACACTAGGAAAGTTAAATTATCTTATTTAAATGGGTTTTCATTTATCTAAATGTCTATTCTTATGAAGTTTCCTTTCGTGTACACTGTCCCAAAGACTTTGGAGGCGAGATTTTTTCTAAGTAGTATGGCTCAAATTTTAAAGGAAAGAGTCGATTTTAGTCAAATCCTTGAATCCCTCCCTATCCCCTCCACAGTATAATAAAATATTATATATTGGTAGATGTGAGAAAATCTTGTGGGGTTATATTTATCAAGTATCACATCTATTTTCTTAAATAAAAAACACCTCTTGTACCACCCCACTTGCTTCACTCAATTATGTAAACAAAATTCACAATTAAGTATATCAAAAGGGTGGGAATAAGAGAGTCGAAAACACCATAAGGTGTGGGAAGTGTATGCAAACCTGTCGGGGGACTGAATAGGCTTGCTGGCAGCGGGTCAATGCAAAAATGGTATCAAGGTAACTTTGTCGGGGTACTGAAAATGCCTGCTGGCAATGAAGCAATGTCGAGAAAGAGAGGTAACCTTAGTAGATGTATACTAATCTTAAAAATCCTTAGCTCTATCGCTTCTATTCAATACTAGAAAGAAAATTTAAACATTACATTTCCCTATATTTGGATTTATTATTTTAGATTGAGTTTATTTATAGTACTATTTTTAGAGTTTATACTACATGATCCATCTTATGTGGGACCCATGGAAAAAAGAATAATGAAAGGGAATATTGTGAAACTTTTATTTTTGACTCTAGATGAATTTAGACCTATTATCTAAAAACCATAGATAATTGGTTCTCCTAGCATGTCGCCAATTGTTGTGGCCACAACACCCCCCGTAATTTTTTTTGAAATTATTATGGGTCCCTCCATATAAATTTTGTTAATATCACATTCTAGAATGTTTTGGTTTGGTTTATTTTCAGATATTTTCATTTTGATTTGATTTTAGTTTCGACATCTTCATTGCTCTTGTTTTATTTCCAACATTCAAACAACTCAAGTTTCATCTTATTTCGACTTACGGTTTGAAAAATATCCTTGATTAAAAGTTTGGTCAATTTTCACAATCTCGGCATAAAATATATAATTTTTATGATTCTTATAAATTGTAAATAAAATTAATGTTATATGTAAATAAGTTTTTATTTAATATAATTGTTATTAATTAATTATTAGTTAATAAGGTTAAATTATATATATATATATATATATA
>JZKD02S2333287.1:208477-225195 GCA_000966675.3 Picea glauca
AATTAATAAAACCCTCTAGAAAATTTTATAAACAAAAAAAATTTAAACAGTTTTGATTAGTCAACTTTGACAAGTGATATCTTGAGTTTTATTCAATGAAATGAGACAAATAAGCACTCATTGGAAATCTATTTGCACGGAGAACAATATGGAAGCATTAATTCAAGAAAATTTGGAGATTTACTATCTCAAAAAAGAAGCAAAAGTGAAGGCTACGAATTTGCAACTAAAATTAGTTTTCCAAATTGATTTGGAAGATTTTCTTTGGCCAAGAAGATTGACTCTTGGTTATTCATTACCAGATTATTTCGTTGCTAGCTTATCTTTACGTGAAGCAAGGAACAACATGGATTTTATTATTAATTTATTAATTTTAATTCTAATTTGTTAATTTGTTTTGATAGATTGGAAATCACATCAATCTTCAGGAGGCAATTTTGTAGATCAATTTCTAGAAAATCTGAGAATAATTTCACCAAATTGTTGAAAACCCACTTCCAAAATGGACTGTTTTACCTCTCACGCAAGTTGCTTCCTCCCAAAATCAATATTATGGGAGAAATCCTATCGTATTCAAACATAAATTTTCAAAATTATTGTTGTTGCCAATTTCCAGGAGGCAATTTTTCTTATTCATTTCCGCCCAAACGATGATGAATCACTCAAAATGGTTAAAAATCGATCGATAAAAGAGGCCGATGTAGCTAACCTCCAAAGGATTTTTCAAACAAAAAAATATTTTGGAAGATATCGTGAGTTTTGGGAGGGGGCATTTTCTATAATTTGGTAATTTTCCATTTTGAAATTTTGTAGCTAATAGTAGATTCGACCTAGAGGTGGGCAGGAAATGTAATTATATAAAGATATCTGAAAATAAGTTTAGGGATTTCCATATTTGAAACTATAAGGGAAAGTTCCGAGTTTCTGAAAAGATTAACTATACACTTTTGTAAATTCATCCTTGAAGGGATTCAGGATTTTAGAGGACTGTATAACAACATTTGGAGATAATGATAATAAGTTTTCACTTCTCTACACTATTGCATATGATTTGTTGATTTTTTATTATTTCTTTGATGTTTCTTTTAAAGTGGTTACAATTCTATGCCAATTAGTATATCATTGATCAATATTAACATTATTGTTATTCTTGTTAATTTTATGCTAATTTTCATTCTGTTTAAAGCTATCTTTGCAGGACTTGATAGGTTCAACCAGAGTTGATCAAGAATTCATGGAGACTTATATGGAATTACTAAATAATTATTTATTGGTCAATTACAAATTTTTCTTGTTATATCTTGTATTGAGTTAAAGGAACTACTTCCTTACTTAGATATAAATCTTACAATGGATTCATTCACATGATTGGATTTGGGTATATGAAAAAAAATATTTTAATAACTATTTATTAAGAATGTTTCATTGTATATTTGTTTCAACAACTTGTAAATTGTCAAACTACTTTGAGAGTTTACAAGTAAAACTTAACCCTAAGTTCAATCACAGTCTTTTCTCCTTCTTATTAAGTACTTTTCTGTTGATTAGAAGTAAAGATATCATTTTCGTAATCAAGATACGTTTTATTTTTGTTCACTTGCATCTTAGGATTAATCTGCATTTGCATTTAGGTTAAATTCATTTCATATTTAAGTCTCCTTTCATGTAAGCAAGCCTCAGTGTGGCCAGACTGGGCCCCGATTTCAGTCATCTTGAGGGAACCATATTTTTCAAAGTAATAACATACATGTGATTCCTTTCTCTTCAGTTTGTTAATAATAATAGTCTACTATCATACACTAAAAAGCAAAGGCCTTGTACATAGACAACTATACATATAAGATATCTTAGGCTAAATTAAATTTAGGTTAGTCTTAGGAGAAGGGTAATTGGACCCATTTTAACAAGTCAGAATCACCATTCGAAATGGATAAGGGCCTAATTGGGACCCTGACCAGGTGATTTCCTCAATGTTGATTATGGTCAATTATGGCCATCAAAATGCTTGGCGTTAGAAGGAGGTTCGACCAACAAGTAATCCCTTTTGAGCTATTTTCTTTAATTTTAATCATTTTTTTAAATTGGCTCCTATCACTGTTCTGGAATATGGGGAAAGTCATTAAAACATG
The DNA here is from genome assembly GCA_000966675.3 of Picea glauca. Classification (NCBI taxonomy): domain Eukaryota; kingdom Viridiplantae; phylum Streptophyta; class Pinopsida; order Pinales; family Pinaceae; genus Picea; species Picea glauca. Next base: position 210,607 of record JZKD02S2333287.1, read on the forward strand.
TAAGGGAATATGGGGACACCTAGGAGCGATTCTAGGAATAATTTTAGGAAAATAAAGTCTAGGTCTAAGTGATACTTGTGATAAAAAAAAACTTATCTATTTATATAAAAATAAAAATAAAAATAAAAATAAATAAATAATAATGATATTCATCATCAATCATGTGATGAGAAGGAGGTAAGTAATTCATTTAATTTCAAAAAATCCTTTGGGGGATAAAATTTAAAAAGGGGGAAAAGGGGAATAATTGTTTTGTCACTTATGTTAATTATAATTTATTAGTTAAAAAGGCAAAGGGGAAAAGGTTAATTTTCTACGCCTGCCAATTTGAGTTTTAAATGAAAAGGGAAAGAGGGAAATTTAAAAGAATTAGGAAACTAGGAGAAAGCGGGAAACATAAAAAGAAATGGGAAACACAAGGAAAAAGCAGAAAGTCTAACTTAGTAAGGTATCTAGCATTTAAGAAATTTCTAAATTAAACTCAACTAGTAAATTAGTAAGGGGGAAAGTCATTAAAACTTGTAAGAGAATATGGGGACACCTAGGAGCGATTCTAGGAGTGCTTTTAGGTGGGTGAGGGAAATAGGGGTAATTAATTAATTAATGAAATTAATTTATGGAGGAATGAAGGGGATGGGTGACACATGTACAGGGAGGATTTTTATGAATTAAATTATTAAACATTAAATTAAATGGGATTTTGGGAAAGTAAAGGACTTCAAAACTCTATATAATGGAGGGAGGAGAAGGATGATGTATATCTTATGTTATGCATAACGTTACGCTGTAGAATTTTAGACTTGAATAACTTAGCTTATGGGAGTTGGGATAGCCATCTCGGTGAGGAGTGGTAGCTCGGCCTTGCGAAGAGAGCTGGGAGCTAGTTGATTCTCTAGTTAGTGTGTGTGGCCCCTTTGTGGCTTGGGGGGATAAGGGAGAAGAAGAGTACCCCTAGCATTGGTTGCGAGGTACCAGTGAAGTATCAATGGCTAGCAAGCGAAATCTGCACAGAGCACACGAGACAACAACTTAGAGCGGGCGACTTAGTCTACAGTACGCTTCTTTTATTTCTGCATGATAGATTATTAGTATACTTACGCTTTTATCTCTGTATTTTTAATTGGGTAAAGAAAATGATTGACTTAGCGTTTTAGTTGATAACTGAATCCCCCCATAGCCTTAAGCTAGTTGTTGATTGATTCCCTTGGCTTCGATCCCTGCATGTTGAGACTACCGTATGGTTGTTGATTGTTGTGAAGTTTTGCACTTTTTGTCTTCATCCCTAGCTCTTCAATCCACGCCTGAGCAGTCGGCCAAGAGATGAATCAACGGTCGTCACTTCGGTGCACAATGACCTATAGTTTCAAACACCCTAATTGTCTATGCGTGGATGAGGAGTGAAGGATGTGTTGCTCAGTCGTCTGCCCCCGATGATTGTTCTTGGTTGTTTGGTGGGCATTGCTCCTTCTGGTGATTGAGTACCTCTACGTCTGATTGCCTAAACTCCGAAAACCCTTGAGTTTCCGTGAAGGATTATCCCTATTTTTCCTTGATTGATAACCTCTGAGTTGAAGGCCCAATCTCTTCGTTTTTACATTCTTGAATGTGTTTCATTGATGGATAAATTTGACTCTGCGTTTTATGCATTAATGAATAATTTAACTCTATGGTTTTATGCATTGATGGATAGAAGTAACTCTGTGTTTTAATACCTTTCCTGGAAATGACTTAAGTCTGTGTTTTTAATGCATTCCTGGTGAATTTACTGTGTGGGTTTTTGTTTTATGCATCCGATCTGCGATTTCCCCTCTACGATTATTTACCTTGGATGACGAAGTTACTCTGCCTCTGGCCACACTGGACTATGTCTAATTCTTTTTACACTGTGATCTGTATTGTACCTTATGCCTGTGTTATCATACTTCTGGCTTGCATTCTTTTTTTTTTTGCATTATTACTTAAGTTCTTGGAAAATTGTCCCTCTGCGTTGGATTTAATTTAAGGTGAATTGCTCTGTGTTTTTCTGCTTCAGAATTGTTTTTCTCTGCAATTTATGTATTACCTTGATGTCGACTTAACTCAGTGCCCTTCTAATGATTAAAAATCATCATTTATGATATCTAGAAAACGATTTGATACAGTGTTTAATACTGCTATTTCTTTAAAATGGTGTTATGGTTATCTCTGTCTAAAAGACCATTCGAATGATAGGCATAGTTTTATGCCCAACGATATACAATTATTATTGTTTCTTTATTTTATGCATAGGGATATAGTTTGCTACGGAGTTAATGTTATTACCTAACGTGCACACAGAGTCATACCGTGTTCTTGATTCTTGCCCAGTGATGTATGTATGCCCCTGTAGATGATGTAATTAGAACCTGGATCTCAAGAAGTGATTTCCATCCGCCTACTGACTCCGCTTCTTATGTAGTGAATCGTTCTTCCTTAAATACTTGCACAATGATTTTTTTAATAGTGTTTTTGTAATTTCCCTATAAAAAAAATGCCTAGTGATATACTTGGTTACAGATCTGTCTTAATTAACACAACGATCTCCTTGAGGTTACCCCAATGGTCTCACCTATTCCATTAATCGCGAGTTTAACCGACCATTACATGCCTTGAGTACAAATTCTAGTGCTCATTTTTTTATTAAAACTGAGACCACGACTTTACCTGATTCCATTGACCGCGAACTTGAATTACCTTACCTTTTGTGAGTGCAAGTTCCAATGTTGTATTATTATGATTTTGGACAGCATAATGTTACCTAATGGCTACGTTCCACTTGTGTACTAGATGTGTTTGTCTTGGGTAACATTGCTACAGGTGTAATGGCCACGTTTTGCAGGTGGACGTCAATGTTTTTGGTGGGTGAATGACATCGAGGAGCTATGGGGCAGACAATGTTGATTCAATTATGACTGACTGTGTTTCCATCCATATTGTTGATAGATAGAACCATAATTAGATGGCAGTGATTTTATTGTTGATAGGTAGCACCATAATTAGATGGCAACGCTTTTTTTTAAAGGCACAGTTGTATCATAATTCACTGAGCTCGCCCAACGCTATCAGGTCTTTGACAGATTTTATCCTAAAATTTATTTCATCACTATTTATCACTATCTTACATCAGTAATGGTCCGTCTCAATTTTAGATGTTAATGTCCTTGGTATGTCATCACTGTCAATTTCATTAATTAGCTCTTTTGTATGGGCAGGGAAAGGCTAAAGAACCAAGTTAGATAGAAATGATACTTTGTTTACAAATAGTTTGTAGATGCGTGGTATGTGTTGTGTAATTAGCAATTTTAATAGGTAATGAAAGTGTTTTTCTTCTTGATGTGATCAGATTATTGATATTTAGATCATTGCAGTTAGCACCTTTTTGGGTGTCTTTAAAAGATAATGTTTCCAGATTTAAGAAAAAAAGGAATGTTCTTATTGCTTGAAGACATGTTCTGTAGTTCCAGTTCAATGATAGCGATTTCCTCCTTAGGAAGATACTTGTCTGATCTTGGACTTCGGGAATAGTTGCAATTTTTTTTTTGTTTTTCAATGACAATATTTTTATGTACAGATTACCAGTTGCGCCAGGAAGCTATTGTGGCATATGATTGTCATAGTCGTCTCGTGGAACTATCAATTGGGTGTTGGGATCAATAGTATTCTTGTCAGTAACCTGACTCCTTGCACGTTGGATTCATCTAGAGTCCTCGATCCAGATAGGTTACGTTGCGCCAGGGTTATTATCACGTCCATCACCTAGGGCAGCAAGATCCATGATGAGGGGATCATGGCGTGTCCTATTGGATAGAGACAGAGGATAATAATGGCCGGAGTCTGTGTTTCCCATTGTGGGTGTGGGTGATCATTGTAAGTTCGTGTTGGCATTTGGGTTGTAACGCCTTCATGTGCTTGCTTTCACACCATTGAGGTTCTAGTTACTATATTTCGAGGTCGTTGTGTCTGGATGGTGGTTGTTGTCCCTTATCTTGTAGGCGTTGTCATGTTGAGTCGGGAAGGTAGTCATTTCTATCTATTGATTTACGCTTGTGTCACTAGTGCTCATTGTGCTAGTTGTTGAGTCATTGATGTTGTCTATTGACTGACCTGCATGTGGGTGTTCGTTGTCAGGTGGTGTGGTTCAACCATTGTCATCTTTATTCTTCGCGTGTAGTTGTAACGATTGGGTTCATTACATATGGTATCAAAGTGGGTTCAACCCTGCGACTGTGGATTGCCATGCTTTCCAATGCAGTAAACCCGTGAGTATTAACCCTTGCGTTAATTAAAAACCTTAACGTGTCCTGGTGGTGATCGCATTTAGAGGACACCTCAGAGGTTCACAACGTGGTGTCATGGAAGAGGTGCGATGCCTCTAGAAGTTCTCGCACCCTCGAAGTTGAACCCCCAAGGGGAAGAACAAGTCCTTGGGCTGGATTCACTTGTTTTAAGGGATGATGATGGTAAGGCAAGGCCCTTCTAGGTAATGTCCATGGGCCTTGATTCACCATCGGTACTAAGATGAGGCCAGGGCACCTGTACCACTGAGGGTCTACAACGCGCCCTAGCCAATATCGTTTGCATCTATCGAGAACTCAAGAGAGTTGAGTTCTCAAGTCCACGGGAGTCATGGACATTGTGTCGTTGAGGCATGATTGTAGGGAAAGGCGTTGTGCTTCACCCTTCGCGATTAATACCTCTAGCATGAAGGTCCACATGGTGGTCTTTCAACTAAAGGGGAGCGCTCTTCTATGGAGGAAGACACTCCTGCCACATAAGAACATGACCGTTGATGACATGTCATGGTAACTGTTCAAGGAATGGTTCTAGGAGAGGTATCTTCCTAAGGAATTCGTTGAGCATCATCTCATTGAGTTCAATGCCTTGCAACAAGGAAGCCGCATGGTGCCCGAGTACGAGGCCCGTTTTTGAGCTGCATCGGTATGCTCCACACCAAATTATCTATAAACATAAGGTCAAGAAGTTCGAGTTTGGACGTATTGTTAGAATTCAGCTTCTACTTCGAGTACCAAGAATAATGGACCGAATAAAGTGTGTTGGATTGTGGGGTGCCACAGTACCATCATTCTTGCCTAGAGGAAAGGGTCGACACATCTGGATCAGCCAGACCCACTACTATGGGAGTTTTTGGCAAGGCCCATCGGACTCTTACAGTGGTGAATAACTGCCAGGCAGAGCACCGGTCGACTGTGCTTGAGACATCAGGTACCTTCATTGACCAGACCCTTAGTATTTGATAGATCCTGATGCTACCGAGAGTTTCATTTCTGGTGCAGCGCTAAAAAGGATTAAGGTAAAGGTAGTCGAACCTGATGAGTTAAGCCTTGTAGAGATGGATTCAAAAGTCAAAGATAATGTTGGAGGAAAGTTTATAGGTTGTACCCTTAACTTGGGAGAGTTTTTCACCAGGGCCAATCTGTACGTCACGATCTTAGGATCTTATGACATCGTGATCGGTATGGACTAGTTGGAATCGCATGAGGTGATACTCAACTGTAAGATGAAATGGTTGAGCTTGGTTGATGATGAGGAATAGAGACGCGTGATTGTAGGTCAGAACCAGGGAGTTTGCTTGATTTTTTTCTCTTCCTTGCAGTTACGGAAGAGCATGCGCAAGGGATGTAAGATTTATGTGATCCTTGCGTTGAATGAGAAGGGAGTAGAGGAAGGTCTAGAACACCTTCCGGTGGTGAGAGAGTTGCAGACGTCTTCCTAAAGGAGTTACCTGGGATGCCTCCAGAGAGGGAATTGGAGTTTACCATAGACCTGAAACCGGGGATTGAACCGATAGCAAGAATGCCTTATCGTATGTCAACCCTAGAGTTACAAGAGTTGAGATGCACTGAAGGAGTCGCTCGACCTGGGACTTATACATCCAAGTGTGTCATCGTGGGGTGCGCCTATTATTTTCATACAAAAGAAGGATGGGTCGTGGAGGCTCTGCATTGACTACCATCAATTGAACAAGGAAATGATCAAGAATCAGTATCTGTTGTCGAGGATAGATGATCTGTTTGATCAGATAAAGGGTGTGACAGTGTTTCAAAGATCGATTTGAGATGAGGGTATCACCAGTTATGGATCAAGGAGGATGATGTACCTAAGACCGCCTTTAATACGAGGTTTGGACATTACAAGTTTATTGTTTTACCATTTGGACTGACAAACACCCCAGGGGTATTTATGAGTTTGATGAACAGGGTGTTCCACGAGTACTTGGACAAGTTCATCCAAGTATTCATTGACGATATTTTTATTTACTCTCGGACGACGGAGGAGCATGAAGAGCACTTGCGCGTGGTACTACAATGTCTGCGAGAGAACAAATTGTATGGGAAGTTGTCCAAATGCTCATTTTATCAATCGAAGATTCACTACTTAAGGCATGTCATCTCCGGCGAAGGTATTGTCGTGGATCCAGCAGAGGTCAAGACTATTATGGAGTGGCCTATGTCGATGAATGTTCCGGAAGTGTGTAGCTTCGTGGGTTTAGAAGGATACTATCGATGGTTCATCCAGGGATTTTTGAAGATAGCAAATCCGATCACAGAATTGCAGAAGAAGAACATGAAGTTTGTTTGGAGCGAGAAATGCGTGGAAGCATTTTGGAGGCTCAAAGAGTTGTTGACAACAACACCGATACTAAATGCCCCTAAAATGGGCGTGGAATTCTTGGTATGAACTGATGCATCCAAGGAAGGCTTAGGTGGAGTATTGATGCAAGACGATCGATTGATTGCTTACATCTCGAGGAAACTGAGAAGGTATGAGGAAAACTATGCGACACATGATTTGTAGTTGTTAGCCTTTGTATATGACTTGAAGGTTTGGAGACACTACCTTATTGGGAAAAAAATTGAACTAAAGATGGAGCATTGTGGACTACAACACATCTTTATGTAAAGTGACCTAAACGCGTGACAATGACGTTGGTTAGAACTGTTTAGCGAGTATGATTTCAATATTTCTTACATAAAAGGAATAGTGAACCGAGTAGCAGATGCATTGAGTCGGAGACCATGCATATTTTCGGTGTTGCCTCTTTAGTCAAATCTACGTGAAAATATTCTTACTTTACAACGTGATGATGACTGGTACAAAGAGGTCAAGGATTTTATCAGACAAAACACAATGATGGTACCGAGATTTGAAGGATTTACGTTTGATGACTATAGATTATTGAGGTTTAAAAATTGGATTTACGTACCACTGAATGACGAGTTTAGGAGCTTGATACTAAACGAGGCTCATAGGGAAGTATACATGGCTCACCCGGGAGTCACGAAGATGAGGGAAAACCTTAAACCCTTACTCTTTTGGAAAGGAATGAAGGCAGACATAGTCAACTATGTGGCCAAATGTCTAGAATGTTAGCAGGTAAAGGCTGAACATAAACATCCAACAGGATTACTATAGCCACACGCTATTCCGAAATCGAAATGGGAGGTTAGTTCGATGGATTTTATTGTTGTTTTTCCATTGACGACAAGGAGACATGACTCAATTCTCGTAGTAGTAGACACTCTAACGAAGAGTGCTCATTTTATTCCTGTGCGTACGACGTATTAGGCACCTGACATAGCTAGAGTTTTCATCAGCGAGATTGTGAGGCTACATGGCGTGCCTAAGAGGATTATATCTGATCAATGATCGGTGTTTACTGGACGATTTTGGAATAGTTTCCAAGAGGCCTTGGGAACAAAACTTAACTTTAGTACCGCGTATCACCCGGAGACTGATGGACAAACCGAACGAATGAACTAGACCTTGGAGGACATGTTGCACATGTACGTGATGGATCAACAAAAGCATTGGGAATAATTCTTGCCACTGGTGGAATTCACTTATAACAACAATTACCAAAACACCATTAAGATGGTGCCTTTCAAGTTTCTTTACGGGCGACCATGTCGGATGCCTTTGAGTGGGGATCAACTTGAGGATAGGGTCCTGGTAGGACCAAAAGCGATCCAAGAAATGGAAGAGCAAATGAAAATAATAAGACATAGGATTAAAGAGGCACATGATTGAAAAAAGAGTTATGTCGATGTGCATCATGTCAACCGTAGTTATGAAGTTGGCAATCGAGTCTTCTTGCGGGTAAAATCACATGGGAATTTGATCAAGTTTAGTAAGGGAGATAAACTCTCTCCTAGGTTTGTGAGACCTTTCAAGATTGAGGAGAGGGAGGGGTGCGTGGCCTATTGAATAGTCTTTCTTGATTCTTGAGGCATATGCATGATGTCTTTCACGTCTCTATTTGAGACTTTATAATTAGTGATCCTACACATGTTTTGACTTGAGCCCCTTGCAGGTGTCAGACGAGGGTGCGCTCACGGCTAAGCTGATCCACATCTTGGATAATCACATTCGATAGCTACAACGTCGAACAATATATGAGGTCAAGGTCCAATGGGACAACTATAGTCCACACTCGACGACCTCGGAGGACACATATGATATGCACCAACAATTTCCATTTTTGCTTGATATATAGACTTATGATACATTGATACCCATTATTTCGACACTTATATACTGTGAAACTTCAAGACGAAGTTTAGACCAAGAGGGGGTGTATGTAACATCCTGCTCTTGCGCGCACTAACAAAACTTATTCTTTGAGGAAACTTGCTCGCAAGTGATCCAGATTATTATACTCTTGGGAATTTGATTCTGATTATGAGGTGTTATGAATTGATGACATGTTATTTTGTTGCATTGACATGGATAGGTGCTATTGACTCGGTTTTCCTAAGTGTGTAGGATTTTGGACCTCGAGGATGCAGAGGCATCGATGGAACCCTTGGACTCTGGATTGAGTCAGGGAGTGGACTATTAGGGTTTGATTGTTGTATGTATGACATTTGTGCATCTGATTAGATGATATGATTATGGATATATTTATGACATGATTCATTGATGATGCAGACATACGATAGCTTGTCGACCAGACTCACATGTAGAGTAGAGGGGTCACGCATGACTACCAAAGATGTTGAGGGAGAGGTGTGGACAACATCCCTGCCACAACCTACTAGCACTCCCACCATGCCTTGAACTGTAGGTTAACGATTACCTAGTTCAAGAAGACCCACGATGTCATGAGGGTCGACTGCGACAGTCGCTCACGATGATTCTAAGGGGCGCCCAATAAGGAAGGGGACTTATTCCTTAGAGGCCCTTAGTCTCCCACAATATCACCTGGCAGAGTATTGACTCCAGGGGTTTTTGATGTCTACCAAGTAAGTCAAGAGGCGAGTGGCACCCTTGGAGCATGTACTGTGTCCTGAAGGGCACGTCACGCAAGAAAAATGGAAAGAGGCGAGTGGCACTCTTGGAGCACATAGTGCGTCCTGAAGGGCATGCCGCGCAGGAGAAACATAATGAGGCGAGTGGCACCCTTGGAGAACCTAGTGCGTCCTGAAGGGCATGTCGCGTTGTTAATTAATAAATTGATAAACCTAGGTGGCCTTAGGACGAATAATGTGATAAGAAATGTTTAAAACATTTCCCCGAATAAAATGTCGCCCAACCTAGGAAAATAAAGTCTAGGTCTAAGTGATACTTGTGATAATTTTTTTATTATCTATTTATATAAAAATAAAAATAAAAATAAATAAATAATATTGATATTCATCATTAATCATGTGATGCGAAGGGGGTAAGTAATTCATTTAATTTATAAAAATCCTTTGGGGGATAAAATTTAAAAAGGGGAAAAGGGGAATAATTGTTTTGTCACTTTTGTTAATTAAAAAGGAAAAGGGGAAAAGGTTAATTTTCTACACTTGTCAGTTTGAGTTTTAAATGAAAAGGGAAAGAGGGAAATTTAAAAGAATTAGGAAACTAGGAAAAAGAGGGAAACATAAAAAGAAAGGGGAAACACAAGGAAAAAGCAAAAAGTCTAACTTAGTAAGGTATCTAGCATTTAAGAACTTTCTAAATTAAACTCAACTAGTAAATTAGTAAGGGGGAAAGTCATTAAAACTTGTAAGGGAATATGGGGACACCTAGAAGCGATTCTAAGAGTCCTTTTAGGTGGGTGAGGGAAATAGGGGTAATTAATTAATTAATGAAATTAATTTATGGAGAAATGAAGGGGATGGGTGACACATGTATGGGGAGGATTTTTATGAATTAAATTATTAAACATTAAATTAAATGGGATTTTGGGAAAGTAAAGGACTTCGAAACTCTATATAATGGAGGGAGGAGAAGGATGATGGATCTCTTCTGTTATGTGTAATGTTATGATGTGGAATTTTAGACTTGACTAACTTAGCTTGTGGGAGTTGGGATACCCAGCACGGTGATGAGTGGTAGCTTGGTCTTGCGAGTTGAGCTTGGAGCTAGTTGATTCTCTGGTTAGTGTGCATGCCCCTTTGTGACTCGAGGGGCTAAGGGGGAAGAAGAGTACCCCTAGCTTTGGATGGGAGCTACCGGTGAAGTCTCATCGGTCAGCAAGAGGGAGCTGCACAGAGCGCGCAGGACAACAACTCAGAGCGTCTGACTTGGTCTATGGTACACTTCCTTTATTTCTGCATGATAGATTATTAGTATACTTACGCTTTTAGTTCTGTATTTTTAATTGGGTAAAGAAAATGATTGACTTAGCGTTTTAGTTGATAATTGAATCCCCCCATATCTTTAAGCTCGTTGTTGATTGATTCCCTTGGCTTCGATCCCTATGTGTTGAGACTGCCCTTTGGTTGTTGATTGTTGTGAATTTTTGAACTTTTCATCTTCGTCCCTAGCTCTTCAGTCCATGCTTGAGCAGTTGGCCAGGAGCCAAATCGACGGTCTTCACTTTGATGCACAATGACCTATAGATTCAAACGCCCTTCTTTTCTGTGCGTGGATGAGGAGGGAAGGATGTGTTGCTCATTTGTCTGCCTCTGATGATTGTTCTTGGTTGTTTGGTGGTCATTGCACCTTCTAGCGATTGAGTACCTCTGAGTCTGATTTCCTAAACTCCGAAAACCCTTGCGTCTCCATGAAGGAATATCCATGTTTTTCCTTGATTGATAACCTCTAAGTTGAAGGCCCAATCTTTGCTCTTTTACATTCTTGAATGCATTTCATTCATGGATAAATTTAACTTTGCGTTTATGCATTGATGAATAATTTAACTTTGCGTTTTTATGCATTGATGGATAGAAGTAACTTTGCGTTTTAATACCCTTCCTGGCAATGACTTAAGTCTACGTTTTTAATGCATTCTTGTTGAATTTATGGTGTGGGTTTTTTTTTATGCATTCGGTTTGCGATTTCCCCTCTGTGATTATTTACCTTGGATGACGAATTTACTCTACCTCTGGCCACACTGGACCGTGTTTAATTCTTTTTACATTGTGATATGTATTATATGTTATGCCTGCATTATCATACATCTGGCATGTGTACTTTTTTTCTTTGCATTACGACTTAAATTCCTGGAAAATTTTCCCTCTGTGTTGGATTTAATTTAAGGTGAATTGCTCTGCATTTTCCTTCTTCAGAATTGTTTTTCTTTGCAATTTATGTATTACCTTGATGTCGACTTAACTCAACGCCCTTCTTATGATTAAAAATCTACATCTATGATATCTGGAAAACGATTTGATACAGTGTTTAATATTGTTATTTATTTAAAATGGTGTTACAGTTATCTCTGGCTAAAAGACCATCCGAATGATAGACATAGTTTTATGCCCAGCGATATATAGTTATTGTTTTTTCTTTATTTTATGCACAGGGATATAGTTTGTTACAGAGTTAATGTTATTACCTAACACATGCACATATTCATACCGTGTTCTTGATTCTTTCCCAACGACGTATGTATGCCCCTATAGATGATGTAATTAGAACTTAGATCTCAGGAAGTGATTTCCATTCACCTTCTGACTCTGCTTCTTATGTAGTGAATTTCTTCCTTAAATACTTGCACAATGATTTTCTTAATAGTGTTATTGTAATTTACCTATAACAAAAATGCCCAACGATGTATTTGGTTATGGGTATGTCTTAATTAACACAGTGATCTCCTTGAGGTTACCCAGTGGTCTCACCTGTTCCATTAATCATGAGTTTAACCGACCATTACCTGCCTTGAGTACAAATTCCAATGCTCATTTTTCAATTATAACTGAGACCGCGACTTTACGTGATTCCATTGATCGTGAACTCGAATTACCTTACCTTTTGTGAGTGCAAGTTCCAATGTTGTATTATTATGATTTCGGATAGCGTAATGCTACCTAATGGTTGTGTTTCATTTGTGTATTGGATGTGTTTGTCTTGGGTAACGTTGCATTTCTACAGGTGTAATGGTTGCGTTTTGCAGGTGGACATTGGCGTTTTTGGTGGGCGAATGAAAAAGGGGAGCTATGGGGCAAACAATGTTGATTCGGTTGTGATTGACTGTGTTTCCACCCATATTGTTGATAGATAGCACCATAATTAGATGGAAACATTTTTATTGTTGATAGATAGTGCCATAATTAGATGGCAGCATTTTTATTGTTGATAGATAGTGCCATAATTAGATGGAAACGCTTGTTTTTAAAGGCACGGTTGTATCATAAGTCGCCCAGCGTTGTCAAGCCTTCAACAGATTATATCCTAAAATTTATTTCATCACTTTTTATCACTATCTTACCTCAATAACGGTCCATCTCACTTTTGGATGTTAATGTCCTTGGTATGTCATCATTGTCAATTTCATTAATTAGCTCTTTTGTATGGGCAGGGAAAGGGTAAAGAACCAAGTTAGATAGAAATGATACTTTGTTTACAAATAGTTTGTAGATGCGTGGTATGTGTTGTGTAATTAACAATTTTAATAGGTAACAATGTTTTTCTTCCAGATGTGATCAGATTATCGATATTTAGATCATTACAGTTAACACTTTTTTGGGTGTCTTTAAAATATAGAATTTCTAAATTTAAGAAAAAAGGAATGTTCTTATTGCTTAATACTTGTCTGATCTTGGACTTGGGGAATAGTTGCAACGAATTTTTGTTTTTCACTGACAATATTTTTATGTACAAATTACCGGTTGCACCAGGAAGCTACTATGGCGTATGATTGTCATAGTCGTCTTGTGGACCTGTCGATTGGGTGTTGGGATCAGTAGTCTTATTGTCAGTAACCTGACTCCTTGCGCATTGGATTCATCTAGAGTCCTCGGTCTAGATAGGTTATGTTGAGCCAAGGTTATTGTCGTTTCCATCACCTGGGGCAGCATGAACCGTGATGAGGGGATCATGGCGCACCCTATTGGATAGAGACGAAGGATAAGAATGGACGGAGTTTGTGTTTCCCGTTGTGGGTGTGAGTGATCATTGTAAGTTCATGTTGGCGTTTGGGTTGTAACGCCTTCATGCGCTTGGTTGTGCACCATTGAGGTTCTATTTATTGGCTGTCGAGGCCGTTGTATTGCGATGGTGGATGTTTTCCCTTAGCTTGTAGGCGTTGTCATGTTGAGTCGTGCGAGTAGTCATTTCTATCTGTTGATTTACGCTTGTGTCGCACAATGCTTGTTGTGCTAGTTGTTGATTCGTTGTTGTTGTTTGTTGACTGACCTACGCACGGGTGTTCGTTGTCAGGTGGTGTGGTTTAACTGTTGTCGTCTTTTCCTTCCTGCCAAAAAAAAAAAAAATTTTGCACTTTCTTCTTCGCATGTAGTCGTAACGATTGGGGTCGTTAAAAAAACACCATAAGGTGTGGAAAGTGTATGCAAACCTGTCGGGGTACTGAACATGCTTGCTGGTAGTGGGTCAATGCATAAATGGTATCAAGGTAACTTTGTCGGGGTAGTGAACATGCCTGCTGGCAATGAAGCAATGTCGAGAAAGAGAGGTAACCTTAGTAGATGTATACTAATCTTAAAACTCCTTAGCTCTATCGCTTCTATTCAATACTAGAAAGAAAATTTAAATATTACATTTCCCTATATTTGGATTAATTATTTTAGACTGATTTTATTTCAAGTACTATTTTTAGAGTTTATACTACTTGATCCATATTATGTGGGACCCATGGAAAAAAGAATAATGAAAGGGAATATTGTGAAACTTTTATTTTTGACTCTAGATGAATTTAGACCTATTATCTAAAAACCATAGATAACTGGTTCTCCTAGCATGTCGCCAATTGTTGTGGCCACAACACCCCCCATAATTGTTTTTGAAATTATTATGGGTCCCTCCATATAAATTTTGTTAATATCGCTTTCTAGAAAGTTTTGGTTTGGTTTCTTTTGAGAGATTTTCATTTTGATTTGATTTTAGTTTTGACATATTCATTGCTTTTGTTTTGTTTCCAACATTCAAACAATTCAAGTTTCATCTTATTTCGACTTACGGTTTGAAAAATATCCTTGATTAAAAGTTTGGTCAATTTTCACAATCTCGGAATAAAATATATAATTTTTATGATTCTTATAAATTGTAAATAAAACTAATGTTATATGTAAATAAGTTTTATTTAATTTATTTTTTATTAATTAATTATTAGTTAATAAGGTTAAAATTGATATATATATATATATATATATATATATATAT
>JZKD02S2333287.1:238227-248409 GCA_000966675.3 Picea glauca
CAAACATGAATACAATGTTTCTAATATGCGCAGGTAAACCTCCTATATACTTCATAAGAGTTTCTTGTGTTTGTAAAGGGATATCTAACATCAATGCCATTTTTCGAAATCCATCGGTGCATTCTTGCACTGTTTGTCCTTTTCTTAGTTTTAAATATTGCCATTCAATTAATTCTTTTTCTTTATAACCCAAAGGATAGAATTGTTTTCTAAGTGCAGAAATGAAACTCTTCCATGATGGAAATACATTACCCACTTGTTGCGTTCCCTTTTGCAACTTGCTTTGCCACCAGATGAGAGCTGTACCTGCAAGTCTCAAAGATGCCAACTTGATTTGTGTGGCTTCATCTTTGATCTGTTGCACACTGCAGTAAACCTCCATCTGCCTGATCCAATTGTCAAGTTCCTCTACATTTACTTCACCATCATATATGGGCAACTCAAATTTAACATCAAGTTTTAACAATGGAATTTCATTCTTATGCTTATAAACATGTTTCTTTCCATTAGATTTAGAACTTGAACTTGAAGAAGAAGGAGAAGAGGGAGGTGATGATGGAGGTGAAGGAGGAATTTGAGGATGATCCTCTTCCTCTTCACTTTTTCCCTTTGAAGATTCACCCAAAACTGGTCTCTTTCATTCCAAGTAATCCTCGTACAAAACTTTCACCATCTCTGACATAGCAAGGAAAGTTTTCCAGAACTCTTTCTCATCCTGAGAAAGCCCTTCTTCCGATGCCATCTTCTCGCTGTGAGAAGCTCTCTTTCTCAATCCAATTAATGGATTCTCTACAAAAATCTCGCCTTCACCATGCTGTATCTTTTCCTTGGTTAACATGCAAAACTCAAATCCAAACGTCAACTAGCTCTGATACCACTTGATCTGTAAAGATCTTTTAATGACTGTGGTTGAGTTTTTAATTGCATGTGTTAATTAATCATTTGAGAAGATTAATGAAAGAATGAGGAAATAGGAGGAATTATGACAGCCATATACATATATTCAAATCTGAAATGAAGTAATAAACAAAAAACAATAACAATAAAATTGATAACGGAGTTCGACACAACGTTGCCTACGTCTCCGGGCCTTTGTCTCTGTGGGGGAGGCTTCTTTATTTCTGTTCAAAATATCAAAAGTACATCGCAGCAGTGCCAATTGGCTACAAGACTAATCTGGTCACGTTCTTCCAGATCTCTAGAACCCAGCAAAAGAAACGTCACGTAAAACAGATGACCGGAGCTCCCAGAAATGGCCCGCAAGCATCTGCTCCTCAACAACTTCCCTGCATAAAAATAGCTTTGGCTTGGCTTCCCTTCAGCATAACTCTACTCTGACTGTCCTCTTTTGGCCTCAAATAGGCCTGGTTTTTATAGATCTGAAGTTGGTTATCCATCCCCAACTTCCTCCCAAAATTTGGCCTCCAAAAATGCCCAATATCTCCCAAAAATGGATAAAATCCATTAGTTACAGGCATAAAATCAATTCAAAATAAAAAACTATATAAAAAAACCCAACTTAAATTAAATTTAGGGCGCAGCCCCTTTTGGTGCGTGCTCCTAGTCATATGGGAGCCTGCCATATGGCCAGGCATTAACCTCCCAGGCACGCTAGCTGTCCTGGCTCCTGGTCCTGTAGCGCGGTCACAGGACCGGTGACTAACCACCTACCCCCGTGCGCCCTGTTTGGATTAGGTTCGGGTCACATGGGATCCAACAAGATCCACGGGCTGATCTCTATCCGCCAAGTGTCGGGCCATATGGTATGTCAATACACCCCCGGGCTGGGGCTAGGCCCCAGCCCTTTCCGCCTCTGACTAGACGTTTGATTTAATTCAAATAAATATATTGCCATATACCTATTAAGAACCAAAAGTGGCACGGGTGGTTAGCCCGGTCCTGCCAGTTCGTAGCACGGTGGAAGTCAGGGGTTCGACTCCGGTGGAGACCCAAAAATTTTACACAACACCAGAGAGCCAACCAGAGGGTGCCACGTGGCAGCCCATGACTAGGCCACGTGGCACCTCCACTACCAATCAGAAACTACCACTTGTCAAACACTGATTCATCCACCTGTTTGTCATGGTGTTTGCCCAGTCAGCAACCGTACCACCACACCAGCATGCCACTGTACCTGCCACCGTGAGCCTGTGCCACATGTCACCCTTACAGTGGTGACACGTGTCACCCTCTGACTGGTCCAAATCACCTTTCGTACTCCCTGTCACCTGCCATGTGTATTCTGTAGGAGCTACCACGTCATCTGTACGGTTGTACGGCCTGTACAGTCAACCTGCCACATGGACTGTACAGACTGTACATTCACCCATTTTTTTTGCTTGTTTGGGTTTTCGAACAGAATGCGATATCTTTCGCATACGAAGCCCGTTTGAAGAAGTAAATATATGGACAGAATTAGGAAGACGAGACAGACTCAATGACGTTAGTTTCGTTAGATTCTGAGCACTTTCATTTTTTAGCCTTTTTGAGCCCTGTCAGGCTCCTGGATCCGATTCTGGATCAATTATTTTCATTCTTTAAGTCTCCTTTCATAGGAGAAATCCTCAGTGTTGCTAGATTGAGCCCTGATTTCTGTCATCTTAAGGGACCATCTTTTTCAAAGTAATAATATATAGGTGATTCCTTTCTCTTCAGTTCGTTAATAATAATAATATATTATCATACACTAATAATCTAAAGGCCTTGTACATAGAAAAATGTACATATAATATAGCTTAGGCTAAATTAAATTTAGGTTAGTCTTAGGAGAAGGGTAATTGGAACCATTTTAACAAGTCAGAATCACCATTCAAAATGGATAAAGGCCTAATTGGGACCATCACCAGGTGATTTCCCCAATGTTGATTATGGTCAATTTTGGCCATCAAAATGCTTGACACTAGAAGGATGGTTGACCGACAAGTAATCCCTTTTTAATTTTATTCATTTTTTTTAAATGGCTCATATCACTATTCTAGAACATGCTTTCAATTTGCCTAGGCCTTCTAGGAGTTTTTCTAGAAATACAATCAATCTCTTGCAAAAATTAATCTTTAACAGTGAAGGTAAAACTTTTGCTTCTCATCATTTCTCTGACTTTAATCTTATTTGCAATCATTTACATGTATTTGATGAAAGTGAGATTTGCATATTTTTTTATGCTACATTAAGGGGAAGGATCCAAAGCTGGTTTGAAATGTTACCAACCAAATCCATTCACACATGGAAATAGTTCATGGAATTGTTTCTTAATGCTCATGAGAATATTCACAAACATGAAGGTGAGCCCATTGATGATTTATTTTACAGGTTTATGTTAATTTTATTTAGATTTCATGATAAATATCAACCTTCTGGACAAGAAGCATTAGATTGGTTTATCTATATTAATTATCTTTATAACACACAATATCAGGAAAATGATGATAAACATGAAGATGATTCGTTTCATGATATGCATGTAACTAAATATTTTAGTCCATTAGTTAATGTTGATTCAAGGTCTATTGAGTCCATTGATGACACTAAAATTGTTATGCGGCAACAAATGTTAGGATTTTGTTATACAAAGTTTCAGGAACAAGAGAAGGTATCTGAGGATTTAACTCTTTTATTAAACAATGATAATGAAACTCTTGTTGAAAGAGACATGGTGGAAGAAGAATTAATGCTTAAAGGCCTTGAAATTGAAAGTGCAAGTGATGGTTGTATCAATGGTTATTTTGCATTTTCTTATTCTAATATCGAACAAGTTCATGTCATTGTTACAAATAACATATCATTAGATCAGAGTTTGGACGATAAATTTTCCTTTGAAGTAGTTTATGAATATTTTTCTATTAAAAGGGAATCATTTTGTTGCTTATACTTTGAAAGTTATTACTCTTTGTATCCAGATTTATTTTATGATTGTACTTTACATAATGGCATTCATACTTTTACTTTATGGTCAGATTTTAGGTTGATGCAAAGCAATAGAAAAATGGCATATGCAAATGAGGGAAACATTTATATTCAATTTAATTCATAACAATATTACAAACAAGAAAATGATATTTTTATGAACACTAGCTATGATTCACATGCATGTTTACCTAGTTCATATTATGTCATTAAGAATAATGAATTAGTTTGTAATTTGGAAAGGGATGAAATCATTTTTGGTGATGTATTAGATAATAATGACATTGAAGGACATCATCGAAAGATGATGGTCATATCAAGGTCTCATGTCTTTAATTCCAAGTTTCAAAGTGAAATTCAAAATGAAGTAATATCAAACTTTCATAACAATACCAAAAAATCATCCACTAATTCCTTTTTAGACTCTTCAAATCATGATCCTGATATGATTCTTCCTTATCATGATCTTAATGAGATATTTTTCTTCTCCATTTAATCTTCACAAACATCAAACGACTTCCAGTATTATTTCTACGATCTAATTGAAGCTAGGTTGGAAGAATCCTTTTTGAAGAAGTTTCCATTGTACAATAAATATTCTACACTTTTCTTTGTAAATATCATGATACATATTTACTCTTATACATTTGCTAAACGGTTAGTTACTTCAACTATATTTCATATTAACCATTTGGACTTTCATGATAGGATTGAAGTATGGTTGGAGAATTCTTTCTTAGCAAAGTTTCCTATAAATAATTTTCCTTTATTGTATTTATTAGGAATATTTGTAAATAATAGGTTTAATTTTTCTTTTGATAGTTTATCATTCTTTCAGTTTCTGCAACTGATTCATCCTCTATATATGGCTGGAGGGATTAAAAAACTGGAATGGTTCCACTAGAAATATGACTTTACCTAGTTCTAATTGTCCTATAGGATAGGAGTAAAAGTATATTACTTTAATATAATTTGTTTTTCTTTTTCTAGAAAAGGCTTGATGCTTGCCTTAGTTAGTTTAATAAATATGATAATTATAGGCATATGTAAACTTTAATAAAGACAGAACTTCTTCATGTTTTTAAACCTTGATCATGAGAATAAGTTACTTCTTTAAAACTTGAAATTTGGAGGATATCATGATCTCTAAGGTAAACTAATATGGCATTCTTCAAGGTAAGATTGCATGTGTTTATTTTCATCTCTTAGTCATTTTCTGATTTCATTTTTATCTTTATTTAGAACTTTCTGATCTGAGTTTTGGTTTTGCAAGATTTCGTTGGAGGTTTAGATGATAGATTAGACTAGAAATTCCTTTGGTTTCTTTAAATAAATCAGCTGTGATGATGTTCCGGTCGCAAACGAGTTATATCAAGGAGTCTCTACACCTTTCCATGTTTTCATTCAACATCTTGTTCTTTAGTTTCTTAAAAACTTATTGAAAGTCTACCCTAGAATTTGTGAATAGATGATCGGTAAGGATTTTCAATTAAGTTTTAACTTTGGGGTAAGATATTTGCAAGGTATGGGGAATTTTGATGTGATTTTATCTTTTGCTCATAACTTCTCCTTCTTAATTTTAGGATTTCCTTTTGAATAAAAGTCCAATTCATTATAATCATCCAAGGCATAACTAATTATGATCTCAATATAATTGAAAAAACACATATAAATTTTTCTTATGTTGAGATATCTCTTCTCATTTTTGTCTTGTTTGAGTTTTCATTTTTTATGGCTTATTAGGTTGTCTTTTCTTTTAAGTTTATAATTTCCTTTTATGGATTTTGCACAGTTTGATTAGTGGTTTGATTTCACTTTTGGCTTAGAGTTTGATTTGCTTGGATTTGATTTTGTGATATTTTCAAAATCTATTTGTGGATCTTTTCCATGTGACATCAATTGGTAACTCTAGGAAAGATAATTTCTCTTATTTAAATGGGTTTTCATTTATCTAAATGTCTATTCTTATGAAGTTTCATTTCGTGTACACTGTCCCAAAGACTTTGGAGGCACGCTGATATTTTTTCTAAGTAGTATGGCTCAACTTTTAAAGGAAAGAGTCGATTTTAGTCAAATCCTTGAATCCCTCCCTATCCCCTCCATAGTATAATAAAATATTATATATTGGTAGATGTGAGAAAATATTGTGGGTTTATATTTATCAAGTATCACATCTATTTTCTTAAATAAAAAACACCTCTTGTACCACCCTACTCTCTTCACTCAATTGCGTAAACAAAATTCACAATTAAGTATATCAAAAGGGTGGGAATAAGAGAGTTGAAAACACCATAAGGTGTGGGAAGTGTATGCAAACCTTTCAGGGTACTGAACATGCTTTCTGGCAGCGGGTCAATGCATAAATGGTATCAAGGTAACTTTGTCGGGGTACTGAACATGCCTGCTGGAAACAAAGCAATGTCAAGAAAGAGAGGTAACCTTAGTAGATGTATACTAATCTTAAAAATCCTTAGCTCTATCGCTTCTATTCAATACTAGAAAGAAAATTTAAACATTACATTTCCCTATATTTGGATTAATTATTTTAGACTAAGTTTATTTCAAGTACTATTTTTAGAGTTTATACTACTTGATCCATCTTATGTGGGACCCATGGAAAAAGGAATAATGAAATGGGATATTGTGAAACTTTTATTTTGACTATAGATGAATTTAGACTTATTATATAAAAACAATAGATAACTGGTTCTCCTAGCATGTCGCCAATTGTTGTGGCCACAACACCCCCCATAAAGTTTTTTGAAATTAATATGGGTCCCTCCATAAAAAATTTGTTAACATCGCTTTCTAGAATGTTTTGGTTTGGTTTCTTTTGAGAGATTTTCATTTTGATTTGATTTTAGTTTTGACATCTTCATTGCTTTTGTTTTGTTTCCAGCATTCAAACAGTTCAAGTTTCGTCTTATTTCGACTTATGGTTTGAAAAATATACTTGATTAAAAGTTTGGTCAATTTTCACATTCTCGACATAAAATATATAATTTTTATGATTCTTATAAATTGTAAATAAAATTAATGTTATATGTAAATAAGTTTTTATTTAATTTATTTTTTATTAATTAATTATTAGTTAATAAGGTTAATTTTGATATATGTATATATATATATATATATATATATATATATATATATAATTAATAAAACTGCCTAGAAATTTTTATAAACAAAACAAAATTAAATTAGTTTTGATGAGTCAACTTTGACAAGTGATATCTTGAGTTTTATTCAATGAAATGAGACAAATAAGCACTCGTTGGAAATCTATTTGCATGGAGAACAATATGGAAGAATTAATTCAAGAAAATTTGGAGATTTACTATCTCAAAAAATCAGCAGAAGTGAAGGCTATGAATTTTCAACTAAAATTAGTTTTCTAAATTGATTTGGAATATTTTCTTTGGCCAAGAAGATTGGCTCTTGCTTATTCATTTCCATATTATTTCATTGCTAGATTTTATTTACATGAAGCAAGGAACAACATGGATGTTATTATTAATTTATTAATTTGAATTCTAATTTGTTAATTTGTTTTGATAGATTGGAAATCGCGTCAATCTTCAGGAGGCAATTTTGCAGATCAATTTCCAGACAATCTGATAATAATTTCACTAAATGGTTGAAAACCCACTTCCAAAATGGACCGTTTTACCTCTCACGCAAGTTTTTTCCTTCGAAAATCAATATTTTGGGAGAAATCCTATCGGATTCAAACATAAATTTTCAGAATTGTTGTTGCTGCCAATTTTCAGGAGGCGATTTTTCTTATTCATTTTCGCCCAAATGATGATGAATCGCTCAAAATGGTGGAAAACGATCTGTAAAAGAGGTCGATGTAGCTAACCTCAAAATTATTTTTCAAACAAAAGAATATTTTGGAAGATATCGTAAGTTTTGGGAGGGGGTATTTTCCATAATTTGGTATTTTTCCATTTTGAAATTATGTAGCTAATAGTGGATTCAACCTGGAGGTGGAGAGGAAATGTAATTATATAAATATATCTGAAAATAAGTTTAGGGGGTTCCATATTTGAAACTATAAGGGAAAGTTATGAGTTTCTGAAAGGGTAAGCTATACACTTTTGTAAATTGATCCTTGAAGGGATCCAGGATTTTAGAGGACTGTATAACAACTTTTGGAGATAATGATAATAAGTTTTCACTTCTCTACACTATTGTATATGATTTGTTGACTTTTTATTATTTCTTTGATGTTTCTTTTAAAGTGGGCCAATTAGTATATCATTGATCAATATTAACATTATTGTTAGTCTTGTTAATTTTATTCTAATTTTTATCCTGTTTAAATCTATCTTTGCAAGACTTGATAGGTTCAACTAGAGTTGATGAAGAATTCATGGAGACTTATTTGGAATTACTAAATAATTATTTATTGGTCAATTACAATTTTTTTCTTGTTATATCTTGCATTGCGTTAAAGGAACTACTTCCTTAATTAGACATAAATCTTACAATGAATTCATTCACATGATTGGATTTGGGTATATGAAAAAAAATATTTTAATAACTATTTATTAAAAATGTTTCATTGTATATTTGTTTCAACAACTTGTAAATTGTCAAACTACTTTGAGAGTTTACAAGTAAAACTTAACCCTAATTTCAATCACAATGTTTTCCCCTTCTTAGTAAATATGTTTCTCTTGATTAGGAGTAAGGCTATCCTTTTCTTAATCAAGATAGGTTTTATTTTTGTTCACTTGCATATTAGGATTAATATGCATTTGCATTTAGGTTAAATTATTTTCATTCTTTAAGTCTCCTTTCGTAGGAGCAAGCCTCAATGTGGCTAGACCAAGCCCTGATTTCAATCATCTTGAGGGGACCATATTTTTCAAAGTAATAACAAACATATGATTCTTTTCTCTTCAGTTTGTTAATAATAATAATCTACTATCATACACTGACAAACTAAAGTCCTTATACATAGACATTTGTACATACAAGATAGCTTGGGATAAATTAACTTTAGGCTAGTCTTAGGAGAAGGGTAACTGGACCCATTTTAACAAGTTGGAATCACCATTCCAAATGGATAAGGGCCTAATTGGGGCCATGATTGGGTGATTTCCTCAATGTTTATTATGGTCATTTGTTTCCATCAATAAGCTGACAACTAGAAAGCGAACATTATATAAATTAAACAAGTGCAAGTGAGAAAGTACAAGTGAGCATGACAAGTGAAAAATAAAAAATGGGTAAGGGAGGAAAGCATTTACAAAACACTAATCAAGAAATCAAGAAATTACAAGACTCCTTACATGACTTGCATAATTGGATTATTGATTTTCAAAATCAAATAGATTTGAAAGATAAATTGATTGAAGCACTTGAATTAAAATCAATTCAAAATTAGAAACAAATTGAGGACATGCTTGTTGCAACATATGCGATGAATGACATCATACAAAAGGTTGATGCAATTTGTGACAGAAAGAATATAATAAAAAAGTCTCATGCAACTTGTAATACAAAGGACCTAATGCAGATGGTTGATGCTACTTGTGATACAAATGACATTATGGTTGATACACGGGCAACAAAAGATATTGTTGATGATTCCTTACCTAATCATGATATGGAATCATATAGTAAATTGATGAAGGAAAGTCTTGTTAAAAATGAATCACAAGCATAAGCATAAAGTAATAGCAACCGTAACAAAGGTGAATTTTAAGATACAAAAGAAAAACATCAAGAATTACAAAATAATATTTCCAATGTGATCGTCATACCTTGGGAAGAATTACTATTCAACAACAATCGAAATGGCTTAGGAAATGACAAAGGAAACATATTTCATATCCCAAATTGATCCAAATCGATTCAATTTGTGAGTGGAGGATTTCTTGATAAAAAAACTTAAGAAGTTAATGAAGATGTTAAAAATATTGATAACAAGTGCCAACATTTTCATAGAGTAGTCATGTATTTGTTTTGATCTCCATCATTGTTTTCCTTATGGAAAGACAAATCATCTCTTAGAAAAATGTCAAAAGAAGAAAGATAAAAATAAAAAAAATCATTATGGTTGGATAAATTCTTGGCGATGGAATCAACAAGTCAATAAGTTACATAAGTCTTATCATCTAGTTTAGACACATGTAAAGACAAATTTTCCATAAAAAATCACAAAAACAAAAAACTTTCAAACAATTATTCCATATGATGATTTCAGGGATAATTAGAGCCCAATTCTACATATCTTTTGAATTCAACCATGATTAAAATATGATACCC
>JZKD02S2333287.1:249139-280234 GCA_000966675.3 Picea glauca
TGATATTAGACCATCATTCCCTAAACAATCACAAAGTATAAGACCACTTTCTTATGAGTTGTCATCCTTATCCATCGAAATCTCAGTTCCAAAGTTTCAGATTCAAGATTGAAGATGACACCAGTTTATGCACAAGTTATTGTTGTCTTATTGATATAATTATTCATAATTGTGATTGAGGGGGGGAATGTTACACTGAATCCCTAGACAATCACAAAGTTAGAGACTTCCTTCTTATGAGTTGTCAACTTTATCTATTGATGAGTTGTTTCCATTGTCCACTGATGAGTTTTCAATGAGATCTAAATCTGGAGGTGGTCAAATCCATGTACTATAAATTGCTACCATGAAATCAATACAAATATTTATAATATGGCTTAAAACATGTTTTTCCAAGTTCTTGTCTTGTTTTCTCTATTTCTTAACACCAATAACCAATTTCACTAGAACTACCTTCTTTTATATACATTTTCTTCTCTTGCTTTGTGCCTATGTGCCTTCCTCCTTTATGCATGCATTTATATTCCCACTTTTTGCATTGCCAAAGAAACATTTGTTACTATTTAAACCACCCCTATCTAAAACATGGTCTTTTAAACCCTATCCTTCAATATTTTTCTCATCCGGAACCTTTTCCTCACTTATGGAATTTACGTCCCCACAACCAAAATTAGATTTAAACAATGCAATACCAACACCACATACTCTCCACACAAGTATACAAAGTCAGGCATATGGATGGATTTAAATGTTGTGTCACAAATCCCATGGGAGGAGTGTAAAAACCCGCTCATGCGTGCACCTGATGTGACTTATTCTTTGAGGACACTTGCGTGCAAGTGATCCGGTTCATTATATGATCGACTGCTTCGCTTATGGATTCTCATGATGAGATTGTGGATTATGATGTCATGTTATGTTATTATGTATAGACAAGTGTTATTGACTGGTTTCTTCTGAGTGTGTAGGACTCTCGAAAGATTGAGGATGTTGATGGCATCGATGGACCTCCTTGGAATCCGGATCGAGTTAGGGAGTGGACTATATATGGTTTGAGTATTTTTTCTACAACATATGTGACATATGACTGGGTATATTATGATGTTTTTCATGGATCACTGACATATTTTGTTGATGGATGCATGCTAACGATTACTTTCTAATCAAACTCACATTTGGAGTAAAGGGGTCACGCACGACAACTAGAGATATTGAGGGAGAGGTGTGGAAGCATCCCTGCCATAGCCTACTAGCACTCTTGTCATGGATTGAACTGTAGGTTAACGATTACCTAGTTCGAGAGATCCACCATGCCATGAGGGTAGACTGAGACAGTCGCTCACGAAGATTCTAAGGGGTATGCAATAAGGCAGGGTACTTATTCCTTAAAGGCCCTTAGTCTCCCACAAGGTCGCCTAATGGAGTATTGACTCCAAGGACTAGACGTCTACCAAAATCAGTCAAAAGGTGAGTGGCACCCTTGGAGCACGTAGTGCGTCTTGAAGGGCATGTCGCATAAATGAGACATGAATAAAGGCGAGTGATTTTAAACACAGGTGAGTCAATGAACCTAGGTGCTTAAAAAAAATATCTTACTTTGACATGGTCAACATTAAATTAATTATGTATGAGTAAAGTTTATTAATTTTAATTTCTCCCTTAAAATTTTGCTAAAACTAGTTGAAATTAAATCCTAGGTCTAAGTAGGATATGAGGACTAAAAAATAATTAAACAATTAATAAAGGGGGGGATGAAGAAAAGAAAAGGGGGAAAATTAATTTAGAATTTAAAGGAGAATTAAATTATCTAAAAATTTGATTGTTGTCCATGTGCAAAACTTGCTAATTCCAAACTTAGACAAAAAGGGGAAATTAAATGGAAAAGGAATGTGGAACATAGAAAGGAATCTAGTCTAGAGAACTTTCCTAAACGAACTCAACTAAGCTTTAAGAAGGGTGCCAATCATTAAAGGAAATTGAGGGAATAAAGGGACAATGAGGAGTGTTTTTAGGAATGATTTTCGGTGGGTGAGGGAATTTGAAAATTTAATTTAATTAATTAAATGAATTTTTGGTGCAACTAAGGGATTGGGTGACAAGTGTACGTGGGAGAATATTTCCTAATTAATTTTTAATAAAAATAATTTAATGTGAAAATGGAAAGGTCACTAAGAAGAAATCTATAAAATAAATGGAAGAGAAGAGGAATGGATCACAATTGGAAAGAGTAAGGTTATGCTACTCGATTTTTCTTGATTGATTTTTCTTGTGGGAGTTGGGATACCCAGCTCGAATAGAGAGTGGTAGCTCGACCTTGTGAGGCAAGTTGGGAGCTAGTTTATTCTCTGGTTTGTGTGCTTGGTCCCTTTGCGGCTCAGGGGGCTCAGGGGGAAGAAGAGTACCCCTAGCGTTGGTTGGGAGGTACCGATGAGGTCTCAGTGATTAGAAAGTAGGTAGATGGACGGAGCGCAACCATAGGACAACAAGTTGGGATTATTCACCTTTCGGTTACGGTACACATGTCTAAAAGTTGTTGTTGTAAATTAGTTAAATGTTTTTGTATGTGGAATTATATGTTTATGGAATGGTAATGGTTTTCTGGATCTGTGTGTGTGAATTTATGGGTTCCTTTCCCTTTTCCACCTCAGACTCTGCATTTTTTTTTAATGCCCACAACATTTCAACTCGACTCTGATATTTTATCTGATCCTTTTGTGGTTTTTACTCTGCGTATGAATTTTCCCTTGGGCGCTATGTTTCTTTTACTTTGTGTGTCTTAATTGGCATTTTATTTTCCTCCCTTATCATCTGCGATTGTTGAGGTATGCCCAGGAAGAACCCACACGAAATTTCCCTCATCTCTGCATTTTTTCCAGCTATAAACCTTTTTTTTTCTGCCTCATTTCACAGAAGTTTTGGGGCCTTACGCTTCCCAAGCTTGTAAATATTATGATCTTGTCAACTGGTTAAGTGTTGTAAACAATTGCAACTTTTTAATGGTTGTAATGCCCATGTTGTCTTTAGAACACAAACCCAAAATTTATTGAGTGTGTATGTTATGTTTATGTTTAAATTTTGAAATTTGTATTCGAAGTATTTATTTGTGGAACGATTTGGGGCTGCAACATTAGCTCAACCTTCCTTAGCACCTCTACATTCATTTAATGTCCATTCCTCGAGGTTAACCATTCCTAATCTATTTGCTACCTATAATTGTAAATTCGATTTTCATACATTTTTCATTTCAAGGTCTGGATCAAGGGTCGGACTAAGGGCTCGATCAAGAGCCATATCGAGGGTCGGATTGAGGGCTAGATCCAGGACCTGATGGAGTTGCAAATTAGGAGGTGCACTGATTTAATGACTAATTTGTGGCATGCAACTCTGGTTTTTTGTCTTTGTCCTTAAGGCCTTGTGTAGAGTTGGGTTGGGAAAATCTAGTGAACCATTGACCCTTGCGAGCCCTTTTTCTTTTTGAGTTTTAAAATTTGATTTATGTTTTTGTTTCCTATGCCCTGTATAGTTATGAAGATAAATTTTGACCTACAGGAAATCTAGTTCATTGCTCAATTAGCTGAGAACCTTGATTTTATATTTTTTTCTGTTGGTAGGGAGATTTAGTGTTTATTTTATAATCTGGAATCAATTCGTGGTGCAATATTGAACTCGCATCTTGATATAAATTTTAATTTCTCCCTGAACTTGTTTCCTTCCTGGTGTTTTTATTCTTGGATTTCTCTCTTCGTTGGGCACTTAAAATCACTCATATTTCATTTCCATCCTAGTAATTTTATTCCCTTGATTTATCTATGAGTTTGGCAATTAAAATTTGCCTAGGTTCCTTCCTCCAAGAATTTTGAGATTCATGAATAACTCTACGTTTTTGGTGTAACCTGCCAAGTTTATATCTATGTGTGACTGGCATCCCTCTGTGATGGAATCCCATATTCGTTTGGGTATTTCGTTGTCTGTAAGGCATCATTTTGTTTTTCTTGTTGCTGAGTACAGTTCAATCTGGAGGAATTATTTGAAAATTTATGTATGTACTACACCTCAAGAAATCCCCTTTATGCTTACTAGACCTTTTTAAAATTGTTTTAATTCCTACAGGAATCTTGTGGTATGTTCATCAGAGTCACTTCATTGGCACTCCTTGAGGTCTTTTTGTTAGCCTCGAACACCTGGAGTGATGTTCCCTTACCTTTAACCTCTACCTTTTTGGTTGCAACTCTTACCCATATCAATTTCTTTCTGCATGTATTCTTTTTATTTCAAAATTTTTCGTTATCAAAAATTGCTCTGTAACAGGGTCCGGATGGAGGACCGAATTAAGGTCTGGATGGAGGACCAGATTAAGGTCTGGTTTGGGGACCAGATTAAGGTTTGGATTGAAAGATAAATAGTTTCTCACTAGTTCAGGGGTTGGAATAAATTCCATAACTCTTCCCTTGGATTCTTGACTTGGAAATGCAACTTAACATCTAATTATCCATTAATTGTTACATCAGTTTGGTCATTCTTATCTCCTTTAATGAATTTGAGAAAAGTAAATTCCCTCTTATTTTTGGAATAATGAGTTATGGTCTTCCTTGAATTCTTGTAATGGATATGTAAGCTATCAAATTTTTAATTATTGTGTTATGTCGATTTTATTAGTTTTATAATGAGTACATTATCAAAGGTAGCATGCTAAATTATTGTATTGTTTAATCATGATTAATCTCCTTATAGTGCCTAGATGGATATGTAAAGTAAATTGATGTCCTTACGTGATGAGTGATGATTAATATTCTTATGGATCCCTCAGATATGAATTTAGCATAGACTCGTTGATTGTAATTACACTTATGATTTTTAGCCCTTAGCTTTTTGATATTTCTACTCTTAGCAGATATTCCTTAATATGAAGCTGCATGGTTGAGTTACACGAGATTTATATTATTTATGGTCCTTGGATTAATACTCTTTATGTAAAGGCCTCTTACTCATTTACACTCAATGTTGTTGGAAGATTTATTAAGTAGAGTAGTATATTATTTTCACTATGATGAACAATTGATGATTAGATGATATTGATGAGCTAGTATGGATTACAATTTATGTGGGGATATGGGAATTAGACACCTCCTTGTTCCTCAGAACAGGTGCCAGCCTTGAGACCTTAAATGGTTGAAATCTATTGGAACTTGGTCTTGAGAGTTTCTTATGTGTCCTGGAGGTCCTAACCTTGCAGGGTAGGTTGGGCGGGTAGTAAATTATGTCATTTTATGATTATCTTTAAGATCCTTAAGTAGTGTTATGTTTTCTCATATTATCTTGATGTTATCTGATGATTTTCCTTATGACACGAATTGAGCGATTTACGATACATGTTGTGATGCATCCTTATTAAAAGAATGTATTGGTTATGGGTTGTTGTTTACTGTGTTAAGGCGTCGATATCTATATCGCCATTCATTGCAATGTTGTGCCAGCTTATGTCGTGTAGGTTTGCTAATGTGTAAATATTGTTTCATTAATATGTCGAATGACGTGCCAATGATGTTGTTATTAATTTTGATGTATATTTCCTAATGCAAAAAAAAAAATTACATGTTGTATGTCGCTTTGGTTGTCTTAATGGAGGTTCGTTACATATGGTATAAGAGCGGCTTCAATCCTGCGAATTTGGATAGCCACGCCTTCCACTGAATTAAGACCTTGATTAATACTCAACGCTAATTGAAATATTAACTTGTTCATACGATAATCACAAGTAGAGGGTGTCAGAAAGATTCACAATCTGGTGCTAGGGAAGGAGGTGTGATGCCTCCAAAAGCGCTCGTTCCCTAGGAGTCTAAACCCTAAGGGGAAGAAAAATTCCTTGGGAAGGATTCGATTGTTGTAAGGGATGTGGATGGTCTGACAAGGTCCTTCTAGGGAATGTTAGAGGCCTTGAATAACCATCTGTACTGAGATGAGGCTAGGGCACCTGTGGCCCTGAGGGTCCACAACACACCCCATCCAGTACTGGTAGCATTCATGGAAAACTCGAGAGGGTTAAGTTCCTGAGTCCATGAGTGCCATGGATGGCTCAGCCGCCGAGTCATGGCTGGAGAGAAAGACGATGTGCTTCACACTTCGCGGTTACGACCTCCAGCACAAAGGTCCATAGGGAGGTCTTCAGCTAAAGGGGAGTGCTCTTCTATGGTGGAAGATGCTCCTACCTTAGTTAAACATGGTCATTGAAGACCTGTTATGGGAACGATTTGATGAATGGTTCCAGGAGAATTATTTGTGAGAGGAATTCATCGAGCCCCAACTCGATGAGTTCAGCACCTTACGACAAGGTGGTCATACGGTGCCAGATTATGAGACCATATTTATGGAGACACTTCGGTATGCCCCACATATGAAAACAGAGAAGCTAGAGGTTAGCAAGTTCGTGTTCAGCCTTAAATCCATCTTCCGTACAAAGTTGAGGATCTAAATGCCTAAGATGTTGCATGATGCAGTCCAGTAGGCCTCATAGTTGAGAAGGATCTAACCATGAGAGTCAGAGCATGAATCCTACAAGATTGTCTGGACTGACGACATCCAGTGCGCAGTAGCATCAGAAACCAACCAAAAAAGACATATTGGTATCAAGATACATCTATAGAACCCTTTTTCACAGCACCACGACAATGAGTTCCTCAATGGAGAACCCCCTACATGGGACCATCACTTCAGCAACAACAACGTTTAGGCCTGTTCAGCGGAATAGACTAGGGTTTTAGGCTATTAGGACAACAATTTCTACTTCGGGGACCATGAGTATAGGACCGGAGATGACTGTTAGATGTGTGGAGATGTCACCTTCCCAGCAAGACTGTCCGGTTGAAAAGGGTAGAGCGGTCAGGTCAATAGGACACACTACCGTTGGAGAGATGGGCAAGGCCCACTGGATTCATGACCACGATGAATAATCGTCAGGTTGAGCACCAGTCCACTGTTCTCGAGGCACCAAGTACCATTTCCAACCAACTTTAGTATTTGTTAGATCCTGATGCTACAAAGAGATTTACTCAGGACCACACTGAAGGGATTTAGGTAAAGGCAGTCGAACAAGATGAGTTTAGCTATGTAGAAATGGATTCTGGAGCCAAAAAGAAGGTTGGAGGAAAGGTTATGGATTGTAGCCTTAACCTAGGATATTTTGTCATGAAGGCCAACCAATACGTCATGATATTCATATCTTATGACGTTGTGATCAGTATGGACTGGTTGGAATCGCATGAGGCGATACTCAACCGTCAGACAAAACGGTTGAGTTTGACTGATGAAGAGGGACAAAGACGAGTAATAGTAGGAAGGAACTATGGAGTTTCCCTAAGGTTCATCTCTTCCTTACATCTAAACAAAAAGGGTGTGGTGTAAGGAATAGAAAACCTTCCAGTTTTAAGGGAATTTGCGGACATATCCCCAGAGGAGTTACCAGGGTTTCTGCCTGAGAGGGAATTGGAATTTACCATTGACCTAAAACCGGGGACTAAACCAATAGTAAGAGTACCTTATTAGATGTCCACCCCTGAGTTACAGGAGTTGAAAATGCAACAGAAGGAATTATTGGACCTAGGACTTGTACGTCCAGATCTTTCACCTTGGGGTGCACCTGTTATTTTCATATGAAAGAAGGATGGGTCGTTGAGACTCTACATTGACTATTGTCAATTGAACAAGGCAACGATCAAGAACCAATATCCATTTCCAAGAATAGATGACCTGTTTGATCAGATGAAAAGAGAAACGATTTTTTTGAAGATCGACTTGAGTTCAGAGTATCACCAATTATGGATCAAAGAGGAATACATTCCTATAACTGCTTTCAAGATGAGGTTTGGACATTACGAGTTTACCTTTTTATCGTTTGGACTGAAAAATGCCTCGGGGTATTCATGATCTTGAAGAATGGGGTGTTCTGTGAATACTTGGACAAGTTTTTCAAGTATTGATTGACGATATTTTTATTTATTCTCGGGCATTGGAAGAACATGACGAACTTTTGCGCTTGGTACTACAGTGTCTATGAGAGAACAAATTATTTGGGAAACTATTGAAATGCTCTTTTTAGGGCATGTCATCTCTGATGAAGGTATAGTTTTGGATCCAACGAAGGTAGAGGCTATCATGGAATGGATTGCGTCGATGAACATCCCAGAAGTACATAGATTCATGGGTTTAGAGGGATATTATCGACGGTTCGTTGAGGGTTTTTTGAAGATAGAAAATTTGATTACAAAATTGCAGAAGAAGAACAAGGATTTGTGTGGACCGAGAAATGTGTGGAAGCATTTCAAAGGCTCAAGGATCTATTGGCGACAACATCGACACTAAAATTCCCTGAGTTGGACGAGGATTTCTTGGTATGCACTAACGCATCCAAGGAAGGCTTAAGCAGAGTCTTGATGCAAGACGGTCGAGTGATCACTTACACCTCAAGGAAGTTAAGAAGGCATGAGGAGAACTATGGGATGCACGATTTGGAGTTATTAGCCATTGTGTATGCCCTGAGAGTGTCAAGACACAACCTGATTGGATGAAAATTCGAACTAAAATGGACCACTGTGGTTTAGAACACATTTTTATGCAAATGACTTGAACACGTGACAAAGGTGTTGGTCTAAAATTCTTAGCAAGTACGACTTCGAGATTACCTATAGAAAAGGAACAGTGAATAGTGTGTCTTATGCGTTGAGTCGGAGACCACACATATTTTTGGTGATACCTCTTTAAACGAATCTATGTGAAAAAATTCTAACCATACAACACGACGATGACTGGTATCAAGAGGTTAAGGAATTTATCGAAGAAAACACCTTGTTGGTACCAAAATTTGATGGATTTAATGTGGATAATGACATATTAATGAGATATAATAATCGGATTTACTTACTACCCAATGAAAAATTGAGAGGTTTGATCTTAAACGAAGCTCATAGAGCAGTGTACATGGCTCATGTTGGAGTCACGAAGATGAGGGAAGACCTTAATCCCTCATTCTTATAGTAGGGATGAAGGYGAACATAGTTATCTACATGGCAAGGTGTCTAGGACGTTAGCGAGTGAAGGTTGAACGTAAACATCCAACATGATTACTACAACCACATGCTTTTTCGAAATTGAAATGGGAGGTCWTTTCGATGGAATTTGTTGTTGGATTTTCATTAACGACAAGGAGGAACGACTGTATTTTTGTGATAGTTGACACTCTGAAGAAGAGTGCACACCTCTGTCTCTGTGCGTATGACGCATCACAAGCCAAGTATATCTAGAGTTTATATCAGCAATATATTGATACTGCCAGACGTACCAAAAGAATATATGATAAGGGAATCTGTGTTTGCAAGATGATTTTGGACGATTTTCCCAAGAGGCCTTGGGAACACCACTGAAATTTAGTACAACATGTCCCTGAGATAGACAAGTTGACCGAAGGAATGAACCAAATTTTGGAAGGTTGTGTTGTGTATGTGTGTGTTGGACCAACATAAATGTTGGGAATAGTTCTTGTCGTTGGTCGATTTTGCATGAAACAATAGCCATCAAGGTACCATTAAGATGGCACCATTGAGTTTCTCTATGGGTGACCATGTCAGACGCCTTTGATCTGGGATAGACTCGAGGATGGGGTCATGGTAGAACCAGAAGCAATCCAAGAAATGGAAGAACAAGTACAAACAATAAGAAAAAGGGTTGGAAGAAGCGCAAGATCGACATAAGGGTTTTGTCGATGCACATTGCGTGGACATAATTATGAAGGGCCTAACGGATAATCGTGCCTCATTCCTTGAGGTTTTTCTCAATGTTTATCTTGTATCAGTGTGCGAATTTAGGTCAATGATCCTACACATGTGATTGATTGAGTTCTTGGTGGATGTTGGGCGAAGGTGCGCTCATGACAGAGCCAATCTGCTTTCTGGACCATCGCATTCGACGACTACGGTGTCGAAATGTCAATCAGGTCAAGGTCCTATGGGACAATTATAGTTCACACTCAGCTACCTGCGAGGACGCAAATGATATGTGCCATCAATTTGCATTTGTGTTTGATAGCTAGACATTTAGATATTATCAGATACTTTATTTCTTCACTTGTATACTGTGAAACTTTGGGACAAAGTTTAAAACAAGAGGGGGTGTATGTAACAACCCGCTCTTGCGCACACCCGATGTGACTTATTCTTTGAGGACACTTGTGTGTAAGTGATCCAGTTCATTATATGATTGACTATTTTGCTTATGGATTTTGATGATGAGACTGTGGATTATGATGTCATGTTATGTTATTATGTATAGACATGTGCTATTGACTAGTTTCTCCTGAGTGTGTAGGACTCTTGACAGATTGAGGATGTTGATGGAATTGATGGACCTCCTTGGACTCCAGATCGATTCAGGGAGTGGATTGTATATGGTTTGATTATTTCTGTTACGACATATGTGACATATGACTGGGTATATTATGATGTTGTTTATGGATCGCTGGCATGTTTCATTGATGGATGTAGGCTGACGATTGCTTGCTAATCAGACTCACATTTGGAGTAAAGGGGTCATGCACGACAACCAGATATATTGAGGGAGAGGTGTGGTAGCAGCCCTGCCACAGCCTACTAGCACTGTCGTCATGGCTCGAACTGTAGGTTAACGATTACCTAGTTTGAGAGATCCACGATGTTGTGAGGGTAGACTGAGATAGTCACTCATGAAGATTCTAAGGGGTGCGCAATAAGGAAGGGTCCTTATTTCTTAGAGGCCCTTATTCTCCCACAAGGTCACCTAATGGAGTATTGACTCCAAGGGCTAGACGTCTACCAAAATCAGTCAAAAGGTGAGTGGCACCCTTGGAGCACATAGTGCATCTTGAAGGGCACGTCGCATAAATGATACATGAATAAAGGCGAGTGGCACCCTTGGAGCACGTAGTGTGTCTTGAAGGAAACATCTTGATTTTAAACACAAATGAGTCAATGAACCTAGGTGCCTAGAAAACAATATCTTACTTTGACATGGTCAACCTTAAATTAGTTATGTATGAGTAAAGTTTATTAATTTTAATTTCTCTCTTAAAAATTTGCTAAGCCTAGGTCTAAGTAGGATATGAGGACTAAAAATTAATTAAACAATTAATAAACGAGGGGATGAAGAAAAGAAAAGGGGGGAAATTAAATTTAGAATTTAAAGGAGGATTAAATTATCTAAAAATTTAATTGTTGTCTGTGTGCAAAACTTGCTAATTCCAAACTTAGACAACAAGGGGAAATTAAATGCAAAAGGAATGTGGAACTTAGAAAGGAATCTAGTCTAGAGAACTTTCCTAAATGAACTCAACTAAGATTTAAGAAGGGTGTCAATCATTAAAGGAAATTGAGGGAATAAAGGGACAATGAGGAGCATTTTTAGGAATGATTTTAGGTGGGTGAGGGAATTTGGCAATTTAATTTAATTAATTTAATGAATTTCTGATGCAAATAAGGGATTGGGTGACAAGTGTACAAGGGAGAATATTTCCTAATTAATTTTTAATAAAACTAATTTAATGTTGAAATGGAAAGGTCACTAAGAAGAAATCTAGAAAAGAAATGACAGAGAAGAGGAATGGATCCCAATTGGCAAGCGTAAGGTTATGCTGTCGGATTTTTCTTGACTGATTTTTCTTGAGGGAGTTGGGATACCCATCTCAAATAGAGAGTGGTAGCTCGACCTTGCAAGGCGAGCTGGGAGCTAGCTTATTCTATGGTTTGTGTGATTGGCCCCTTTGTAGCTCGGGGGGCTCAAGGGGAAGAAGAGTACCCCTAGCGTTGGCTGGGAGGTACCAGTGAGGTCTCAGTGATTAGCAAGCAGGGACCTGGATGAAGCGCAAACATAGGACAACAACTTCGGATTCTTGACCTTTCGGTTATGATACACATGTCTAAAAGTTGTTGTTGTAAATTAGTTAAATGTTTTTGTATGTGGAATTATATGTTTATGGAATGGTAATGGTTTGTTCGATCTGTGTGTGTGAATTTATGGGTTCCTTGCCCTTTTTATTTGTCTTCTTGTACCCTTTCCTAGCTATAGATAATGTTCACATATGAAACTCTTCCTTTGGGGTTTTCAAACCTCTAAGATTGTTTTCCCTTTTCCACCTCAGACTTAGCGTTTTTTTTTTTTAATGCCCAGAACGTTTCAACTCGGCTCTGCTATTTTATCTAATCCTTTCGTGGTTTTTAATCTACGTATGAATTTTCCCTTGGGCACTATGTTTATTTTACTCTGCATGTCTTAATGGGAATTTTCTTTTCATCCCTTCGCATCTGCGATTGTTGAGGTATGCCCAGGTATAACCCACATGAAATTTCCCTCATCTCTGTGTTTTTTCCAGCCATAAACCTTATGTGTTTCTGCCTCGTTTCACAAAAATTTTGGGACGTTACGCTGCCCAAGATTGTAAAGCTTATGATCTTGTCAACCGGTTAAGTGTTGTAAACAATTGCAACTATGTAATGGTTGTAATTCTCATGTTGTATTTAGAACACAAACCCGGAATTTATTGAGCATTTTTTTTTTCT
The DNA here is from genome assembly GCA_000966675.3 of Picea glauca. Lineage (NCBI taxonomy): Eukaryota > Viridiplantae > Streptophyta > Pinopsida > Pinales > Pinaceae > Picea > Picea glauca. Next base: position 261,715 of record JZKD02S2333287.1, read on the forward strand.
GTTTATTTTTAAAATATTGAAATTTTTATTCGAAGTATTTATTTGTGGAATGATTTGGGGCTGCAACATTAGCTCGACCTTCCTTAGAACCTATGCATTCATTTACTGTCTGTTCCTCAGGCTTAACCATTCATAAGTTATTCGTTGTTTGTAGTTGTAAATTTGATTTTCAGAAATTTTTGTTTCAAGGTCTAGATCAAGGACTGGATCGAGGGTCGGATCAAGGGCCAGATCTAGGACTGGATGGAGTGTCATATTAGGAGGTGCAACGATTTAATGACTAATTTGTGGCATGCAAATCTTGTTTCATGTCTTTGTCCTTAGTGCCTTGTGTAGATTTGGATTGGGAAAATCTAGTGAACCAATGACCCTTGCGAGCCCTTTTTCTTTTTGAGTTTTAAAATTTGATTTAGGTTTATGTTTCCTATGCCCTGTACAGTTCTGAAGATAAATTTTGACTTACATGAAATCTAGTTTGTTTCTCAATTAGCTAAGAACCTTGATTTTATATTTCTTTCTGCTGGTAGGGAGATTTAGTGTTTATTTTATAATCTAGAATCAATTTGTGGTGCAATCTTGAACTCACAGCTTGATATAAATTTTAATTTCACCCTAAACTCATTTCCTTCTTAGTGTTTTTATTCCTGGATTTCTCTCTACGTTGGGCATTTAAAATCGCCCAGAATTTGTTTCCTTCCTAGTGATTTTATTCCCTTGATTTATCTCTGATTTTGGCAATTAAAATTTGCCTAGCTTCCTTCCTCCAAGAATTTTGAGATTCATGAATAACTCTACATTTTTGGTGTAACCTGCCAGGGTTTATTGTTGTGTGTGACTGGAATCCCTATGTGTTGAAATCCCATATTTGTTTGGGCATTTCATTGTCGGTCAGGCATCATTCCGTTTTTCTTTTTGCTGAGTACAATTCAATCTAGAGGAATTATTGGAAAATTTATGTATGTACTACACCTCAGGAAATCCCCTTTATGTTTGCTAGAAATTTTTAAAACCGTTTTAATTTCTACAGGAATCTCGTGGTATGTTCATCAAAGTCACTTTGTTGGCACTCCTTGAGGTCTTGTTTTTAGCCTCGAACACCTGGAGTGATGTTCCCTTACCTTTAACCTCTTCCTTTTCGGCTGCAACTCTTACCCATACCAATTTATTGCTGCTTGTATTCTTTTTATTTCAAAATTTTTTGTTATCAGAAATTGCTCTGTAACAAGGTCCGAATGGAGGATCGGATGAAGGTATGGATGGAGGACCAAATGAAGGTCTAGAAGGAGGACCGGATTAAGGTTTGGTTTGAGGACTGGACTAAGTTATGGATTGAAATATAAATAGTTTCGCACCGGTTCAGGGGTTGGAATAAATTCCACAACTCTTCCCTTGGATTCTTAACTCGGAAATGCAGCTTAACATCTAATTATCCATTAATTGTTACATCAGATTGGTCATTCTTAAATCCTTTAAGGAATTTGAGAAAAGTAAATTCCCTCTTATTTATGGAAGAATGAGTTATGGTCTTCCTTGAATTCCTGTAATGGATATGTAAGCTGTCGAATTTTTATTTATTGTGTTATGTTGATTTTATTAGTTTTATAATGAGCACATGATGAAAGGTAGCATGTTAAATTATTGTATTGTTTAAGCATGAATGATCTCCTTATAGTTCCTAGATGGATATGTAAAGTAATTTTATGTCCTTACGTGACAGGTGATGATTAATCTTCTTATGGATCCCTCATATATGAATTTAGCATAGATTCGTTGATTGTAATTACACTTGTGATTTTTAGCCCTTAGCTTTCTGATATTTATATTCTTAGCATATATTCTTTAATATGAAGTTGCATGGTTGAGTTACACGAGATTTAGATTATTTATGATCCTTGGGTTAATACTCTTTATGTAAAGGCCTCTTACTCATTTACACTCAATGTTGTTGGAAGATTTGTTAAGTAGAGTAGTATATTATTTGTACTATGATGAACAATTGATGATTAGATGAGATTGATGAGCTAGTATGGATTGCAGTTTATGTGGGGCTATGGGAATTAGACACCTCCTTGTTCCTCATAACAATTGCCAGCCTTGAGACCTTAAATGGTTAAAATCTATTGGAACCTGGGCTTCATCTTTGCTTATGTGTCCTGGAGGTCCTAACCTTGCAGGGTAGGTTGGGTGGGTAGTAACTTATGTCATTTTATGACATTTTATGATTATCTTTATGATCCTTAAGTAGTGTTATGTTATCTCATATTATCTTGATGTTATCTGATTATTTTCCTTATGAGATGAATTGAGTGATTTATGATACATGTTGTGATGCGTCATTATTAAAATAATGCATTGGTTATGGGTTGTTGTTTACTGTGTCAAGGCGTCAATATATGTATCATCATTCATTGCAATGTTGTGACAGATTATGTCATGCACGTTTTTTAATGTGTAAATATTGTTTCATTAATATGTCGAATGATGTGCCAATGATGTCGTTATTAATTTTGATGTATATTTCCTAATGCAAAAAACAAAATTACCTTTTGTATGTCGCTTTGGTTGTCGTAACAAAGGGTCATTACAAGAAGAAATCAAACCACACATTAGAGAAGATCCACTCTGAAAAGGATTAATATCCTATCATGTAACATCCCCACTATGATCACTAGTTTAATTAATGCTTAATGTTGATATAATGAGCAGAATCACCCATGTCTATTAATTTAACCCGCTTCCTAAAATTATTATTGGTATATGAACTTTCTAATTTCTGATTGAGAGTACCCAAATCCAATCATTGAATGCATGTAAGAGGGTGGGTGTGAGAATTCACATCCCATTGTTATTGGAAGCATGGGGGATGAATATAATCAGCTTGGGGAAGAGTGTAATTCAAGCAAGTAATGCAAGGAGAGGAAATTCAAATGGGGAGTTACAACAGTTTTGAACAGTCATGTTTTGGCATGAGTAACAAATAAAGAGCAAGAATGAAGAGTTTGGAGCTGGAGCAACCATGAAGAGAAAATTCTGGAGCGTATTTGGAGTAGAATTATGAAGAGCCAGGTTTCCAAGACTAAAGAGTAAACTCATGTGTGAGTTGAAATATAACAACAAGTGATCGTCGTTGTGTCCCTGATAGTTTTCCTAGCAGTGAGCTCTCTTGATTTTTCCATTAGTGAGATTCCTGGTTACCTGTGTCAGAGAGATCATGATAAATGAATAGGACGTTCGATAGACTGAGAGAAATGAAGGGGTAAATTCCTTGGGTTGGGTAGGTCCAGAGGAAGAGAGTTGGTGGAAAATCAAGATAGTTGTAGGAGAATACCAATGGGTTGTGAGATTTTTTAGTTGTGAGCGGACAATGAGAGACCACCCTATTTTGTGGATTGCTAGCCCAGCTCAGGGTTGACTTGTTGTTGAGATTTGGAGCAACAAGTCTATGGTTGGGTGGAACATCCCTCTCAAACAGTTGGCTGCACAACCGTTTTTAAAAGATAAGTGTTTTATCTTTTTTGTTTTTTGCATTATGAGTTTAATTTTTGTGTATTAACTATGTGTTTGAGAACAATTTATATGTTATTTTGTTGAGTTATTTAAACTACATTTGTGTCATTTTTAGCATGTTGTAGATGTATTTAATTAATGGTATCAGACAATAGTTAAATCTGTGTGTAATTCATAACTGATAAGCTACAGGACATTAGTCAGTAGAAAATTTTCATCTTTATGTGTTTTCTGCACATAATGGACCTCAGTTGGGGTGGGGAAAGTTACATTATGGTATCCGAGCTTCTGGTTCAAACACTAGACCCATATGGGCCAAGAACCAGTGCAGATTTTGGCAAATTTGTTGTTATAGATTTCAATATGTGATGAATTTGGGATAAAATAGAGAAAAATTCCCAGATTCGTAAGCGAATTCGAGGTTAAATGCCTCGGAGTTGTCTAAGAGATGATCAAGGCATTAATCTGCAGGTTGTGGAGTTAAATTCGACCTGGAAGGTTGAAAATTCACGTTTTAATGGAATCCAAAGGAGTTGGGATAATTTAATAAATCGATGGCCAAGATCATGGTTGATTTCGAGATCAACGACCCAAATTCATCGTGAGTTGATTAAGATCTCATAAGTTTTTTGGAGTTTTGTAAAAAGAAAATAATTGACAACCAGGATTTGTTTTTGATGTTTTGCAAAAGAGAGAAGATTGACAACCAAGATTCATCTTCGTAGATTGGTAATTTAGAGTATCGATGGTCGAAAATTCATTTTTAAAGGTTTGGAAAATGAATCAAATCGACGACCAAGATTCATCAGTAGAGTTTCACGAAGTTTGGAAAACCAACGATCAAGATCAATCTGAATGGAAGATCGATGGCCCAGATTAATCTGGGATTTAGTTAAAATTTTCTACATGTTGGAGTTTACCAAAATAATTTGTCGATGGTCGATGATCGGATTGATGAGTTTGGAAAAGAGTTTGGTTCGACCAAAGGAAATCTTCGATTGTCGATGGTCAATGATTGGGCATTGGAAAACATTGGTGAAAGATTTCTTACATCCAAAGGAAATCGTCGATCACCAATGGACAATGGCTAGGAGTCAACAGATTTAACAAAGAGTTGAATTCGTCCAAGAGAAATGGTCGATCATCGATGAAAGGAAAGAGGATGATGATGTGTCCTTCCATGTCAATATCCATGTGTCATGCCATGTCATCATCCACATGTCATGCCACATCATCCAAGTTGGCATGTTATAATCCATGTGTCATGTCATGCCAACATCTACATGGCATGCCACATCAACTTAGTTTCCACATCAGCCAAGATATAGTCGATGGTCGATGGTCGAGGTTCGACGAAATTTGTAAACAAGTTGGTTGCTAAGGAAATTCGTCGATGTCCAATTGTCGATGATCAAAGTTCGACGAGATTTGTGGGAAAAAATTGGTCGCCAAGAGAAATAGTTGGTGGTCGAAGGTCGATGATTAGGGTTCGGTAAATCAGTGAGCAAGTTTGATTTACCAAAGGAATTAGTTGATCGTTGATCATTGATGCGGTGTTGGAAAATCAACAATGCAGATTGTTTTGAGTACGTCATCAATGGTGGAAATTCATCTGCAAGACCAGGGAAGATCTAATGGATCAACGGTTGATATTCCTTTTGATTTGAGATACACAACTCATATTTAAAGACTATTACAACAGTAAAAACAATAAATTTTGTATGATTTTTTATGATTTTCAAAGGTCATTAACTTGCACATCGATTTTGAGGGCCTAAACGACATTTTTAGACAACAAAATACACGAAAACAAGGTGTGCAGACATTGTCTTTGTAGCTTAAATAAAAGAAATCAGAGAGAGATTTCCAACAAGCTACTTTGGGCATAAAACAGAGCTTGTATGAGAAAGTTACAAATGAAACAATTAAGGGCATAATTTGGGCACCAATTTACTTTCAAAGGGCATAACTCCTTGCTCAAAAGTTCGTTTGAGGTACAAGAGTAGTCTGTGAAAATATTATGAACTATATAAGTCAACTATGGAACCATATTTGGAATCTGGGTACGTAAAAATGTGCAGTAAGAGAAAGAAGACATATGCAACATATATGGATAAAATGGAAAAAAAAAATATAAACTTCCTTTGACCATAACTTTTAGCTCGAAGATCAGAGCTTGGTTTTGGGAAAACGAGTAGTCGTTGGAAAGATATTGAAGAAGAGAAGACATATATCCACCTAGAAATTTGAATTGCGCACTAAATTTTTCTCAGAAAGTAATAAAGCAATTTTGCAACAGTAAAAATAAAGCAATGAGTGGAAATTACAACATGTGAATATTGTAACTTTTCACTCAAAACTCAAAATGGGGCATGAGTACAATCGTTGGAGAGATGTTTCAAAGAATAATTTGTCTAAGGAATTGTATTTTGACTTGGTTCATTGTGTTCTTAATAAATTGATGTGAAGAATAACATGTATTCTAATTAATGAAATGTTTTAAAGCATGCATGTGCTAACAATAATTATTACATGTAAATTTCTTGCAAAATTAGAAGTACAGAAAAACAATTTTGGTTCTTATATGAGGACTGGAGTTATGGAAGATGCCCAAGGATCTTACAACCATGAGGAGGAGGTTAGAAGTCTACATGTCAACATAGGAAATGTTGAGATGGAGTCTAATGGAAGGAGAGACATGAAGAAGCATGTGACTATGAGAAGTCCGCAGAGAGAAGTTTATACCTATAGGGCATATAATGAGAAGATTATGAAGGCTCGGGAAGAGATACTTCAGAGTATGAATATGTTGCATAAGGAAGTTAACAAAGACTTTGGCACCAAGCAAGTAGTTAGTGCTAAACAAGTGACGACATCCAGGTCCCACAACATAAGGGATGATCATGGGAATGACATGCAGTCAAGAAGTGTGACCAGGCACCATCATTCCCGAGAGCAATACACTAGGAGATATCATGCAATTTCAGGGCTAGGGAGCAACCCAAGTGTGTCTCCTATCCGGAGGAAAAGGAGAAGGCCTCAGGCAAACATCTTGCAAGGAGAACTCAAAAAAATTAAGCCACCAACTTTTAATGATGAGTGTTTCCTCTCATATGGAATGAGTGTTAAATGGTTATTTTCATCATATCACATATTTTTGCAGGGATGAATTACAAGGATTTTGATAGACTTATGCACCTACTATTTTTGCTTGGTGACACTACATATCTTTTTAATGTGGCTTAAATGGTGATGCTTGGATCTCTCTTCATGGTTCCACTTGATGGATAATTGAAGTCTTCTCTTTAATGCTATGATGGATGATGTTGTTCAAAATTAACCTAATGTAACACTTACTTATGGAGCACCTAAAAAACATCAAAATGATAACATTAATGTGATCATGATTCATCATAAATTATCTCCATGACTTTGACTTAAAATGGAGTGGTCACCGGACCTCCCTTTCATGACTCAACTATAATGGTGAGACCACCCCCTCTTTGTACTTTAATAAAAAGACAAAGCATACATATAAGTGAAAGGGGATAAAATAAAACAGCCACCACTTTTTAATATATATATATATATATATATATATATATATATGAGCTAGCCCTTTATTATAATTCCCATTACAAATATTAGAAAGTGGAAGATGGCATCACACAAAAGTGCATGGTGCATGGGATCGCATGAGCACAAGGACTTGGTCTCACATCTAAGGTTGTTATATCTTATTAAGCCACCATATTGAAGGTGGCAACCAACTCATGTGCTAACCCTTACTCTATGCTAAGCCAAGTCATAAAGGGAAATGATTGACCATATGAAAGGTGTTGTCGGACTAAGCCATTTTAACATTTGAGGGAAGTTTCACAATTAAAACTTTGGATCCCAACCAATGGTGGATCAATTTTACATGGAGTTTCCATCGCTTTTATTCTTAGTCGCCGAGTCACATTAAATTGCCATGGATGTGGTGTTAATACATGTGTCATACCACACCATGGGGCTGTTATATTTCATTACAATGGTTAGGTTGTCAAAGAATATATTGTATATAGTTTAAGTGGATCTAATGGTTAAGAATATGTATTTTCTTTTAAAAGGTTACAGGTTCAAATTCAGAGGGGTAGGGTATGTATACTTTCGTAGACTTTACGAATCAAATCGTTGAGCAAAGGAAGGTCTCTTGTTCCACAAACAAGAAGATCTCATACACTAATTAAATGTTAGATATACAAAAACAATTGCTTCTGTAACTCTAAATCCTCATCATGGAAGACCGATGTAAACAAGAAGATCTCATACACTAATTAAATGTTAGATATACAAAAACAATTGCTTCTGTAACTCTAAATCCTCATCATGGAAGACCGATGTGAACCACGGTGTGCATTTTATTATGGTCTGATTTACTTTCTCAATTAAATCATGGGTGACGTGGGCCGTGAGTCAATGGAGGGGACCAAGCCGTGGAGATTGCCATATGTATAAATTTAGCCACTAGCTACCATGTTATATTCTCCATCGTTTCCATTGCAATTAAAGTGGGTCGATCACGTGCATACATGGACTAAGGTTTTCAATGGGATAAGTTTAAAAAATGTCGAATGTGGAATTTTTTGTTGGAGTTGTTAACCATATCATGTGGAGTTCTTTTAAAATTTGATGCACACCTATCAACTACACATGGATCGACTTGTCCACATTAGAGGAGTTTGAATTTGAATGGTCAATCTACTCCACCTTGGGATTATATATATGAATATGAATATGAGGTGGTTGGAAATTATTATTATTTTTTTAGGGAGAAAAAGTGGATCTATAACCACTTATTGTTATTCTGGAAAATATTGTTGGGGAAATATCATCCTTTTGGATATTTTGGATGGTTGTTGTAAGTATCTTCATTTCTTTATCATTGCTGATTGAGTTATTGGAGCTAGTTGGTGGAGATAATGTTATTGAAGTTGAGATTCAAGCAATTTTTTCGCTATATTTAGCAAGTAAGTTGTTAAGAGTCTTATTTTATTTGTATTTCTTGGGGAAAAAAGTGGATTTAGGAAATTTAATCATATTTTATTGTATGAAGGAGTTAGAGTTCAAACCTATATAAGGGTTTTCTCTCTCCATTTGCAAGAGAGATTGGATTGGAGAAGGATCTTCAGTGTGAATAAAAGAAGCTCTAAGCTATTGGAGTGTTTGTTGCCTTTATTTTGTCCAATTATAGGAGTGATTTATAAGTGATTTCTTATGAATAGCCATTAGTTCTTTGTGATATAATTGGGAATTTGTTTAAAGGTGTATGGATCTCAAAGGCCAAAGAAAAGGTGTTTCATCTTAATTGGAAAGGAATAGGGTAATGGTTTTCTTATCTCCCTTTTGTATCCTTTACTTTCAAGATAGAAACACCACACATCCTATATCACTTGATTAGGTGTGTCTATAGATAGCTTGTGGTAGAGGCCACCTTTTCAATTTGCTTTGAGTAGTGGATCAGTTATAGCCCCTCTCCACCATATCACTTGTAGATCAAACAACCAAATTAGCTTTGTAGTTTGTTTATCAATTGATTGTAGGCTGCCACCTAATCTTCATTTGGAACCGCCTTCTAACATTACTTACATGAACCCATTTCCCAAGCAATCAAAGGAACTGATCTCCTTTTTATCCACCACTACCAACCATCTAAATTCCATTTTTGATCTCTCCATCTATATTTATGTTGCTAAGATTTCTCATACTCTCACTATCCACTACACACATTAAGTTTAATAACCCATAGGGAATCCCCCCTTGGTTAGGATTCCATTTACCCTAGCGCAAAGTGTAGAGGAGAGTTGGCAAGGTGGCACTGGCCAACCTCCTAGTTCCACAAGGCTAGCACCCATCTTTGGGACTTTGAGAAAAGGTGTTGGTTTGTGTGGTAACATTTTGGCGTCATTGCCGCGAAGAAAGTCCATTTCCCAGAAAATGTGAAGATCGTGCTTTTTGAAAACTTGAATGAGGGTTTATGTTGAAGATCTATTTCATATTGGTGACACCATTGAAGGGAAGACGTCCTTTCCCTTGCAGATTTTGAAGACGTGTGCTTGTAGGGTGAAACAAGCACATTGTGAAGGCATCAAACTTCACCTTGGCGACTCCAACATTTCAAATTGTGGAATGAGGTATGAAAAACTTTTATATTTCAGAATTTCATATTTGAGGAATGGCTTCATCTTGCAAGAAGTTGGATGCAAAACTGTTTGCCCCTTTGGATTTCTCCTACATCCATGGATACCCACATGATTTCAATTATAAGCTATGGAAGAAATATGCTCCAAAATTCTATGGGAACAAAGAAGTTGCTTCAGAACTTGTTGATTTTTTCATTAGATTCATTACAGAAATTAAAATTATTCATAAAGATGTGATGTTGAAAATGTTTGCCCTTTCATTGCAAGAGGAAGTAAGAGAATGGTTTTGTAATCTTAGCACAAGGAAAGTTTCTTCATTTTCATATTTTATCATGATATTTCAAGAAGCTTGGATGGTTGATAAAGATAAAATTAGAGGATTAGATGATGCATATATTTGGGCTATGATTTGTAATGAAACATGAAGAAAACTTGAATGTATGATGTTAGAATATGAAAAAGATCCTTCAAATATTCTCTTGGACAAAATAAGGTGTAAAAATGAGGCATTAATATTATTTCTTAAGTACACTAGTGAAAGATATGCAAATGAAGAAGTCATTGAAGATTCAGTTTCAACTCTATATGAAGAAGTCATTATTGCAGATTTTGATACTCATGGAAAATAAGGTGTAAAAATGAGGCATTAATATTATTTCTTGAGTATACTAGTGAAAGATATGCAAATGAAGAAGTCATTGAAGATTCAGTTTCAACTCCTAATAAAGAAGTCAATATTGCAGATTTTGATACTCATGGGCAGCCACATAGGCTAAAATTTTGTGTAGAAATTTTTGGTACTTTTCAACCATATATGACAATGGATTTTGCAGAATTTGTGGAGTATGTGGACAGGTATTGGGATGCAATTTTGCAGAACTTTTTCAGCCATATATGCCTTCACCTAACACGCTTTTCATGCATCATTTTTCAACGGAAGAATACATTTTCAGGGCTAATTTTTGTATGGAAAAGCATATTTTTCAGCTTCAGATTTGTAATAGTGATTTCCAGCCTCCTATTCATGAATTTTGCATTCATATTTCAGCCTTATGTTTAATTGAAGATGGATTAATGTTGAAGCAACCCACACCTCGTTTGCTTCAAGGTGAAGAATGTGTTTGATGAATGTTGGATATACAGTTGCATAGTATAAATTGTGGGTTCTCATCATGGAACAACCGTACCAATTTTATGAAGAAGCTGTCAAATACCGATGTGAACAGGGTTGCACCTTTTTAATATGGTTTGATTTTCTTTCTCAACTAAATCATGGGTGACGTGGGTCGTGAGTCAATGGAGGGGACCAAGCCGGGGGGATTTCCATTTGTAGAAATTGAGTTGTTGGCTTCCATGTTATATTACTCCATCGTTTCCATTACAATTAGATCACGTGCATACATGGACGAAGGTTTTTGATGGGATAAGTTTAATAAATGTAGAATGTGGAATTTTTTGTTGGAGTTGTTAACCATATCACGTGGAGTTCTTTTGGAATTTGATGGTGACCTAACAACTACACATGGATTGACTTGTCCAAATTAAAGAAGTTTGAATTTGAAAAAAATGTATCTATAACCACTTATTTCTATTTTGGAAAAGATTGTTGGGGAATTATTATCCTTTTGGATATTTTGGATGGTTGTTGTAATTATCTTCATTTCCGACTAATTTATTGGAGTTAGTTGGTGGAGATAATTTTGTTGAAGTTGAGATACCAACAAACTTCTTGTTATCTTTAGTAAGTAAGTTGTTAAGAGTTTTTTCTTATTTGTATTCTTTGGAGAAAAAAGCTCAAACCTATATAAGGGTTTTTTCTCTTCATTTGCCAGAGGGATTGGATTGAAGAAGGATATCTGGACTAAATATAAGAATCTTTAAGCTATTGGAGTGTTTGTTGCATTTATTTTTTCCATGTAATGGAGTGATGTATAAGTGATTTATTATGAATGGCTATTAGTTATTTGTGTTATAATTGATAATTTGTTTGTAGGTGTATGGATGTCAAAGGAAACTCAAAGGCCAAGGAAAAGGTGCTTCATCTTAATTGGAAAGGGCTAGGGTAATGCTTTTCTTGTCTCCCTTTTGTATCCTGGAAAGGGCTAGGGTAATGGTTTTATTATCTCCCTTTTGTATCCTTTACTTTCAAGATAGAAACATCACACATCCTATATCACTTGATTAGGTGTGTCTATAGATAGCTTGTGGTAGAGGCCACCTTTGCAATTTTCTTTGAGTAGTGGATATGTTATAGCATCTCTCCACCATATCACTTCTAGGTCAAACAATCAAATTAGGTTTGTAGTTTTCTTATCAATTGATTATAGGTTTCCACCTAATCTTCCTTTGGAACTACTTTCTAAGATTACTTACATGACCCCATTGCCAAAGAAATCAAAGGCATTGATCTCCCTTTTATCCACCACTCCCAACCATATAAATTCCATTTTTAATCTCTCCATCTATATTTATGTTGCTAAGATTTCTTATGCTCCCACTATCCACTACACACATTAAGCTTAGTAACCCATAGGGATGCACCCCTTGGTTAGGATTCCATTTACCCTATCCCAAAGTGCAGAGGAGAGTTGACGAGGTGACAATGGCCAACCTCCTAGTTCCATAAGGATAGCACCCATATTTGGGACTTTGAGCAAAGGTGTTATTTTGTGTGTTAACTGTGAGCATGAGAAAGGAGAAGAGGTCGAGACCTGGCTATTGGAAATGAAGAAATATTTACAGTAGCATGATTACCTCTCAAGGGTAGAAGCTAGAATTACAACCTACCACTTGCAAGGAAAGGTGGACATGTGGTGGGATCTACTTAAGAAAGCCAAACACCTTGATGAGAAAAGGACCTCATGGAGGCAATTCAAAGGATATTTTCAAGAGAAATATTTGTCCGAGCAATATTATGAAAGAAAGATGAAAGAGTTCCTTGAAATCAAGTTGGGAAACATGGAAATGGATGAATAAGAGAAGAGGTTATTTGAATTTTTAAAGTATCTTAACTTCATAAAGGATGAGAAGGTCAAAATCCAAAGATTTCTAAGTGGATTACCTTCTTTCTACGGTGACAAGATACAATATGATAACCCCGTGACATTGAAGGAAGCCATAAGGAGAGAAAAACATCTTTATGAGTAGAGCAAAGGAAGGCCAATTTTCCAAAAAGTTTGGAATGACAAGATGAAGGGTAAAAGGGATCAAAGGAAGAATGTTTTTAAGTCACCCTTTTTCAAAAACAATTCCCAAGCAAATCAATAGGGTCAGTCAACCCAAAATGAGCACAAGACTGTAGATTAATTTGGGAAAAGGCCAAGGCAACATCTTGTACAATGTAGGGGATGTGAAGGAAATCACTTATATATGGACTACCCTCACAAAAGGGAAACAATGAGGACGGTCCACAACATTCAGAAGCCTGAAACAATTGAAGACACATGAGGAAGTATGCCAAGGATTTATGTAGTCTTGAACAACAAACAAGCATAATATCAATCCCCCATGATTGAAATGGAAGGTAAGATTGATAACCAATCCATAGAAATTTTAATTGATTATGGAGCTAGCCATAGTTACATAAACTATAACATTTTTAAAATATTTCACTTGCAAATGAGTAAGCATAAGAAATCTAGGTTAGTTCAATTAGTCATAGGGGCTAAGAGAAAAATCGATGAGCCAGTTAAAGATTGTCCAATAGACATGAATGGACTCATCAAAAAGGTAGATGCGAAAATCATACCGTTGGGTTCATATGATTGTCTAATTGGAATACTATTACAACAAGATAATCACATGTCTTGATGAAGAAGGGAAGCAAGGCAAGGTTCAACACATTCCAAGATTTGTAGTTGTTAAATAAATTTAAGCTATGTAGTTAAAAAAGAGTTTCAGAAAGTGATGTCATATTTTTGCAGCCCATATGGAAAAGAAAACCAAGAATAAAGTGGCAAGTATTGAAGAACATCAAGTCTTAAGGGACTTTGCAGTTGTTTTTGGAGAAATCCTAGGATTACCACCAAAGAGAGATATTGATTTCTCTATAGATTTGGTTCCAGGAGTTGCCCTAGTGTCCAAGACACCATATAGAATGGGCACACCAGAGTTGAAAGAGTTGTAGATGCAACTTGAAGAGTTGTTAAAGAAGGGGTATATACACCCATTTGTTTCACCTTGGGGTGCCACAATTCTTTTTGTGAAGAAGAAAGATGGAACCTTAAGGTTGTATATTGATTTCGGACAATTGAATAAGGTCATCGTAAAGAACAAATATCCTTTACCAAGGATTAATGATCTGTTTAAATCGCTGAAAGGTCCAGGAATATTTTTCAAGATTGACTTTAGATCAGGCTATCATCAAGTGATTATAAAGGAAGAAGACATAAGAAAGACAACATTCAAGACAAGATATGGGCATTATGAATTCATGGTAGTACCATTTGGAGTGTTCAGGAAATACCTGGACAAGTTTGTAATTATGTTCTTGGATGATATACTCATTTACTCAAAGACAAATGAGGAACATAAGAAACATTTGAGAATGGTGTTGCAAGTTTTAAGAGAACATAAATTGTATGCTAAGCTAAGTAAGTGCATCTTTTATCAAAAGAAGATTCACTACTTCAGACATATAATTTATGTATAAGGGATAGAAGTCGATCTCGAGAAGATAGAGGCCATTAGAGGATGGTCAGTGCCAAGAAATGTGATAGAGGTTAGATCATTCATGGTTCTCGTAGGGTATTACCGAAGATTCATAAAAATGATTCTCAAATATTGCAAGCCCAATCACTTATTTTCAAAAGAAGGGAGTGAAATTTGAATGGACTTCCAAGTGTGAAGAGACCTTTCAGCCACTGAAACACATTTTGACTAGTGCGCCAATATTGAAGATTGTAGATCCAAATGAAGATTTTTTTGTGTGCATTGATGCATGCAAGGAAGAGTTGGTTAGAGTCATCACACAAAAATATCATGTGGTATGTTATGAGTCCCAAAAATTAAAAAAAAACATGAGAAGAATTATGCTACACATGACTTGGAATCAACATTCATTATTCATATGTTGGAATTGTTGGAATTATTGGAATTGTTGTATCTTATTAAGCCACCATATTAAAGGTGGCAACCAACTCTTGCTACCCCTTACTCTATGCTAAGACAAGTCATAAAGGGAAATCATTGACCATATGAAAAGTGTTGTCCGACTAAGCCATTTTAACATTTGAGGGAGGCTTCACAATTAAAACTTTGGATCCCAACCAATCATGGATCAATTTTACATGGAGCTTCCATCACTTTTTTCCTTAGTCGTCGATTCACATTAAATTTCCATGGATGTGGTGCTAATACCCGCGTCATACCTACGCCATGGGGCTTCCATATTTCATTACAATTGCTAGGTTATCAAAGAATGTATTGTATATTAAATGTTGGATATACAGAGGCTAATGTGGGTCCTCATCATGGAGCAGTCACACCAATTTTATGAAGAAGTTTCGAAAGACCGATGTGAACCAGGGTGTGCCATTTATTATGGTCTGATTTACTTTCTCAATTAAATTATGGGTGACATGGGCCATGAGTCAATGGAGGGGACCAAGCAGTGGAGATTGCTCTATGTAGAAATTTAGCCACTAGCTACCATGTTATATTTCTCCATCGTTTCCATTTCAATTATGAAGGTTTTCAGTCAATTGAGTGTAGCTTGGATGGTTGTGAGGAATGATTGTTATCCTCCCCACCCCATAATGATATGAATAAAGATCATAATGAGTATGTTGTAATGTCTTCGAGCATATATGTATTGGAAAGTTGCCTTTGATTCTTAATTGAATAGCAAGGCAATTGTTATTTTCCGGGAGAAAATATTCATTCATGTGAAAATGGACAAAGGTTTTCAATGGGATAAGTTTAAAAAATGTCGAATGTGGAATTTTGTGTTGGAGGTGTTAACCATATCATGTGAAGTTCTTTTAAAATTGGATGCACACCTATCAACTACACATGGATTTATTTGTCCACATCAAAGGAGTTTGAATTTGAATGGCCAATCTCCACCTTGAGATTATGAATTTGAATGGTCAATCTACTCCACCTTGGGATTATATATATATATATATATTATGAGGTGGTTGGAAACTATTATTATTTTTCTAGAGAGAAAAAATGGATCTATAACCACTTATTTCTATTTTGGAAAATATTGTTGGGGGAATTATTATCCTTTTGGATATTCTCTCTCTCTCTCTCTCTCTCTCTCTCTCTCTCTCTATCTATATATATATATATATATATATATATATATATATATATATATATATTTGAAGGTCGTAGGAAACTATTATTATTTTTATAGAGAGAAAAAATGGCTCTATATATACTTATTTCTAGTTGGGAAAAGATGGTTGGGGTGGTTATTATCCTTTTGGATATTCTGGATGGTTGTTTCAATTATATTCATTTCTTTTTCATTGTTGATTAAGTTATTGGAGTTAGTTGGTGTAGATAATTCTATTGAAGTTGAGATCCCGACAAACTTGTTGTTATCTTTAGCAAGTTGTTAAGAGGCTTATTTTATTTGTATTCCTTGGAGAAAAAAGTGGATCTAGGAGATTTAATCATATTTTATTGTATGAAGGAGTTAGAGCTCAAACCTATATAAGGGTTTTCTCTCTCCATTTGCAAGAGGGATTGGATGGGAGAAGGATCTCTAGTGTAAATAGAAGAATCTCTAAGCTATTGGAGTGTTTGTTGTCTTTATTTTGTCCATGTAATGGAGTGATGTATAAGTGATTTCTTACGAATGGATATTAGTTATTTTTTCTATAATTGAGAATTTGTTTGTAGGTGTATGTATGTCAAAGGCCAAGGAAAAGATGCTTCATCTTAATTGGAAATGGATAGATTAATGGATTTATTATCTCCATTTTGTATCCTTTACTTTTAAGATAGAAACATCACACATCCTATATCACTTGATTAGGTGTGTCTATAGATAGCTTGTGGTAGAGGCCACCTTTGCAATTTGCTTTGAGTAGTGGATTTTTTATAGCCTCTCTCCACCATATCACTTGTAGATCAAACAATCAAATTAGGTTTGTAGTTTTCTTATCAATTGATTGTAGGTTTCCACCTAATATTCCTTTGGCACCACTTTCTAAGATTACTTACATGACCCCATTGCCCAAGAAATTAAAGGCATCGATCTCCATTTTATCCACCACTCCCAACCATATAAATTCCATTTTTAATCTCTCCATCTATATTTGTGTTTTTAAGATTTATCATACTCCCACTATCCACTACACACATTAACCTTAGTAACCCATAGGGACGCCCCCCTTGGTTAGGATTCCATTTACCCTATCCCAAAGTGCACAGGAGAGTTGGCGATGTGACAATGGCCAACCGCCTAGTTCCATAAGTGTAACACCCATGTTTGGGACTTTGAGAAAAGGTGTTAGTTTGTGTGGTAATTGTGAGCACAGGAAAGAAGAAGAGGTTGAGGCCTGTCTATTGGAAATGAAGAAATATTTACAGCTGCATGATTACCCCTCAAGGGTAGAAGCTAGAATTTCAACCTACCACTTGCAATGAAAGGTGGTCGTTTGGTGGGATCAACTTAAGTAAGACAAACACCTTGATGAGAAAATGACCTCATGGAGGCAATTCAAAGGATATTTTCAAGAGAAATATTTTTTCGAGCATTATTATGAAAGGAGGAAGAAAGAGTTGTTTGAACTCTAGTTAGGAAACATGACAGTGGATGAATATGAGAAGAGCTTGCTTGAATTTTTAAAGTATATTAACTTCATAAAGGATGAGAAGATCAAAATACAAATATTTCTTAGTGGATTACCTTCTTTCTACGGTGACAAGATACAATATGATAACCCCAGGACTTTGGAGGAAGCCATAAGGAGAGAAAAACATATTTATGAGTAGATAAGAGGAAAGACAGTTTTCCAAAAAGATTGGAATGACAAGATGAAGGGAAAATGGATCAAAGAAAGAAATTTTTTAAGTGACCCCTTTTCAAAAACAACTCTTTAAGAAAATCATCAAGGTCAGTCAACCCGAAATGAGCACAAGACTACATATTCATTTGGCAAAATTCCAAGGAAAGATCTTGTACAATGTCGGGGATGTGAGGGAAATCACTTATATATGGACTGCCCTCACAAAAGATAAAGAATGACGATGATCCACAACATTCAAGAGGATGAACCAATTGAAGACATGGGAGGAAGTATGCCAAGGATTTATGTAGTCTTGAACAACAAGCAAGCATAATATAAATCCCCCATGATTGAAGTGGAAGGTAAGATTGATAACAAACCCATAGAAATTTTAATTGATTATGGAGCTAGCCATAGTTACATAAATATTGGTTAGTTAAATTAGTTATAGGGGCTAAGAGAAAAATCAATGACCTAGTTAAAGATTGTCCAATAGACATGAATGGAATCAACACAAAGGTAGATGTGAACATCATACCGTTGGGTTCATATGATTGTCTAATTGGAATGGATTAGTTGGAAAAACACCATGTTGTCCTAGACTGTTACAACAAGACAATAACATGTCTTGATGAAGAAGGGAAGCAATGAAAGGTTCAACACATTCCAAGAGTTGTAATTGTTGACTAAGGTTGGTTGTCATTGATGTCAACCCTTTAAGAAAGCCCCGTAGCACAAAGGTTTGTGTAATGGACCCAATATTTTTTGATGTAAATATGATTCATTATTGTTTTTTCATGGTTGATAAGAAGTAAATATGGATGAACTCCAAAGTGGTCCCCTTATGGTGAAATCCCTCAT
>JZKD02S2333287.1:288426-337257 GCA_000966675.3 Picea glauca
TACATGGTTGGATGCACTTGTTTATGGTACAGGTTGATTATAGGTTGGTGCATGGTTGATGCACTTGTTTATGGTACAGGTTGATGCATGGTTCAGATATATTGGTACAGGTTTACGGCGGTATATCTCACAGTGATAGTGTGACAATGGTTCCATCATTCTACTTCTACTTCAGGGTGGCACGACGAGGAAAGGATAGGTGGTTGTAGACACCTTTCGGTTGTAGCTGGAGAACATTGGGGGTTGTAGCCTCCTTTTGGTTGTAGCCAGAGAATTGGGGAGTTGGAGCTTCCCTCGGTTTGTAGCCTGAGAAACTAGGGAGTTGGAGCCTCCTTCCAGTTGCAGCTGGAAAACAAAGGAAGTTGGTGCTTCTAATGAATGCAATTCTTCAAGACATATAAGAAAAATCATTCCGTGGTTTTCTCCCGATTTGGGTTTCCACGTAAAACACCGGTGTACTGTGTATGTGTGTGATTGTTTATTTCTTACTGCTCATTATTGGATAATAATTCTACATTGATATAACATTTGAAGAAAAAGGTTTATAATTACGCTATTACCGATTCACCCCCCCTCTCAGTAATCCAACAATAATTGTTAGAGAAATTTAAGCTATGTAGTTAAAAAAGAGTTTCAGTAAGGGATGTCATATTTTTGCAACCCATATGGAAGAGACATCCAAAAATAAAGTGGCAAGTATTGAAGACCATCCGGTCTTAAGGGACTTTGCAGATGTTTTTGGAGAAATCCAAGACACCATACAAAATGGGCACGTCATAGTTCAAAGAGTTGCAGATGTAGCTTGAGGAGTTGTTAAAGAAGGTATATATACACCCAAGTGTGTCACCTTGGGGTGCCATAGTTCTTTTTGTGAAGATGAAATATGGAACCTTAAGGTTGTGTATTGATTTTAGAAAACTGAATAAGGTCACCATAAAAAACAAATATCCTTTACCAAGGATTGATAATCTATTTGATCAACTGAAAGGTGCAAGAATATTTTCCAAGATTGACTTTAGATCGGGCTATCATCAAGTGAGTATAAAGGAAGAATATATTAGCAAGACAACAATCAGGACAAGACATGGGCATTATGAATTCATGGTAGTATCATTTGGACTATCAAATTCCCCAATTTTTTTTATGTGCCTGATGAATGGAGTGTTTAAGAAATACCTGGACATGTTTGTAATTGTGTTCTTGTATGATATAATCATTTACTAAAAGTCAAAGGAGGAACATGAGGAACATTTAAGAATGGCATTGCAAGTTTTAAGAGAGCATAAATTGTATGCTAATCTAAGTAAGCACATCTTTTATCAAAAGAAGATTCACTACTTGTGACATATAATTTTCGTAGAAGGGATATTAGTTGATTTCGAGAAGATAGAGTTCATTAGAGGATGGCCAGTGCCAAGAAATGTGATATAGGTTAGATCATTCATGGGTCTCGTGGGGTATTACTAAAGATTCATAAAAATATTCTCTAATATTGCAAGCCCAATCACTTCTTTGCAAAAGAAGGGAGCGAAATTTGAATGGACTTCCAAGTGTGAAGAGACCTCAACAAATTAAAGAAATTTTGACCAATGTGCCAATATTGAACATTGCAGATCCATATGAATATTTTTTTGTGTGCACTGATGCATGCAAGGAAGATTTGGTTGGATTCATCACATAAAAAAATCATGTGGTATGTTATGATTCCCGAAATTTAAAAGAGCATGAGATGAATTATGATACACATAACTTGGAATTAGCAGTCATTATTCATGTGTTGAAAAAGTAGAGAAATTACCTCATGGGAAGGAAATTTGAGTTAAGGACATACCATTGTGGTCTAAAACAATTGTTTAGACAACCCACATTAAATTTCATACAAACTAGATGGCTTGAATTTCTGAGAGAATATGACTTTCAAATTAAGCATATAAAAGGCAAGGAAAATCAAGTGGTTGATGCACTCAACATGAGAGCTCATGGAATGCATATTGCAACCATTAACATGTACATGCATGTTCTAAAAGATAAAACTATTGCAACTGCAAATTCAGATCAGAAATATTTGAAAATAAAAGAAACATTACAACAAAGAAATTTACAGCAGAAATTTAAATATTATGAGTTGCAAGAAGATATAATACTCATGTATAGAGGAAAAATATGTGTCAAATTCTAGTGAGATGAAAAATACAGTGTTAAGGGAAATATACAATGTGTCGTATGTTGGGCACCTAGGATATTAGAAGTCAATTGTAGCTATAAGTAGTCAATATTTTTGACCTGGAATAAAAAAATAATAAATAAATAAAAATTAAAATTAAAAAAAAAAAGTGGCTAATTATATAGCCAAATGTCTAGAATGCTAGAAGGTGAAGGTCGAACATAAACATCCAGTGGGGTTGTTACAACCATTTCTCATTCCATAATGGAAATGTGAAGTAGTCATAGTGGATTTTATTACTAGGCTACCCAGAACAGTGAAGCAACATGATTCAATTATGGTGGTGGTGGATAAATTAACTAAGGAAACACATTTATTCTTGTGCAAACTACACGCAAGAAAACAAATACTATAGAAATCTACATGAAAGAAGTTGTCATATTACATGGGTTATCTAAGGCAATATTTTAAGATAGATATCCAAAGTTTACATCCAATTTTTGGAAAGGTTTGTTCAAAGGATTTGGGACAAATCTAAATCTCAGTACAACGTATCACCCAGAGTCATATGAGACAGGACTAACGAAATAATTGAGAACATGCTCAAAATGTATGTTATGGACCAACCATCAAAGTGAAAAGATTATATTCATTTAGTTGAATTTGCTTACAATAATGAGTATCAAACCTCATTAAAAATGAGTATATTTGAAGCATTGTATGGCAGGAAATCTAACACACTAGTGAGTTGAGATAATCCAATGGACATAGTAGTTATTGGGCCATATTTGTTGAAGGAAATAGAAGCACAAATGACAAAGATCAAGTAGAATTTAACAATTGCTCAGGAAATGAAGAAAATTTATGCAGACAAGAACAAAATTTTCATAGATTTTAAAGTGGTCGAACATGTGTTTTTAAAAGTGAAGGCAAAGAGAAGTTCCTTAAGATTAAAATTTTTCCCAAAGTTGGCATCAAAATATTATGGACCTTAAGAGAAAATATAGGGCCAGTTGCATACATACTATCATTTCCTACATCCATGAGAGTGCATAATGTATTTCATGTGTCATTATTAAAGAAATATGTGTATGAACCTAACCACATAATTGATTGGACTATGATTAAGGTAGAACACGAAGGGGATTTCCGGGTGGAACTAATACGCATAATGGATTGGAAATTCAAAGTGATTAGGTACAAATACATAGGTCTAGTAAAGGTTCAATGGACCTACTATGATCTTGAAGATGCTACATAGGAGCATGAAGAAAACATGCGTAAAGACCCACATTTTTTTGTCAATTTTAAAGAAAATAGAATATAAGAATGTGAGACTCCATTTTGAGAAACTGGAGTTCCAGAACCACATGTCAGAGTCCTAGCCAATCTAGATTGGGGGACCTAACAAACGAATGGAACTACCGATGGACTAAAAGCAGTGAAGGGGTACATTCCTTGGGTCGGCGAATTGAGAGGAATACGAGATTTTGGTTGGAATTGTTGCTAGAGTTGTGAAATTGCATAATTTTATTTCTTTAAGCATTGTGATGTATTAATATATGTATATTGACATAGTGTGCACTTAGGACAATGCACAATTATAGGGGAGGCAGAATGTAACATCCCTACTATAATCCTCAGTTTAATTAATGCTTAATGTAGATATAATGTGTGGCTACAACCAAGAGATGTATATGTGAATTGTTTTTCCGAATTTTAATAAATAAAATGTGATGTCAGCTATTGGGGGACATGGATAGAGATGGGGGATGATTAATCCAAAAAAGAGGGGAGGGTCTAAGAGAGGTCTAAGGGGGAATTAACCATGTCTATTAATTCAACCCACTTCCTAAAATTACTATTGGTATATGAACCTTGTAATTTTTTATAGAGTGTCCTAAAATTCAATTAGTGAATGCATGTAAGAGGGTGGGTGTGAAAATTCACACCCCATAGTTATTAGAAACATGGGTGCTAGGTGTAATCAATTTGGGGGAGAGTGTAAATCAAACAAGAAAAGGAGAGGAAATTTGTATGTGGAATTACAACAGTTTTAGACAGTCATGTTTTGGCATGAAAAACAAGTGGAGTGCATGTAAGAAGAGCTTGGAGTTGAAGAAACCATGGAGGGTGAATTATGGAGTGTATATGAAGAATAATATTGAAGAGTGAACTTATGTGTGAGTTTCACTATAACAACAAGTTATTGTTGTTGTTTTTCTGGTAGTTTTCCTAGCAGTGAACTCCCTTGATTTTCCCAATAGTGGGATTCTTGGTTAGATATGTTAGAGACACCCTGATAAATGAATGAGATGCCTAATGGACTGGGAGAAGTGAAGGGATACATTCCTTTGGTTGGGAAGGTCGAGAGGAAGAGAGCTGGTGGAAAATTGGGATAGTTGTAGGAGAATGCCAGTGGATTGTGAGATTTCTGAGTTGTGAGTGGAAAGTGAGAGACCACCCTCTTTTGTGAAATGATAACCCAACTCGGGGGTGACTTTATGTTGAAATTTGGAACAACAATTCTATGGTTGGGTGGGTGGAACTTCCACCCAAGCCACTGGTTGAACAACAATTTTTATAAGATAAGTGTTTTATCTTGTTTCTATGTTGTGTTATGAGTTTAATTATTGTGTATTAAATCTATGTTTGAGAACGATTTATATGTTTTCGTGTTGAGTTATTTAAAATGTATTCTTGTGATTTTTAGCATGTTGTAGAAGCATTTAATTAATGGTATCAGAAAATATTTAAATTTGTGTAATTCGTAGTTGGTAAGCTACATGAAATTAGTTAGCAGAAAAAAAAATTATGTGTTTTATGGACGTAATGAACCTCGGTTGGTCTAGGGAACATTACATATCCAAGTAATGAAAACCCTAGGATGCTCTCTCCCTATCGAGAATTACCACATGACACTAATGGCGACCTGATATTACCCTTGATGTTGATGCCTCAAGAACCACTGCCATGCTTGTGTGACGATAATGTCTCATATACACCAACATATAGACTCACCTAGCCCACCATTTCAACATCCAATAACATGCAACTTGATCCTGCCAAACCTGCACACTATTCACAATTTGATCTGACCCATTTGGCATCACGCGGGATCGTTGAGAACCCACTCTCTTTTGGATCATAACCCAAGGCTGATAGAGAAGAAGGGTAGCTCCCCATTGTTCTAAGATCGAACACCCCATTGCATGGCCACATCTCCCTTCTATCATGCACCAAGTGTAGCCCAAATAACTTGGTTTTCATATGGATTTGGTGTAAAATCCACCAGATCCAACTCCATATTGTCAAACCTTATGAATTTACCTAGCAAGTTCTAGCTCAAGATAGTTCTTCAACCAAAATTCTCTCATTTCAATTTGCCTACACATACAACCCAATACAATCCCTATATTACTATTTCACCTATCATTCATAGATAATTTCTCAAATTCACAATTATCTATCCTTTTACGAATTTTCAATCGTAATGTTTACAAGTTTCTTTAGGACTTTGAAAATAAAAATTGTCAATTCAATTTAGATTCTTAATCATGCCAACAACGACATTCATTGTAGGATTATTTATCTTGTATGTAGGAGGTATATTATCACAGTCATTGTCTCTACATTGATTCATTATAATACATTTTATAAGTGATTTGAAGTTTTAGAGTGAATAATAAACAATAAAATAAACCGTGTTTAGCATTTTGGAATAGTTTTTACAACTTTCAATATCCCCCCTTCTTATATGATATCTCACATTGCTTATGTGGTATGAGCCACAACAACAAACAACTCCCATCATATCATGATCCATATGCCAAAGATAGTGACCCTTAAAACTAACATAATGCTTTGTGAACTTGAAATAGTTATTGTCTATCTTCTATCTCTTCATCAACTCCTATATGACTTTGACCTATATTTTTTAACCATTCATTAAGCCCTTCTATAAAACTTTATTTAATTTTTAAATTAATAGACTTTTTATGAAGTTGTTCATGTCATTCTTATTTTTCAGTTGTCCCGTCGAATTGTTTTTTGTTGTTTAAATTCATTTACCTACTTCCTTTAGTAAATTTTTATTAGTGTGTTGATTCTGCTATTTTTTTTTTTTCAGAGTACAAACATTTCTAAAGTTAACCAGGTCTATACATTTCTTATCATATTCTAAAAATATCTCTAAGCAATAGGTAGAAATGATAAATTTTTATGAAGTTGTTCATGTCATTCATATTTTTCAATTGTCCAATGGAATTGTTTTTTGTTATTTAAATTCATTTACCTACCTCTTAGTAAATTTTTATTAGTGTGTTAATTCTACTACTTTTTTTTTTTCTTATTCAGAATACAAACATTTCTAAAGTTAACCAGATCTATACATTTCATATCATATTCTGAAATTATCTCTAAGAAATAGGTAGACATGATAATTTCAAAGGGAAAAAATTTAAAAAAATATGATAATATATAGAGTTCCTTATAAAAATATCAATGAGTTGAATGTGCACTATGTATCTTTATTAGAGATGTAGTAAAATATTGTAATGTATATGTGAGAAGATTGGATGAACTACCACCATTTTCTACAATAAGAGGCACTAGTGATTCACTTTTTACTGGCAACTTATTATGAAAACAAAGGCATAATTGGATGGGTAAGAGAGATATACAACTTTAATATGGGAAAAATAAAGAAGGGAATATGGAGAATATTTTAGATATTAATTGCAAGGAAAAAATGAAAACGCATGCAATAATGTCGACATAAGTTGTGGTAGGAATATTTCCTGAGAGATTTGAAGTTCAAGTATTTTTAAATGAGATTATTTTTTGTTTCTTCGACTGTAGTCCAACCATGTTGCAACTTCTACACAAACACATTCTCAACCCCAGATTTTGATCCTTACATTACCCATTGAGAAATAATGATCTCCATTTACACCACTTTACTTGGTGGATACGGTATTCCATAAGAAAATATATGACTATATAAATAAACCTTATATTCTTCAGTACGACCCTATAGAGGATAATCCCTCCCACAAATCTACCTCTACTAGCATTCTTGCAATTGAGCGTTGATTTGATGTTTTATATCTTTCATCTACATCCAGGGAGGAGCCAATAGAATTTCCTATCTCCCTAAAAACATATTTCAACCTGAATTTCAAGGGAAGTCTTGTTAATTTGATCCAAACCTGTTGCACTTAAGATTTTGAAACCCTTGGATTGAAACATGGGCTCCAACGATGTAGAGACAAAAGTGAATTATTCCACAACCAACGTCTGTTGAGCACCCCATCTACATCTTCATTAGATCTAAATATATATGCCAACCACCCTTTGGAACTCCAAGATATATCACTTAATTTGAGAGGATACATAGTTCACAAATTTCATAGGAATAATATTTTTATTACCTTTTCATTTCTGCACAATTACTACACAATTATATAGTTGGATTCATATCCAAATTATTCTAAACATAGAGACAGGGGTTGAGATAATCTCTTAACAACCCAAATCAATTCTATTGTAAGCATTATTCCAACACCCTCCCATAATGCTTACATTACAAATATTATATCATAATTATAATACTCAAATTTCAACATAGATATTTGTCTTGATATGGTCTTCATCAACACTCCTATCCACTCTGAAATCTTTCAGTATAGATCTTTCTTCTCCACAACTTCAAGATTTCCTTTCAACTCATTTAAGATAACACTGCTTCTAACCATCCTTGACAAATTTGTAGAATTGACGTTTCTCGACCTCCTGAAGGACAATCTCAATATTGAATTACCCTATGGAACCACAAATATGCAGACCTATTAATAAAACAAAAGACTTGTGCTGAAGCAGGAGCATTGTGGAAGCTTACACAACGTCTTTAATCGGACAAAGATTGCAGGAAGCCTTCTCTTTGCACATCCTACAAGTGGGTAAAAAACCCTTTGCAGAGAATAATAAATGGGAGTGATTTCAGCTCAGGCAGCGACAATTGCACGAGTTTCTGTTCTCAGAGTCCAATGCCTTCATTTCGAATGAATTTGGCTTCCAAACCTCCACCACCTTCTCAACAACATATCGATTTTCATTGCATGCATGGGATAAACACTTGGAGAATGATACTCTTATAACTGTATCCACAAATCTCAGAAGGAGACACGACTTTCCCACTCCAGAATCTCCAATCAAGAGAAGCTTGAACAAACAATCATATCCAGGATTCATGGTGGAATTATACAAAACTAAGAACGAGATCTCACACCGAGATGATAACCCAAATGGAATCGGGATGGAATTTGGACTGATGATGGGTTACGATATAAAAAAAAATGTGGCAGAAAGAAATATTCGATGGGGCCTCACCAAAGTCTCCCTTGTTTTTCATCTTCACAAAGAAATACTCACTCATAGAAACTAAAAAATAACTCAACACTCCAGCAAACAAACAATGCAATCCACTTCCCTATGCTACCCTATTTACAAAATTCTGATTATCATGGCTCTCACATTTTCCTGGCCCTCTCGTGAGGGAGTTAAGCCAAACCAGGCTCTGATACCAACTTAGAAAATTGGAGAGCAGACATAGTTGACAAATTTCACACTAATAATATTTTTATTACCTTTTCATTTATGCACAATTATATAGTTGGATTTAGATCCACCACCTCTGTGTGTAGGATCCCCATGGATACAATCCAGATTTGGGTCTAGATCCACTAGGATATACCCAAGATCTGTCATGGAAGTGGATCCCTTGGAGAAGGAAATGGATCCTAAGCCCATAAAATGCATCCTGTGGAAAATGAAATGAATCCTAAAATTTTGAAATGGATCCTGAAACTTCCAGTGCTTCTTCGACCCACTGATCCCCAAAAAATCATTTTTCTAATGAAAAAGACTTCCAAAACCTTAAACTCTTAAAGGATAAAACCCTAAAATTAAATGAATCATAAAATTTTGAAATGGATCCCAAAACTTATAGTGCTCCTTTGACCCACTGATCCCTAGAAAATCATTTTTCTAATGAAAAAGACTTCCAAAACCTTAAACTCTTAAAGGATAAAACCCTAAAACCCATTCCTAGTCAAGGTCTAATCTATCCTTATGTCAAGACATGTTCTTGAGGTTTGATCTATCAAGGTCTACAAGGTCTACTCGCATCTTCTCTATCAAGGTTTGATGTCACTTTGATCTATCATTTTAATGATCAAGTTCTATTGTCAATGTCTAATCTATCCTTATGTGCTACATTGTTGCTCACTTTACCAAAAATATTATTTAGTCTCCCATAGTATTCAAAAAAACCACTTTATTCACCGTTGATATGGACATGTGGATGTGACTCGCTTATACTAAAATGGTCTTCAAAATTATCAATAATCAATGATGGTTATAACTTATCAAATATCACTTATGGTACATGGATGGCTAATAAGAATATGCAAGAGAACTCTCTTTTTTGGCTTTGGTTATAACTGATAGTTATACTCTTGTGATTCCTTAATGGTTTTGATTATTGACTCCATTTTATTATTATTTTTATATTTTCTTGTACTTGTTTCCCATTCTATCCAGATCCTAACTTTTCAAAAGTCTAACATATCCATATCTGGATCTAGATACGTATCGATATCTTGGTAACTAAGGTTTTCCCATATAGTTTGTAAGGTTCTTCACAAACTTTGTGATTGTTCATTGGCCCTCATGTTTTAGGCTACCCATAGTTGGTGAAGCTTTCCCTAGACATGGCTGCCTTCTCTCAGGCCTCATTCCCTACTTCAAGATCTCTCTACTCTCAACAATGTCTATTTATTTTTTTTGGTGGCTCACCTTGTGGTCACCTTTTCTGTGAGCTCCTCCCACATCGCCGGTGATTTCCCTCTATCTTGGGTTTTTCATTGTAACCACCTAGCCCACGCCCTCTCAAGCCCTTCACCAATAAATTCAATTGTTACTTTGTGGCCCTTGCTTCTTAGAGCCACCACCCACTTAAATACCATTGTCATTTCCTTTCACCAGGTGCTTCATGGAGGACCCTCACCATGTGGCCCACTCAGATAGTGCTACGTTAGACCTTTGAAGCTAAACCTACCAAATCAATCACCACATGGACTTCAACTCATGGAACTGTTTGAAATGCAGACACTAGGTTAAACCTTTATTCCATGCAGACCTGCCATATGTCAACTTGTCAACTTATCACATCATCAAAATTTACATGTCAACATACCACGTGGACTACCATGTCAACACGTGCCCAATCAACATCCACATCAATCTGTCAAGTTAGCATTTACACAATCAACGACCATGTCATCCTCCTAGGCAACATTTTTCATGTCAGTAATTAGAGAACCCCTCTCCATTGACATTTTGATTTACGAAGGTGATTTTCAAACAAGCATAACTTTTTCATTCAAAGTTTCTTTTCAATGTGATTTTTTGTTGACTATGTTTTTCCGGGATCTATGGACTTTTCCCCTTGGTTTTTGGAATTTCACTTTTGAGTGCTTACTACCTCTCAGTTTTCTCAAAAACCCCTCTCTAATCTTTGTTTTTGGAATGTTTGAAGGGCATATCTTGTTCATCCAAGCACCTTTTTTAGTGTCATTTTTTTGTAAGTGCATTATTTTCCACACACTTTGCAACAGTGTAGTCAAATTTAATGTTGATAGTAATTTGATTTTTGTTCTTAAATATGGCCATTTCAATTGAAATTCACTTACCCAGGGATAATTATTTCGCATCGAAGCCACACATGGAATATTTTTTGAGAAGTAGGGGATTGTATAAGATTATTTTGGGAACACAAGTTGCACCTTTGGATACCTTAAACAAATCCAAGTGGGAAAACAAAAACTATGAATCTCATGAACTCGTTAGTATGTCCATCTCTAAAGATCTAAAGTTTCACATTCAAGGGATTGAAAAACCAAATAAAGATTGTGCCAAACTTGAGCATTTTTTAGTAAACATAATGAAATCCAAGCTCATCAGCTTGGGAATGAGCTAATTACGTTGGCACTACTCTCTTCCTCAAGTAATTATGATTATTTTTGTCATTTTTTTTCCTTTTACTGTGTTTGCATCAAATCCTCTTCATCACCAAGACATCTACCATGTACATATTCGTGGTGTTTGCTTCCATATTTTTATGTTGGTGACACTTTCTTTTTGGAGCACTGATATTGATCATCAATAGTTTTTTCCTTTTAGATCATATGCATTTGATATTTTTAGCTTCAAAACTTCCAATGATTTATGTCGCTTCCTTACACACATGTATTTTGGCTCATGTTTTATTGGAGAACATGTTGGGTTTTTTACTCTTTTGCACAAAATGTAGGTCAATTCTCTTTGATTCCTTGAAGCACTATCTAATCTTGACACTTGCTAGCAACTTTATTACATCACTTTCAATTTTGGCAAGATTCTTGTATTGATTGAAGCATTCATGTTGATCATTGTAAGATGTTTCCTTCTTATGCATCTCCATCGGATCCTCTTCAGCTTCAGCGTATTCAACTTTGGTGTTTCCTTCCTGCATTGTGCATTGGCACCATAGTATTCCTAAACCTTGAACATCATCATTTTTTTTTCCTTTTAGAGCATCTATGTTTGATATTTTCAAATTCAAACCCTGTAGTCTCCTTATAATGGAAGCCTTTGTTGCTTCCTTTGTACATGTGCATTTTAAGATAGGACACCATCTTGGCACGTGTCATTGGAATTTTGAGAAAAAATTCTTAGTTTTCTTGGAGCACTCTTATAGATCTTCAACAATTGAATGCAACTTCGTCCAATCCTTTCAACTTCAAAAATTTCATATTCCTTAGACTTTTTTGTGGTATTCTTATGGGATTTTCTGTTGGGAAATTGGTTTTCATTGATGTCAACCCTAAAAGAATCCTCGAAGAAAGTTTGGAAGAATCTATAAGTGATGGGTGTATTTGAATAAGTCTCCAAAGTGGTCCCCTTATGGTGTATCATTAAGCATGGCCCTCACAGGAAGACTCTTTGAAGAATTCTACAAGAAGCCTTGGAAATATGGTTAAGTGGTTGAGAATCCCCATAAGTGTGGTCATGAATCTTGAATTTGTTTGAAGAAAAAGAGTATAAAGGACATTGCAAATGCATGCAAAACATCCATTGATTGATATTCCTCGTCAAGCCGTCTCCAACATTAGGTGGCATGTCATGTGTTTCCTCATGGTTGAGGAGTTATGTCCTCTTAAAGATGAAGCCCCAAAGTATGGTCAAGAAGCCCTAGATCTAAGGTCAAGAAGTTATAAGTTGGCCCTAAATTCAAGTAAAGGAGAAAAAGTTGTTGCAAACAAGAAGTTATAGGTTGTCCCTAAAGTCAAGTAAATGAGGTACTTGAAAAAGTATAAATACACATTAAGAACATCTCATTTTCATCATTCAATCTTGTGATCTCTTAGCACAATCTTGGCAACGAAATTCAGAGGGAAGATGAAGTGAAGAAGGGAAAAATTCCAAGGGAAGATGAAGTCTTGTGATGATGTGTTCTAAGGTATGTTTTTTAAAGGTCATCGTACCATTTTTGCTAAAAAAAAATTATAGAATGATTCAAATAGTGAAACTTAGAGGTTTTTGAGAATACATATCAAGGTACAAGTGGTATGAATTTTAGCTTCTAGGTCGTTCTACATTTGGAGATACACTCTGTGGAAGATAGGGTTTTTTACTAGTCCTGTAACAAGTCTCAAACAGGTGTTCTAGGTAAAATAGTAATAACTTCTTCATATAGGATCCAAATTATGTGAGACTAATTACATTGGAAAGAAAATAGTTTGCAGTATTTTATGTGAGTTTCAGAATCTGATATTAAATATTGAGCACATGGCATTGTGTACATGTTCTCTCTTCAGAATATGCCAAAATTCAGGAAGGTCTTCCATATTCAATATTTCTCCTTTTCAATGATGATTCAAGGAGAAAAACTTGGAGGAATTTTAGAGAAGATATCGAAGAACATTAGGTACAATTTTCAAACCTTTATTCATTACAGGTATGGAGTTATACTTGTTGGAAGTTAGGGTTTGTGACTAATCCAAAAACTAGTCCCCAACAAGTGTTCGAGATAAATTTAAGAAGTGATGTTGGGATTTATGTGGAACCACATGGACCTAGGATCTTTATGTGGACCCAGGTTGTTGATGATGATGATGTATCAGTTATGGTGTATCCATTTTTTGTTATGATGATGTATCAATATCGGTGACAGTAATAGTGACAGGTTGATGATGATATATCAGTATCAGTGACAGGTTGAGTCTCCATTTATATTTTAGGGAGGAAGGAAATGGAAAGGAAAGGAGGTTGGAGCCTCCTTCCAGTTGGTGCTGGATAATATAGGGAGTCATGGATTTCTTTAGGTTGGATATTGTAAACAAGGGGGTTGGAGGCTCCTTCCAGTCAATGTTGGTAAATCAGAGAGTTGGAGCCTCCTTTAGGTTGGATCCTGTAAACTAGGGGGTTGGAGCTTCCTTCTAGTTAGAGCTGGAGAATCTAGGGAGTTGTATCTTCCTTCAGGTTGGATACTATAAACAGGGGGTTGGTACCTCCTTCTAGTTGGTTATAGAGAAGTTTTGGAAGTTGGTGTTTCCTATGAATGTAATCTTTTGATATATAAGAAAATGTTCTGTGGTTTTCGCCTATTTGGATTTCCAAGTAAAATTCTTGTGTATTGTGCATTGTGTGTATGTGGTTATATGTTATGCATTGTTCATGATATATTGAATGCAATAATAAATTTATATATTCTTGATAATTTTATGATTACATGTTCTATTTAAAAGTGGTAAAAAGTGCTCAATACAGATTCACCCCCCCCTCTCAGTATTGGTGAATATTCCATCAATTGATATTAGAGCAAGTCCTCCAGAAACAGTCTAACCACTGGAAGGTAGATCATGGAGTGCACTAAGAATGGAACACCAATATTTTATGGTCATAACTATGCCTTCTGGAATAGAAGAATGATTTTTTTTTTGCATGCATAGGGATTTGATGTCTAGCAAGGAATAGTAGACGAATATAAGGAACTTGCCACTCCCCCAACATATAAAGATGGAAAGAAACTTTCTGAAAACAATTTGAATGCTACAAATGTCATTCTGAGTACCCTGGTTGATTAAATATATGTCAAGGTTATGCATTGTGAATCTACAAAGCAAATGTGGGAAAAACTTCAAAATTTCTATGAAGCATATGCCAAACTAAAGGATTCCAAGGTTCAATCTTATAGAGGTAAATTTGAACAATTGAAAATGAAGGAAGATGAAGATATTGCATCTTACTTTCTACAAGTTGATGAAATAGTGAATGATATTAAAGGATTAGGAGAAGAAAACAAAGGTTCATTGATTTTTCAAAAGGTATTAAGTTCTCTTCTAATGAGATTTGATCCTAAGATTCCATCCCTAGAAGAAAGAAAATATATTTCTACGTTGATCATGGAAAAGATACATGTGATACTTACAGCTTTTGAAATGAGAACAAAATAGGATAATCCATCCAAGAACGAAGTAAATTTCAAAACATCCAACAAGAAAAGAAAGAATAATCAAAATCCAAAGCCAGCCCTTAGTTGCAGTGATGATTCAGATGAAGATGAAGAAATAGCCAACTTCATAAGGAAGTTGAAGAAAGGAATTGGAAAGTACAAAGGTATGCTTCCCTTAAAGTGATTTAATTGTGATAAAATTTATCATTTCTCTACTAAATGTCCTTATGCTAAGAATTTAGATAATGATGAAGAATAATTTCCCAATAAAGAAGATAAATATCAAAAGGGAAACAAGAAAGGAGATAATAGAAAAGTCTTCAAGAAAATCCTCTCCTCAAGAGAAGAAAATTCCTCATTTAATGAGGATGATGATACTGACAGTGACTCAGAAAGAGTACTCTTCATGGCAATGGAAACTCAGAAAGGAACCCATGAAAATGACGAAGAAGATTATGAAGAAGGTGAAGAAAATCTTGAAGAGAAATTAGTCAATTCCTTAAGTGAGCTAAAAATATAAAGGAGGAAAAGAAATTCATTCAAGGAAGAATTGATCAAACTAAAGGAGAGTTATCAAAAATCCAAAGAAGTAGCTCATTTAAAAATAAAGGTAAAAGAAGTAGAAAATAGAGAAAAGATTTTAACAAGTCATATTAAGGAAAGATTTGAAAACTTCAACAAGGTCGAAGCAAAATTCTATCAACAAGAAAGAATACTTGAAGAAGAAATCATCTCCTTGAAAACCCAACTTAAAAAATCAAAGAGATGGGAAGAAGTAATGAAGAAAAAGATAATAAAAAAGAATAATACTATGAGAATCTTGAAGAAGAAGTTGTGTCATTGAGGGTTGAAGTCAACAAGCTCAACAATAACTTGAAAATCTCTCAAATGCTAGAAGAAATTCTCAAAATTTAAAGGCCATGCTATGACAAGTCTAGACTATGATACAAGCAAATTCATTTTGAGAATGGTTCAAGCTCCATGATGAAAGAAGAAAAACAAAAGAGTTATGAAAAATTAATCAGAAGTCCCAAGCCTTCAAAGGAGAATATTTGGGTAATGGAAAAAAATAAGAAAATCAGAGGAACGTGAAATCAACAATCAACAATGGAGAGGAATGAATGCAGAAGATATGTATTTACAACAAGACCTTCTACCTCTAGGCATCAAAGAAGTTTCAATAATTGTGAAGGAAACAACAGAAGCGAAGATCACAATCAGCTAAGGCATGAATTTAGAAGGACTACATCACAAAGAGGATCATTTTCTCCCAGGTATCAAAGTTTCTTCCCTGGTTATTGTTTTACTTGTAATAACTTTGGACATAAAGTTGTAGCTTGCAAATCGTATGGAAGAAATGTTCAAGCAAGAGATGGTTATGTGGCCCCTTACAATATTGAATGTTATAATTTCCCAAACTATGGACACATAGCTCGTGATTGTAGAAGTATGATGAAGTCTTCCATGAAGGAAAACATTGATATCAGGTACAAGAAGGTTTGGAGAAGAAATAAAAAACAAGAAGAATAGGTGAATGAAGAACTCCCAGAGATCATACTTACAATATTTACAAAGTTTCATGAAAAATTTATAGACAAAGAGGAAGATGTCGAGATTCAGAATGATGATCACGTTGTTTGCGCTGCCATTTTTTCAGTTAGATTCGGTCTTAGTCGAGTCAGAGTCTGTGTGTCAAAGAGTGTGAGGTCAGGTACTGAACAACGAATGGGTTGAAGTCAGCAAGTGGTTGGTTGGCCCTTGGAGTCGGGAAGGGATGTCAGAACCAAAACCAAAACATGTGTAAGTAGTAAAGGAATTTTCCCAAAGAGTCGGGTCATGTTAGAAAAGAAGTTTTTACGTGCCAAAGGTCGAGGCAAGTTGTTAAATAGAAGTCACGTCGATAGACGAAGTGACCATCATTAACTCATTATGAAGTTAGAAAGAAGGAAAAACCACGGCGCTCATATCACATATGCTCTACAGCTCTTATCAGTTGTACTTTACACACCCCGAAGTGTACCCATAGCGTGGATATACTGTGAAAATATTCTACTTGCTTCGAAACCTCCAATCACCGTGGATTCAGTGTCCCCTGGCACGATTCCATCTCTCGTCCGCCCAAATTATAAATTCTGATCGCTCTGCGTGTATTCTGTTCAGCAGGCAAGTTTATTCTCTATCTATAATTCTTCCCAAAAGTCGATTGCCTTCAATTGTGTTACAGAACCGGGTCAATCAAGATTACCTCCTCGAATCCGTGCTAAATCCACCACCCGCAGAATAGATACACATTTCACCATGGAAACATCCCAGAACATAAGGAAAGTTGCGAGAAGTAGCAGAAATGTGGGGCCCGAACCTCAAAGCTTAAAGTTGGTGAAGGAATATCTAGATTTTAGAGCATATTTTGAACAGGTTGGATGCATGGTATTTTGTAGGAAAATCCAAGGATTCAACGTAAAAATGGCGGAGTAGTTTGCGCTCAGATTCAACGGATTTCGTGCAGTAATCGCAGGAATCACTTTCCAGGTCACAAAGGAAACTTTGTCAGCCACAAAAGAGATCCCTCCACGTGGTGAAAGGTTTTCTAAAGGCATGCCTTTGGACACATAGTGCTATGAGAAATTTATCAAACCAGACTGTTTAAATGGGAAATTCGAAGCGGGCATTCCAAGTAGATATCTGCAAGAACCTTTTCACAAGCTTCTAAAAGAGATTAGGAAATATTTCACCTATGAGGGAAGGTTTGACAGAATACACTCACACCACATCAGATTGTTGATGCATTTCATAGGAAGGAGGCCATTAAATATGCCTTTATTCTTGTACCAAAGCCTCTGATAAATGGAAGACAACGTCCAGACTGAAACAAATCAGCCAAAGAAGAAACTTTATTATGTCTCGTTGATTAAGTTGTTGATAGTTGAGGAATTAAGGTGATTGGGGAACAATGGGATTCATTTCTACTCACAGTCGACATCCCCAAGGATCCCATAGGAGATTCCCATCTACCTGCAGAAAAGGAAACATCTCACCATGCGAAGGCGGAAATAGGAAGAGCCACACAAGAAGGAAAGTCATTGGAAGCCCTATCCCCCCAATAACCGATACCCCATAGAAGGGGAAGGCCAAGGAAGAACAAAGAAACCGGGATGACCCAAGCCCTGAGAGAGAGACGCGCAAAGTTGTTCATCGAAGAGTTACTCATGTGCACCATTCGGTTGGAACCTATCAATGACCCAAGTCGAGAAAGTTATGGTAGAAGGACAAGGGCAGACACTAAAGGCACAGGTATTCGCAAACCTTCGCAACAACTAAATCAAGTGAAACTCGCTATTACTGAGCTCTACCAGGAAAACAAGGATTTGAGACAACATTTAGCAGCGAATACCCTCGAAGCATCAACATCACAGGGCCAAGAGGGAAACATGACTTGGCTCAAGAGACAACTCATGGAAGTGCAAGATACAATAATCCAGCTTCGCGAAGCACAGAAGATGTCATAAGAGATAAATGCAAAGCACTTCAAAGAATGTAAACCGGCCATGGAGAACATTCGCGCGGCTTTGGCCAGTGCACAGAAGAAGCTGAAGGCAAGTGATGAATCTAAAAAGGTGCAATTGTTCTCTCACAAGAATGCTTCGGGTGTCAAAACTATAGATGAGACCAGAAGCATGATTAACCGACTCTGTTTTTTGTCTTCTTAGACATGGCGTGGATTTTGTTTCCCCGCATCCTATTTCCTATTGGGAGGTAGGGACTCTGATAGATACCTGTGTGGAAAACATATGATGCACAATGATGGAATCACATCCATTGAAAAGAACAGATGTACGTTGGGCTTGCGAAAATTTGAATAAAGGTGTTTTTCCCTAGTGGAGCCATCATTTTGGAAGCACCTACAATGGTCTGTAGTCACCCGCCACATGTACGCACCAGCAAATGATCACGCAGAATAAATCAAGGTCGTTACAATGGGTGGTAGGAGTCTAACAGAGCACTTGATCGTCTAAATACCCTGTCGAAGAAAAACATCGACACATCACTCTCTAATGACGATATCTTGTTGATGACTGAACCATCATGGAAAAGACAAGCGGTTGTGATGCAACCGAGTACAATCAGTTTCTATCTTTAGTAAAGTTCCATACAAAAAGTCATCTGACAGAGAGTAGTTGGAGCCTAATTTATAGGGATAGTAGTTAGAGAGCAGGGTAGCCCAAGCGACACACCCTTGTCTATATATTCCATATTTTCAATGTAATCTAGGTTGGTTGGAAAAATAGTGTAGATAGTGAGTATTGAATGTAGCTTTTGATCTGATTGAAACATAATGCAAAGGTCCTGAAGCTTTGATGAAAATATTCTAACGGTGTCATTTTGATGTACTATATTCTCTTTTTGTGTATGTGCTTCCATGTGTTCTTTATATTCATATATGTATTTGTTTTCTAAATAGGAATGTGATTTCGAATCTAGAATTCACTGTGTGGTGCTCTAGATTTGAGCCATTTAGAAAACTGTGTTTCTTCTAAGAAGACTATGAATTAATCCCCAGTGGTGCTCCAAGTTGCTTCATGTGTTATTCTCTTGCCACACACAATGATTTTTTAACTAAAAATTGTTTCTCATTTAGCCTTTATCCTCTCAAGTTCGGTCACTAAGTCATTTGTTTCCATCGTTTTCTTAAATCGACTCCATAGCCCAAGGTATTTCTTTATTTCACCAATAGAACCAGAAAAATATTGTTTAAAGGTGTTAAATCTAGTCGATAGTTTAAAGCCATATCCTGTACAAAGACGAAGTCTCCAGAGAGATCCCTCTCCAGGTCTGAAAGGATAGTTTCGGGCCTCAAAGTTGGTATGTAGGTTGCCTCTGTCATTTGTTTTCTCAGCCAAACAAAGTTTACAGAGCGCTAACATTCTGGCATAGTTGTCGGGGACATAATTGAATAAATTTTCCTTGGGAGAACAACTAAAGTTATAGTTTTGACCCTTGAGGGTAACAATGGGACAAACATCTATATTGGTTGAAACCTTTACCTTGGCGACTCCAGACAAAGAGATCGGTATCACAAAGTAGCGTGACTCAGGAAACCTGACTCTGAAGACAATCTATACGAGAGAAAATCATGACCCGAACCCTATAGTGCCCATGTGTGATCCCGAGAAACTTATGTGTGGGACTAGGGAGAAAGCATCAGACCTGTTCTATTACCTGGATAGAAGCATGTCCTTACCCAAATATGGTGCGCAAAGCATTGATGACCTTTATTTTGACACCATGTTTGAAAAAACCTTGTTCAGGTCTAAATCAGAAACCAACTTGGATGATATAGTCTTCGTCGAGAAGAGGTTTTGAGCTCTGATACCAAAAAACATCCTGCAAGATGCAAATCTAGCTCAGAACATCCCCCAAATTCCAAACCCCCCTAGAGAAATGACCGCCAAATTTTCCCCCCTTGTTTTGCCAACCCAATTGCACGAGTTTCCCTAGAACTACAACCAAAGGATCAAGCTATATGATGTTGAAGGAAACGTATCTTCCCAAAATCAGCTGGATTGTTTTAAGGATTTTGTTGATCTAGAAGAGGTGGAACATGTAGACGCGAAGATGAGGTTGTTTGCGAAGAGTCTTTTGGGGGAGGTTAGAAAGTGGTTCAAGGGCCTCCCAGAAGCAAGCATTCCAAACTTCACTGCATTTGAAACGCTGTTCGTTACTATATGGGGAGATAAAAATAATCCTTTGCATCTACTGACGCAGTACAAAAATATGAAGAGAGCGTCGAAGGAGATGGTGCAAGAGTTATCTACCCGTTTCATGAGGGTTTACAACTCAATTCCTACAGAAGTCCAGCCAAATCTCGAGGTTGCCAACTTCGATATGTTGACTCCTTTGACAGTGATTTCGCCTTATTGTTGAGGGAGATAAGATCTACAAATTTAGACGCCATGATGAGTGATGTGATTGAAGTCGAGTTAAACGTGATGGCGTCAAGAAAGATCAAACAGAGTTTCAACAGAGGCGGGAATAAACCCCAAGAGGATGTGCATCCATCAACTTCTCAACCTTCATATGAAAAGTTTGATTTGATGATGATGACGATGGAGAAGTTGATGGAAATAATGTCCATGGGAAACAAACCCACTGCCCAAGAACAGCATGACCCCTAGCCCAAAAATCAGAACCTTAGAAGAGATCTAGTCCCACAAATCGAACAGAGGGAACATAGAGACCAAGGCGGCCAACAAATAAGGCCCCCATGCCAAAACAATTACGCGGACGAAGATTTTGATCAAATGTTCCAATATCAAGTGCATTTATGTGACGACAAGGACACACGTGCGTTATTGACGAAGGGAGAACACGATCAGTACATGATATAAAATGACAATATTATGTTGGATATGGATGACACACTATCTTGGGAAACATAGGAATTCAGGAAGGGTTATCACAATGCCATCATGCAATTACAAAATAAATACAACCTCAGGAGCAAAAAGGCGTCTACAAAATCTCAGCAGACAAATATCATAAGGGAACCTCAGCAATCAAATCCCATAAAGAAACCTTCAGCGGATACCCCTTCCATGAGCCGACTGAAGCAAGACAACCCAACCAAGGATGCAACTGAAAAGGCGAAGTTAAAGGAGTAGGTTCCAAGGAAGGCACCAGAAACAAGATGGGAGACATGCGCCAAGGAGGTAGAAAAGGTCTCTCCCCCTTTTAAATTTGAGAATGAAATGGCTA
Organism: Picea glauca; assembly: GCA_000966675.3. Lineage (NCBI taxonomy): Eukaryota > Viridiplantae > Streptophyta > Pinopsida > Pinales > Pinaceae > Picea > Picea glauca. Next base: position 309,900 of record JZKD02S2333287.1, read on the forward strand.
AGATTAAAATCTTCGTCCCTTTCAATGAACTCATCAATAAAGGAGATTATCGATATCAAAATATTAAAATGATAAAGATGGGAGAAACTATCAAGACTTTGAATGTCCAGGATGATCACCCTTCCATTTTGTTTGGTCTGTGCATGGAGGAGACGGGCGATATTGAGGATGTTCCCCCATTCTATGGCAGTCTCAAGGTCCATGACATGACCTAGCATAACACCATGTTGGATTCGAGAGCATCGCACAATCTCATTCCCAAAGTGATCATGGACGAGTTGGGTTTGGACATCACCAGGCCGTATAAGGATATTTTCTCTTTCAATTCAAGGAAAGTGAAATGTTTGGGTCTGATTAAAGATTTGGTTGTGTCGTTGGCCCAAATCCCTTCTAAGAATCTAGTTATGGACGTGGGAGTGGCCAATATACCCCCTAAATGTTTCATGCTATTATTCATATCATGGGGCGCAAAATTGAAGGGAACTCTGCAAATGGATATGTTGTACGCCACCATTCTTTTCTTCGCCCAAGAGAGTCAGTTATACAGAGAAGTACTGCTAAAATACATGGAGATCAGTAAGGCATAGCCGAATAACCACCCCATCTACTCCGTCAACATTGAGATCGGCTTCTCCATATTTTACAATGACCTAAGATTTGAAGAGGAAGAACCGACAGTTATCATGACTGTCGATGATAAATCCATGCGACGAGCAGCAGAATGCGACGACACAAAGAACTGCATGGAGAACCATATGTGGAACATGAGTTTCAATGGATTCGTCAGAAAGGAAGGGGCAGGGGCCAGCGTATGGATAATTCCTCCCAAGGTGGGCATAAAAATCTTCTCGTACAAACTCACCTTCGACTATACAAATAACATGGCTGAGTATCAGGCACTGATTTTGGGCCTGAGAGTTTTGAAAGAGTTGAGTGCAAAGAGGATAGTGGTGCATGGATACTCCGAGCTCGTTATAAACCAAGTGAAATGTGTACACCAATCCAAGAACCCTAAACTGAGAGCGTACATAAACCTAGTGTTGGACCTCCTCGAAGGATTCTCAGAGTATAATTTATCAGTGATCCTGAGGGGGCAGAATCAAATTGCATATGCCTTGGCCACCTCAGCCTCATTTTTTAAAATTCCCATTTTCCCCAACAGAAAGTATGAGATCGAAGTCAAACATAGGCCAACGGTGCCCGATAATATCAAGTATTGGCAGGTGTTTGAGGATAACAAACAGGTTGAGAGATTTCTCCAAATGAGTGACGAGTCCGCTAATGTAAACATTGATGATGAGTGTTGTTGTGACAAAGATGAAAGAACAGTTGTGCGTAGTAATGATGACCCTTTCTAGAACCAGATAGCTGGGAGGGACATAGTACAACTAAAGAATAATATCATCCCAAAAGGATTAGTTCCGTTGGAAAAGGTGTTTGATGAAAAAGATGTGGCTAGAAATCCCAAGATCACTGCAAACGATGAGGATGTCGAGGATTGCAACATCAAGACCCAGGAGAATCTGAAGATAATCAAATTATAAAAAATGCTCAGTCTGGAGGTCAAACAGGACTACATCAAGCTCATGAAGGATTTTCCCGACATTTTCTCTTGGAGTTATGATGACTTGAAAGTTTATGACACAAAAGTGATTTAGCACATCATTCCTCTCAAAGAAGACCAAAATCCTTTCACACAAAAGATAATATGAATAAATCCCTTGATGTTTCCGCTAATTGAAAAGGAGGTAAAGAAACTCTTCGAATCCAAAATTATCGTTTTTTTAAGGTTTTCGAAATGGGTTGCCAGTCTGGTGCCTGTAAGGAAAAAGAGTGGTGAAATAAGGTTGTGCATGGATTTTCGAAACTTGAAAAAAGTGTCCCTCAAGGAAAACTACCCGCTCCCTAAGATGGACTATATTCTGCAGAAGATAGTTGGGTCCTAGAATATGTCTATGTTGGACAGATTTTTAGGTTACAATCAGGTCATGGTAAACTCAGATGACCAGGAAAAGACAGCTTTCACGACACCATGGGGGACGTTCATGTATGCTAAGATGCCTTTCGGCCTTGTGAATGTTGTAGCTACTTTCCAGAGGGAAATGGACATAGAATTTTTTGAGGAAAAGGAAAAATTCATCATGATCTATCTGGATGACATCACAGTGTCCTCCGACTCCAACGAACAACACCTTGGGCATCTCAAGAAGGTCTTCCAAAAATGCAGTAAGTTCGGTATATCTTTGAATCCGAAGAAATCACATTTTGGAATGCAAGAAGGGAAATTGTTGGGGCACATCATCTCGAAGGACGGTATAAAGATAGACCCCAGCAGGGCAGAAGGAATTTTGAAAATCATCACTTTGTGCAATAAGAAGGAGGTGCAGTCCTTCCTGGGAAAGGTGAATTTCTTGAGAAGATTCTTCCCGAAACTGGCGAAAATTATAAAACATATCACCTGCATGATCATAAAGGGGAATGAGATCAAATGGAACCCTGAAACTAGGAAATATTTTGAATATATCAAGGTAGCACTAACCAAATCTCCCGTGTTGGCCAGCCCAGACTTCACGAAGGATTTCATCCTGTTCTCATTCACCTCGAAGCATACCATTGTTAGCGTACTTTTACAGAAAGACAATCATAAATTTGAGAAACCTATAGCCTACTTAAACAAGACGCTGAGAGATTCTCCACTAAGGTATGACATTATGGAGAAACAAGCATACTCCTTAGTGATATCCCTAAAGGAGTTCAGAAATTACATATTACATTCCCATGTTATTGCTTACGTGCCCGACAACTCAGTCAATGATATCATGACTCATCCTGACCCTGAGGAAATAAGAGGTAAGTGGATCATGGCCATGCTAGAATACGACCTCAAAATCAAGCCCACAAAGTTGATAAAGGGAGAGGGCCTTGCAAAGATGATGGTGCAATCGAACTGTGACGTTCTGGGAATCAACTTCATTGCTGACCTGTCAGAGAATTCTTAGGAAGAAACAACTGGGTAGGTGTCTCAAAAGTTCATTGATTCACCTTGGTATATGGACATCATTTATGTGTTGAGAAATATGCAAGCTCCTTTAGGGTTAAGTAAGACCAAGGCCAGATTCTTAAAGCTCAAAGATACTAAGTTTTGCATCTTGAATAAATTCCTGTATTGGAAAGATCCAGAAGGGATATTGTTGAGTTTCTTACTAGAAGACAACGTGGAATAGGATATCAGATATTTCCACAAAGGTGAATATGGAGGACATCACTAATGGAAAACCACCACGCATAACATTATAAGGGCAAGTTACTATTGTCCCAACATCTTCGCAGATGTATACAAAGAAGTCTCTAGTTTCCACGAGCGTCATATTTTCGATGGAAGGAGAAAGCTGCAACCCATGTTGTTGAAACCAATCTCGGTTGAAGCATCATTCATGCAATGGGACCTGGACTTTATAGGAGATATTCATCCGCCATCCTCGGTGCATCACATATGGATATTTACAACCACGGATTAGTTCACGAAATGGATCGAAGCAGGCTACTGCCACGATCATCATCCAGTTCCTGGAGACCAACATCCTGTCTAGGTTTGGGTGTCCTATCAATATCATCATGGATAACACGGTCGAATTTAATTCCAAGAAATTGGAGAAGTTTTGCAAGGATTACAATATAACCCTGGGACATTCTACATTGTATTACCCACAGGGTAATGGGTTAGCATAATCGTCGAACAAAAGCTTAACTAGGATCATTAAAAGAATCATGCGGGGCAACAAGAAGGCCTGGCATAAGAAACTCATTTATGCACTATGGGCGGATAGATTCACAACCAAGAATTCCATCTCCACATCACCATTCCAAATCGTATACGAGACAGACACAATTTTCCCTACCTCACTAGGATTTCCCATCAAGAAGTTACTGCAAGAGCAATAGGCCAAGCCAGACGACATGCAAAAAAGGATAAATAAGTTAATTCATGCATAGTAGATGAGGGAGCAGGTCTACAACTGATCACAACTTCACCAAGATAGGATGAAGAAAACTTTCGACAAGCACTCCAAACAGGAGGAATTTCAGGTGGAGGATCTAGTGCTAAAGTGGGACACGAGAAATGAAGATAAGGGAAATCATGAAAAATTCGATCATATTTGGATGGGGCCTTTCAGAATCTGTGCGTATCGCGGGGACAATGCATATATGTTATAAGAACTTAATGGAGAGTCCACCGGTTGGGGGCCTGTAAACGATAGGTTCCTCAAAAACTATCTGGTGCAGTAAGGTTTGTTTAAGTCTCATGTCATTGTAAATAGTCATTTTATTTTTATTTTCAAAAAAGGCATTTTGAGTCAGTGTGTCAATAGAAAATTGAATACCGGAGTGAAGGCCCTTAGTTTATGCTGTGTTTGGTCGAAGCTATGTCAAGAAGGTTTAGGTTTTGATTTTATTTTCCATTGTCTGAGAGCCTGGAAGTTGAATAAGGCCCAATGGTCAGGCACATGGTCTTATGTTATTTTCCACCTCACTGGGAGGATAGCATCCCCGTTGGAGCCTACTGCTAGCGCTGTCATTTTTTCAATTAGATTATGTCTTAGTCGAGTCACAATTTGTGTGTCAAAGTGTGTGAGGTCAGGTACCGAACAACGAATGGGTCGAAGTCAGAAAGTGGTCAGTTGGCCCTTGGAGTTAGGAAGGGATGTCAGAACTAAAACATGTGTAAGTAGTAAATGTCTTTTCCCAAAGAGTCGGGTCCTGTCAGAAAATAAGGTTTTACATGCCAAAGGTCAAGGAAAGTTGTTAAATAGAATTTGTGTCGGCAGATGAAGTGACCATCATCAACTCATTATGAAGTCAGAAAGAATGAAAAATCGCAGTGCTCATATCACATATAATTTGCAGCTCTTATTAGTTGTATTTTACACGCCCCAAAGTGTACCCGTCGTGCGGGTATACTGCAAAATTCTTCAACTTGCATCGAAACCTCTAGTCACCATGGATTCAATGTCCCCTGGCACAATTCCATCTCCTACTCACCCAAATTATAAATTATGATCACTCTACGTGTATTCTGTTCACTAGCCAAGTTTATGCTCTATCCATAATTCTTCCCAAAAGTCAATTTCCTTCAACTACGTCACAGACCTAGGTCAATCAAGATTATCACCTTGTATTCATGCTAAATCCACCACGCTCATAATAGATATGCGTTTCACCGTGGAAACATCCGAGAACATAAGGAAAGGTGCACGAAGCAGCAAAAATGTGGGGCCTGAACCTAAAAGCGTGAAGTTGGTGAAGGAAGATCCAAATGTCAGAGCATCTTTTGAACATGTTGGATGCATGGTCTTTTGTAGGAAAATCCAAGGATTCAATGTAAAACCGATAGAGCAGTTTGCGCTCAGATTCAACAGATTCTGTGTAGTAATCACGGGAATCACTTTCCAGGTCACACAGGAAACTCTGTCAGCCATGATGGAGATCCCTCCACACAATGAAAGGTGGTCTAAAGTAATTCCTTTGGATGCATAGTGCTACGAGGACTTCATCAAACTATAATGTTTAAATGGGAAAGTCAAAACGGGCATTCCAAGTAGATATCTGCAGGAACCTTTTCGGAATCTCCTGAAAGCGATTAGGAAATATTTCACCTATGAGGGAAGGTTTGATAGAATACACTCACACCACATCAGATTGTTGATGCATTTCACAGGAAGGAGTCCATTAAATATTCATTTCTTCTTGTACCAAAGCCTCTGAGAAATGGAAGACAACGTCCAGACTGAAACAAATCAGGCAAAGAAGAAAATTTCTCATGTTTTGTTGATTAAGTTGTTGATAGTTGAGGAATTGAGGCGATTGGGGAACAAATAGGATTCATTTCGACTCACAGTCGACATCTCGAGGTATCTTAGAGGAGATTCCCATATACCCACGGAAAAGGCAACATCTCACCGTGCGGAGGAGAAAATAGCAGGAGTCGCGGAAGAAGGAAATTCATTGGAAGCCCTATCCCCCCAATAGATGATACCCCAGAGAAGGGGAAGGCCAAGGAAGAACAAATAAATTGGGATGAACCAAGCCTCGAGTGAGCCATGCATAAATTTGGTCACTGAAGATTTACTCATGTGCGTCATTCGGTTGGAACCTGTCGATGGCCCAAGTTGAGAAAGTTGCAACAGAAGGAGAAGGGAAGACACTGAAGGCATGGGTATTCATGAACCTTTGCAACATCTGAAGCAAGTGCAACTCGCTATTACTGAGCTATACCAGGAAAACAAGGAGTTGAGACAACAATTACCAGTGAAGACCCTCAAAGCATCATCATCACAGGGCCAAGAGGGAAACGTGAATTGGCTCAAGAGACAGCTCAGGGAAGCATAAGATGCAATCATCCAATTGCGTGAAGCAAAGAGGATGTCAGAAGAGAGAACTTCAAAGCACTTAGAGGAATGTAAACTAGCCATGGAAAACGTTTGCGCGGCCCTGGCCAGTGCGCAGAAGAAGTTGAAAGGGAACGTGGCTCTGCAAAGGCAAGTGATGAATCTGTAAAGGCACAACTATTCTCTCACGAGAACACTTCGGGTGTCAAAACTGCAGATGAGACCAGAAGCATGATTAACCGACTCTTTTTTTTTCTTCTCAGACATGGCACAAATTTTGTTTCCCTGCATCTTGTTTCCTACCGGGAGGTAGGGAATATGAAAAATACGTGCGCGGAAAACATATGACACGCAGTGATGGAATATCATCCATTGCAAAGGACAGATGTATGTTGGACATGCAACAATTTGAAGAAAGGAAGTGTTCCCTAGTTGGAGCCATCATTTTGGAAGCACTTGTGATGGTCTGCAGTTACCTACCACATGTACACACCAGCAAACAATCGCACGATAGAAATCAAGGCCGTTACAATGGGTGGCAGGAATCTAATAGAGCACTTGATCGTCTAGATACCCTGTCGAAGGAAATAATCAAGACATCACTCTCTAACGACAAGATCTTGTTGATGACTGAACCATCATGGAAAAGACGAGCGGTTGGGATGCAAATGAGTACAGTCAGTTTATATCTCTAGTAAAGTACCATACGAAGAGTCATCTAACAAAGATTAGTCAGAGCCTAATTTCTAGGGATAGTAGTTAGAGCACAGAGTAGCCCGAGCGACACACCCTTGTCTATATATTCCATCTTTTCAATGTAAGCCAGGTTGGTTGGAAAAACAGTGTAGACAGTGAATATTGAATGTAGCTTTTGATCCGATTGAAAGTTAATGCAAAGGTCCTGAAGCTTTGAGGAAAATATTCTAATGGTGGCAGTTTGATGTATTGTATTCTCTTTTTGTGTACGTGATTTCATGTGTTCTTTATATTCATATCTGTATTTTTTGTCTAAAACGGAACATGATTTCAAATCAATAATTCACCATGCARTGCTCTATATTTGCGCCATTTAGATGACTGTGTTTCTTCTAAGCAGACTCTGAATTCATCCCCAGGGGTGCTCTGAGTTTCTTCATGTATTTTTCTCTCTCCACACACAATGATTTTTTAACTAAAAATTGTTGCTCATTTAGCCTTTATCCTCTCAAGTTCAATCACTAAGTCATTTGTTTCCATCATTTTCTTGAATCGACTCCATAGCCAAAGGTCTTGCTTTCTTTCGCCAATAGAACCAGAAAAATATTGTTTAAAGGTGTTAAATATAGCTAATAGTTTAAATCCATATCCTGTAAAGAGACAAAGTCTCTAGAGAGAGCCCTCTCCAGGTCTGAAAGGCTAGTTTCAGGCCTCAAAGTTGGTCTGTAGGTTGGCTCTATCATTCTTTGTCTCAGTCGAACAAAGTTTACAGAGCGCTAACACCCACTGCAGATCAAATTCTTATATTTTTCTAAGCCATCTAGCTTGGAGACTCCCAGTAATGTGAATGTTGAAGAGGGGGAGTCTAAGCAACAACTATTACATATTGGAGAACTATCTTTCTGTCAGTCTAAAGTGTTTGCATATTTTGGGAAGGCAAATTTAGAATGATTTGATGGCATAGGTACAGAGTGTCTCATGACAGATTGGTTGATTAAGAAGCAATTTTCAAAGCACATCCTCATGCAGGTATGAAGAGGTCAGTCAGAAATTACAAAGAATATCATTGACACACTTTTGAGGAAGGGATTCATCATTGTATAGATAATTCCAAGCATGTATTCAAGAATGAGATATTAATTACAAAATTTTGCAGACTTGTAGAGTTTGATTTGAAGATAGAGAATACTAATGGACATAAGTGATTCAACTTGAGAAGTAGGAATATGCAATGATTAGTTGAAAAAAATCTAAAGAAGATCTCAAAATGGTGAAATGAAAGATTAGTAACCATTGTGTGCAGTTGAGTAGTAGAGTCATGTATGGTTTTCTGACATATGGACAAAGATGAATTCATGAGATATTTGGAAGGTCTAGAAGACAATACTTGACATAAATCAGAAAAGATACATGACAAAGGATGAAAGCATGAAGAGGAATTGTAGAAAGACTCATTAGCATTGTCATCAAGAGGAATTTTTCAATAAATTATATGACTCAAGAAAATAATCATATTGACAAGTGGAACCAACTAGTCAAAAGAAGGCAAGTCGTGAAAGGCACAACAAGATAAGGGGAGAGAAAACATCAAGATAAGTTATACTGTCAAGAGAAGATTGTTGAATGATTATTTCATTCATGTCATCATAGTGAATATGACAATCCATGAAGGAACCTTAACATGAATTGTTTTAAAATACGCCAATAGATTACAACAAAAGGAAGTACCAATGGAAAAAAAAGCACTGGAAGAGAGGAAAGAAAGCATATACAAGAATCCCCACATTGAACTACATGACATCTTGCAAAATAATATAGGGTGAGAGAAATATTCCAAGGGAGTTACCCTTAATGTCAAAGGGGGAGAGAAAAAACAAAAGCAGAAGTGAAATATCTGAAGAATGAAGATGGGGAGAGATATTTTCAAAAGAATTTATATTGTTAGGGGGAGTTACCCTTTTCCATTGATGTCAAAGGGGGAAAGAAACATCATAAGCATGAAGACAGGGAGAGCAATGGTCACAGGGAGAGTATGAGTGTTTCCATCAATGCCAAAGGGGGAGAATGTTGGAAATTTGGTTGTCATTGGTTTCAAACCTAGAAGAAGCCCCAAAGAAAGTTATGTCAACCCTAGAAGAATCCCCGAAGCAAGTTATGTCAACCCTAAAAGAAGCTCCGAAGAAAGTTTGGAAGCATCTATAAGTGATGGGTGTATTTGAATAAATATCCAAAGTGGTCCCCTTATGGAGTAGATTTAAGCATGGCCCTCATGGGAAGATGCTTTCAAGAAGTCTACAATAATACCTAGAAATATGGTTAAGTGGTCAAGAATCCCCATAAGTGTGGTCATGAATCTCGAAGTTGATTGAAGAAAAAGAGTATAAAGGACATTGCAAATGCATGCAAAAAATTCATTTATTGATAGTCCTTGTCAAGCCATCTCCAATGATAGGTGGCATACCACATGAATCCTTGCGGTTGAGGAGTTATGTCCTCTTAAATATGAATCCATGAATTATGTTCAAGAAGCCCCAAATATAAGGTCAAGAAGTTATAAGTTGGTCGTAAATTCAAGTAAAGGAGAAACATTTGTTGCAAACAAGAAATTATAGGTCAACCCTAAAGTCAAGTAAAGGAGATACTTGAAAAAGTATAAATACACATTAAGAACCTCTCATTTTCATCATTAAATCTTGTGATCTCTTAGCACAATATTGGAAATGAATTTGAAAGGGAAGATGAAGTGAATAAGGGATAAATTCCAAGGGAAGATGAAGTCTTGTGATGAAGTGTTATAAGGTATGTATTTTAAAGGTCATATTACCATTTTCACTCTAAATTTTTTTATAGAATGATTCAGATAGTGAAAATTGGAGCCTATTGAGAAGACAAATCAATGTACTGGTGGTACAAATTTCATCTTTTGGGTCCTTTTAAATTTGGACATACACTTTGTGGAAGATATGGTTTTTTACTAGTCATGTAACTAGTCTCAAACAGGTGTTTTGGGTAAAACAATGATAACTTCTTCATAGAGGATCCAAATTCTATGAGCCTAATCACATTGGAAAGAGAAAAGTATTTCTTGTTTTTTGTGTGAGTTTTAGAATCATATATAAAACATTCAGTGCATGGCATGTTGTATAAGTTTACTCTCCGGAATAGGCTAGAATTCAGGAAGGTCTACCATATTCGTTATATATCATTTTTTGTAACGATTAAAGGAGCGAAAATTTGAGGAATTTCAGAGAAGATATCGAAAAATATTGGGTACAATTTTCATACCTTGATTCATTACAGGTACAAAGTTATACTTGTTGTAATTTAGGGTTTGTGACTAATTCAAAAACTAGTCCCAAACATGTGTTCGAGATAAATTTAAGAAGTGATGTTGGGTTTATATGTGGACCCATGTGGACCTAGGATATTTATGTGGACCCAGGTTGATGATGACGATGTATTATTTATGGTGTATCCAGTTTTGATGATGATGATGTATAAATATTAATGATAGTAATAGTGATGTGTTGATGATGATGCATTGGTATCTGTGACAGTGACAATGGAAGATGAACTATTTTGTAACACTTTCTTTAGGGGAATACAAAGAGTCGCAAAAAAATTAGGAAAAATAGTATAAATAGAAGAAGAGACCCACTTTGAAGGGGATCGTACGCATTGTATAAAGTCAAGAACTAATTCAAGGACATATAATGTGTTAATGAATATTGAGAATCCCTCAAGGCCAGTTTTCGAAAGAGTGAGGAACTTGTGTGTGTGATTGTTTTGTTGGGAACTATTTCAAGTGGAATGTATGCCAAACACATGGATTGTAAGTAAAATGTTTTATTATAGGCTAATCCGATGCATTGAATGTCATTTTTCAATATTACTATTCTTTCTTATATTTATAAGTCTTGAGCTCATAAGTTGTTATGCATGCAGAAATATAATTTGGAATTTTTTGGTTATATGTATGTATGCATTTGTTTCTAAATTTCCCCCTTTATTTCAACTAGTTGGGTGAGGTTTTTGGAAGAGTTTGGTTTCATTACAACTCATTTTTCGTTACTTCAATTTTCTCTTATATAGGATAGGATATGTTAGAAGTCGATTAAATTTATTTTCATACATAGTCTTCATCTACATCTTTCATTGCGTAACCATCCATCTTCACCCTCATAACCAACAATGGCAACCAAACCAAAATCCAGATGGCTCTCCTAAACCAAAAGGTTCATTCTAATTGGGACCATGCATTGGGGAGAGCCCCTTACTGTTGCAAGCACAATTCTTCCCCATCAACAGGTGAAATTGTTTATTAGAAAAATATGGCATGTCCTAATCACTTAATTAATCACCAAAGAAGAGATTTGAGGTTGACAACCACTAAATATGGCCTACTTCAAGGTGGCCTTGGTTGGAAGAATCTTAATGGTCTATTACTAAGATGTGTTGATAATTAAGAAGCTAAGTACTGGATGATAGATTTCCACAAGGGAATTTATGGTGGAAACCATGCTACCCAAACTATTGCACATAATATATTGAGGGCAGGTTATTTGATGGTCCCAAAAATAACAACAATGATTTGTTGTACCCTTCGTTTCCTACTTTACTTGTCAACCCGGGGTTCATACAAACTTAAGAGGTGGTATTCATTGTATGTGCAGTATGAATTTGTTGGTAGCAAAGGTTTGAAACTGATCAAAGCCTGAAAAATGTGCAGGAAAAATAAAATGACAGAAAGTAGTTCTGAACTAATTTCTTGAAGGAAACAAACCAATCTAAAAGTACAGTTAATATGTATTGTATGAAAATAACTTAAAAAAGAGTTTTGAATCAAGAAAATCAAATTGAAGGTAAGAAGATGAATTCAATCTAAACTATGACAGAAAACTATAACATAAGTAAAGCTACACTAATGCATGAATAAAGAAAGATAATGGTCTAACCCTTTGATCAATAACAATCCAAATGTCTTTTTATTGTTTATTTGTTTTTTTATGAAAAATAAGATTAAACTAAATTGAGATTTGAATCTAAAACACGCCTAGAGGATATTTCTATAGGAATTGTACAATTTCTATAGGAAACTCCTACAGGAAGCAAAATGGAGTCTAAAAAGAAAGTACAAGTATTTAACAACATGAACAAAGCTATACTATAAATAAATGAACTAAATCTAAGGTTCTTGTCCTTGTGAGGAACCTAGGAGTGCTTCCAAAAGGTTATTGAACATTTCTACATGATGTTGGTGCAAGTGGCCAGTTAGTCATAACCTTAAAAAAAAACTGAAATTGATCATGAAAAACTATATCAAACTTCAAGGGAGAATGAAATACTATCTAGGAACTAACTAATATGCATGAAAACTATATAAATGGTAGCAAGGTCCTTGAACCCTCTTGGATGGGACCTACCCAATAAGCACAAGGAGCCTAAAAGAAACCTTAATAGACTGAAATCTAAACCATCTTTATTTCATAAATATTAGTAATACATCAAGAGCAGGAAAGCTCTAAGTTCTCAATACAAGTATTCAAAAAATATCCACACAATACTTCTCCAAAATTATCCATATCTCGCTCTCCTATACTAGAGGTATATATATAGATAGATATTTCAAACTTCTTTCCTAAATCGAGGAGAGAAATGGGTAAATCAAAGATCTTGGCCCTTTGCACATGTATCTTCAACTATTGATGATAAGAAGTGGTCATTAATGCACAAGGAGAGCTCTTGGAGGTAGGTAGAGACTCTTTCACTTTATCTTTGGATGGAAGCTTCTTGAGGGAGAAAAAATCACATGTTTCCAGGAGGTTTGCACCCTTGACTTCTACAACTCGACCTGGTTGTTGGAATACATGTCTTTTGACAAAAACAATAGTGCAAAAAGTTATATTAAACACAAAAATCCAATTCAATCATACATTCATTAAGAAACATACAAAATACCCATGATTGACTATTAACTATGGTTAAAAGAAAACACTAAGTCATTTTATGGTGGAAAAATGTGTGAAATATGAGCTTGTAGAATGGACAATAATGAGGCTCATCATTACCCTCCTAGCTGAAATTTTGTACACCCTTTGTGCAACCAAAAATTCACTTTATGTTATTATTATTTTTGTTGTTGTTGTTTTGTATCATGATGTTGCTTACTAAGATGTTGTTTTTTTTGTTGTTGTGTATCATGATGCTTCTTACTAAGATGTTGTTGTTCAATATTTTCATGTTTTTCATCACCCTGTTGTTGCTCAACTCCTTGTTGTTCACCACCCAACTACTTACTACTGAATTTATGTCTCATACCCCAGGCCACATATTTTGTGATATCTTGTTGATCATGGTATCCTTTATCCTTCACAATGTTATCCCCTTATTCTTCTTCCTTTTATGGATTGAAATTAGACATAGGTGCTACAAGGAGAAGAAGTGGAGGTCTCATCTTTATCCCAATCCATTTAGTCTTCATCTTCATCTTCATAAAAGTTTTTTTGTACCAGGGCATCCTTAGGAGGGAAAGTTGTAATGTATTGGGAGAATGTGGTTCTATGATCTACAAATAGTGAGGCAAGGAGTACCACCTCCTATGGATGGCCTCTACTGATTCCTCTCCTAATAATCTAAGTGAGACATCAAGATGGGCTATTGCTTCCCTTTGTTTGGCTATCCATACTAGAGATGCATCCTTATACAAAGAGAGGCTATGATGATTTCTTATGACATATTTAGGCATGGAAGCCTCTGCTCTAATCCATAGGGGTGTTTGATTTTATGATTCCTTGTACTTCTTTAGCTCCACTGCCCTCATTTCCTTATGCCTTAGACATGATGAAAAGGCCATCAATTGTGCATCCCCCACATATGGATTAGGATTCTAATTGTAGGGGTGTGTCAAGATGAGGTTATGGAGGTAGAATTCACATAGTCTCTCTCTCTCTCTTCTAGATTACAACCCTAATATGAATCCAATAAGTCTTGGGGGGAGTCAAGGTTGAATTTCACTATTTTGGCCAAGTAAGCAATATGATTTTTGTGCCACTGTTCTTTTAGGAATAATGTGTATGTTCTCGCTAGTGGTATGCATTCCAGCATCTCTTCAGATACTTTAGCTATTTTTTATTGTTTCTTCCATAATTTCCACTTGTATTTTCTTCTCCTACAGATCTCTTTTTTCCTTAATCAGTTGCTACTAAATATTATGGTTCTCTACTTTCCGCTTCTGGTTGTATTTCACTTTCTAATACATAGTCATAATTTGGAACTTTTCTTGCATAAGTTGGAGTTGTTGTTGCAACTCTTGAGCATCCTCCTCTTTCATCTTTCCTTTATTATCATCTACCACCTTTTTCCACTTGATGGCATCAACCTTGGTCTGCTCTAGTTCCAACAAGGTTGCATAAATAAGTTTTTCCACAAGGGATTTTTTCCTATAGGTTTCTTCCATTGGTCTTTCATCTTTCATTGTTGGCTCCTTTTGAGGTTCCTTTCACATTTGCTTCTTTTTGTTGTTTTGTACTAGGAGAGTCCTTGACCTCTTCCACTTGGGATGTGATGGAGAGTGGAGTGGTTGACACTGGGATTTCCTTCTTTTGAATCTCGATTCTATTGTACCTCCTTATTATGGGATGTAACCATTCTACAATGGTGATTCTCAAGGGGTTGAAAGTGGGGGTTCTTAAAGAAGACAAGGCATCAACCACTTCTTTTTCTTTTTCATCTACCTTTTTCTTTTTATTTTTATTTTGTTGTTTTGACTTTTTGGGCCTAGTGATTCTCTTAGGTTCTTCTCCCTTTTCATTCTCTTCCCCACTCATTGTTACCTTCACTTCTTCAAATGATTTCTTGTCCATGTTTATGAAATATACCCATAGAATTTGTGCCTCAAACTCCTAAGAGCATCTGAAACTATCATCTTGATGAGTCCATCATGTGCTAAGAATTTTTTTTTTTCTCTATACTTTTGGTCTCATCCCTTTTAATGATTGAATAAGGAATTAAGGGATACTGAGGTTCTGGTGGGGTTCCTAATTTGGAAGGTCCCTCAACTTGTGCAATAGTATGAAATGGTAAGCATAGAATACACTCATCCTTCCCTAACATGTAATGTATTTGATGATATGATAAGCTACCTCTGGCCATGGGTGAGGAAGGATTTCCTTTTTTATTCCATTTTTATTCTCATCAGGTTTCTCATTTGGAAGGAAGAACACCTTCTTAGCATTGATGGCTTATTTCCTCTCTTCTTTATCCCAAGGATTCCTAATGGTACACTAGAAACTGTGTTGATGGAGGCTTCATTGATCCTAATTGTTATCCCCCTTATTGTGGTCACATACTCCTATTCTTGTATATTCTGGAAATTATAAGAAAACTCCCTGGATACCTCATCATAAAACCCTCTGAGTATTTCAAAGTATCCCAACCAATCACATTTCTGAAAAATTTCTATTGTCTTAGGGTTATCATAGACCCTAGAAGGATCTATTGGTTCTCTCCTTCTGAATCCATATCCCATGGTTGTTCTCAAGGATGATGGGTTGGGTTTATGAGAAGAGAGAAAGGCTAGAGACTGGTTACTGGTTTCATGTAGAATGTTCAATTTTAAATGTTCCTTAGAGAAGATGACAAATTAAGCTAGTTTTTTTTAGGAAAACATGGTGACAAAAAAATCCAGCAAGGGTTTTACTTTGAAGGACATAGGAAAAATGAGGGATTTATTGACAATTCCCAAGTTGGTATGTTTCTCTGTAGTTGTTCCTATAGAAATAGGCCAGATTTCTATAGGAACTGTGTAAATCAGAATTCTACAAGATGTGTTTTCAAAGACTCTCAAGAAAAACTAGCGTTGAGAGGATTCGACCATAGGTATGTAAACATAAGAAATCGATAACACTGAGGAGGATTAAATGCATGGGGAGTTGGCTCAATTGTTTTATAATGTATCTCTACATGAATATGAGTGTGAAAAAAAATGAGTTTCTATTGGATGTGATTTTCTTGTTGTTCAAGAACCAAAAAACCTTCCAGCAAATTACCATAAGTCAAAAATATATAGAGATTGAAGAAAATGAAACAACTACTTGAGATTGAAGGTTCCTCCTCTACCTAATGTTTCAAACATACATTTATATATTCTTGTAGCATCCTCGAATTATCTGGTTGGGTGCTTTTGTTTCTTTCTTCCCCTATGAGCTCGTCTTTTTGCTTCCACACAACTTGAATTACTCCTTTCTTCAAATTCGAAATTGTGGGTGCTCCTATTTTTCTAACTCTGAGTTATTCCCCCCAAACTTAGATTGGATTGTTTTCTTGTCACTATAATCGAATTGATGTTTCCATAATTCCTTAATTCATGCTTTTAACTCAAAGTAATGAACCTCCACTTAAACCACTTAATCTCCACATGCCAATTCGAATCTTGCACAAATATGCCACCCCCACTGACAAGACGTGAACGTCCTCATTTTCATCACCTCATTGACTTTATAAATTATTTAAACCATATGAAATAAGCATAGGTAAATTTGTATGAAGTTTAATTAAATGTTGTGAGGATAGATAATTATGTTACCTTTGTTTACCTTTGCATGCAAATTAATTTTGCTTCTTGGAGGTGGTTGCAGGTGGTTTTTCATCTTGATAGTCCATGTAGATTCTCTTGATTTCCTCCTCGAGATCAGATCTAAAATGTGTTGGGATATCACGGTCTTCAATCGTTCTATAGGATATAGAGCATCTTGTAGATATGTTTCTTCCATGATGAATATTTTCTATAGGATATAGAGTAAACTGTAGGAGTTGATTTTTTTCTATCCCGAGGGTGTATCTGATAAAAAGTTGGTTGGAGAAAGTGGTTCTATTAATGATGTTATCATTTAAACTTCTTTTGTTTGTATTGACTCTGATTTTCATCCATTATTTGTAGAATTGTCCTTATTAGGTTGATCATGTAGAATCATTTAGGTTAATCCTGTATAATAACCTTGTAGGTTGTTTTTATTGAAATAAAGGGTAGTGTTAGTATCATTATTTTTAGGGTAGAGTTAGAGGTTTGTCAAGAGTTTTCAAATTCATGCCTTGGTCTTGGGAAGACCAATGCATTCTAAATTGATTCATTGAGTTTGTGTGTGTCTTCTAGGAGTTGTGTCTCATGAGTAGTTTCAAAGTATGTGGGTCATTATTGCTATGAACCATCAAATGGCATGTCATAAAAAGAGTCAAGTCTAAGTCTAGGTAGAATGGTTTAGTGGGGTTGTCATGGGACATGGTGACACATTATGAAAGAACAAGAGTCGTCAAAAAAATCTATGGCATATTTTTTATCTTTTCAAATATTCGTGGTACTTAACCTGCAAAAAGTACATATGTTGCACAAGCACACAACGCAAAATCCTTGGCACTACACAAATTGTCAAATCACCCTAAAACGGTTTAATCATACTTCAAACCAATCTTTGCTTGGCATATGCATGTCTCTCCATCCAATTTTCATTGCAAAAGAACCCTCTACCTTCGATCAGGTCTACTGTCTACAACAAATTAAATTTGCTACTCAAAACCTGTCTGCCTGCTACACAAAATTCACACAGAAATTGCACATTTTGCATCCTCTGCGCATGTTATGCATCCTCTATCTTCTCAAATTTCATTACACAAAGATTTAAAAGTTTTTTTTTGTTTTTTTCAAACATCCTGCACCTACATACATATGATCCAAAGACTTGCTCATTGTTTTATTGAGTCCATTGACACATTTGAACAAACTCTAACCCTATCATTCACTATGTAAAGTGCCATGTCTGAATTTCGGTGTTTGAACCTCTTTGTCTTTACCAGTCTCTATTTTAGCCTACATCTGTAGCATGGCCACTCAAGGAAAAACTAAATACAACAAAGGAGGCATTGTGTTGAGGTGTGAGCCACAGAGCTTGGAGTTGGTGAATTCTGATCTTGCATTTAGGGTTTCATTTGAGCAAGTTGGTTGCATCAGGTTTTATGAGAATATTCAAGGATATAATGTGCAGGTGACAAAGGAGTTCGCCTTAAATTCCAATGGTGTCTAGACAAGGGTTGTTGACATTACCTTCCAGGTATCAAAGGACACAGTGGCTGCTGCAACATAAATTCCAATCCAGGGGGAGAAGTGGTTTAAAGGTATTCCTCTTGATCCAGCTTTCTATATTGATTTCCTAAAACCTAAGTACAAAAAGCAAAGGTTTGGCACCACTATTCCAAGAAAATACATACTCGAGCATTATGAAAAGTTTTTAAGAGTGGTCCAACGCTATTTCACTTGTGAGGGAAGATTTGATAGGGTATATCTTTACCACATAAGAATTATGATGCATTTCATAGGGAAGAACCCCTTGTATTTACCTTTCTACCTGTACAAAAGTTTAGGAAAAATGGAAAACATGGTACAAGCTAGGGTTGATTAGCTTAAGTCTAGTTTGTTTTATTTCTCCTTGGTCAAGTTGCTAGTGGTGGAAGAACTCAAGAAATCAAATAGATACTAGGATTTGTTTTTTACCTCAACTAACATTTCTCTAGATCCCAAGGGAGATACCCCCTCATCTTCTGAGAAAGTGGCCTCTATATTTTAAAGTGGGAAAGAAAAAGGGTTTGCAGAATAGGGCATGGGGAAAGGAAAGAAGATTGATGATTCTTCACCAAGCCAGCCAACTAAAAAGAAAGGTAGAAGGCTATACTTTTTTGATGAGGTTTAGGAAACACCAAGAGTGAGTAGCCCAATCACAAGGTCAACTACCAAGAGATTTCTTGTACCTTCTCTGCATACACAGTCTATTGATCATTCCGCTCAAGGAATGGATGAAGATTAGGTGTAGCTAGAAGAGAAATACCAAGTAATCAAGGATCTACAATATCAACTTAAGGAAGCTCGGCATTTTATACCTCATATTTTTCATGATAATAGAAAATGAAAAGAAAATTGGTTGAGAGGGTTTATGACATTCAGACTCCACAAGATGTAATAGGTTCAAAGAAGGAATCATCCTTAAAGGTTCCAGAAGCTTCTAAAGAGAAGGAAAGCAAGAAAAATCTTAAGAATGTGGATTTGATTAAACCTACACCCCCCTTAACAAGATCCTCATCTAGAAAGATATCTTTTGATTACAATCTTGCAGAGGAAACACTAGCACAAGGACAACCTGCACTAGTTGCGAATACTTATACTTCACCTAAAGAGGGTGAGAAAACCATCAAGTGGCTAAATAAGAAACTCAGGGAGGCTCAAGACTTAATCATTCGGCTCAGGGAGAGTAAAAGAGTATTAGATATAAGGTTTTAGAGACACTTTAAGGAGTGTGGGCCAGCCATCATAAATTCTTGTGTAGCCCTCACAAATGCTTAGTCAAAAATGAGAAGGAATGCATTGTTGTTTAGGCAAGTCGGTAACTTGAAAAGGAAAAAATTGAAATTGAGAAAGAAAAACATGTCTCTCAAGATGAATATGAAGGTTGATGATGAAGCTAGAGGGAAGTTAGAACTACTTGCAAAGGTGGTTGAGTTATAGGTTTCATATCTTCACCTTTTTATTTTTGAGGAACCACAAATAATCAGTTTTTATTTTGATTGGAAACTGCAATGTACAGAAGTTGTGTAGTGATCTCACGCTACACAAGTGTTGAAAGCTCATAGGAGGTTGAAGGACTTTGTGAAATGATGGGTAAATGGTATAGTAGTGATTTGGAGCCTCCAGAAGTATTGCAACCACCTCCTAAATGTATTTTGTTGAAGAAAACCTTCGTGTTGTGTAAATCTCACTACATAACTGTTGTAGGTTATAGTTACACAGTGTACTACAACAACTCGCTACACAAAGATGACATGGAGCCTTGTCAGCGCTTAGATCGCTCCAAGATTTCTCTCCAACTGTCCTAGGATGACTCACATCAATTTCAATTTGAAAATATGTTAGATATCTCTTTTTGTTAAAGAATATTGTATGCATTAATATCGTCAAGGCGACTTTCTTATTTTTAGCAAGTAGTTTACAAGTTGTTCTCTTTTGATGTAATTGGATCCAGAATTATAGAATAGTAGTGAAATTCGACTTCTTTAGCCTAGGAAGTTAGTTTTCTTATATATATGAGCATCTTGAATGTGCAAAGGTTTGGCAGAAGCACAAAGGACAACTTTGTATTGAACATTGTACATATTTTCTAAATTTGATTGAAATACTAGTGCATATGTCTATATCTTTTTCATACCAAAGATTCTAGTAGTAATTACCTGAAGTTTGTGTTCCTTTATGTATGTTCTTCTTGTTTCTTTATCTTTCATCTGTTGATACTTATATGTTTAATTTGGATATCAAATGGTATGAAATTCATCTCAAATGGTGCTTTAGATTCTAGCAATTTGAACATTGTCTTTTCCTTCTTATCATATCAGAATTTATCTTTAATGGTGCTCTGAATATTGTTATGTGTTTTCCCCTTTCTTCCATTCTCTAACAACAAATTTAAAAAACTGAAAGATCATTGCCTACCTAGCCTTTGCTTCCTTAAGATTTCTACCTACCATACATTGTTTTCATTTTCTTTCAAAGAATTGACTCCATTTCCCAACAAGTTCATTTCCTTCTTTCCAACAAACCTTTAAAACCCCTTCACCTTTTAAAAAACCTAGCCACTGATCCTCAAAGAAAATCCATCTGTAGAGACCAAGTGACAAGAGAGATCCCTATCTGAACTGAAAGGATAGTTTCAGTTCTAAAGTGGTTTTGTGGTTACCTTTGTGAGTTGCTTCCTTAGCCTAGGAAATTTACTTAGTGCTAACATTTTGGCATCGTTGTCGAGGAACGAAAAGTTAAGTTTTCCCTGGGAAAGAACGACTAAAGTTTCAAATTTGATTCTTGAGGGTAACAGACAATCAGACATAATATTGGTTGAAAACATTTACCCTGGAGACTTCATTTTTATAAGATCAGTAGCAAAAAAGTAACTTTATTGAGAAATCCTAGCTCCAAAGAAGATTTACACTAGGAGAAATGCAGATCCAAAAGCTATAGCATATGTGGCTAATCTTGAGAAACTCTTACATAAAAGAAAATAAAAGGTATCTGATTCGGATATTTTTCTGGACATAAATCTATCATTTCCTAAGGACGGAGTGAAGAGCATTGATGATATTGATTTTGATGTAAAATTTGAGCAGAAATTGTTTAGATCTAGATCAGAGTCTAACTTGAATGAAGTTCTGTTTGATGAGAAGAAATTTCAATCCTTGATTTTTGTTGTTCCCATTCAAATTGTTATCATTCCCAATCAGATTGTTCAACTAGTCCAGAATCCTCCTAGAGCCATGGCAGCAAGATTTTCTCCCCTTGTCTTACCTGCTCAATTGCATGATCTACCTCAAAATTATAAATAGATAATTAAGTTATATGATGCAGAAGAGAATGTTTTAGCTAAGAAACACTTAGATTGGTTTAATATCTTTGTTTACCTAGAGGAGGTAGATGATGAAGATATAAAGGTGATATTGTTTGCGCAAAGTATCTCAGGTGAAGTCAAAAAATGGTTTAATGCTCTTCCAGCAACAAGTATCCCTAATTTTGCAACCTTTGAAGCAACCTTCCTTGAAATATGGGGAAACAAGAAGAATCCTCTTCAACTATTGACTCGGTATAATAATGTAAATAGATCACCCAGTGAGACAGTAAAAGATTTTTTTTATTATTATTTGGGTTGGTTGTCATTGATGTCAACCAATGAAGAAAGTTCGGTAGAGAATTTCGGTAGCACAAAGGTTTGGGCAATGGACCCAAGTTTGTTTTATTTATAATGGTATGATTTTTAATATATTTGAAGGTAAGACTATTCTAGATGGACAGTACATGTCATTCCATTTTCGGTGGTATGTGGAACATCACATAACTCCTCACGGTTAGAGAGTTACGGCAATGCGAAGTTGGAGAACCCTCATGAGTCATCTAGAAGCCCCAAAAGGTCAAAGTAGTCAAAGTGTTTTCAAAGAAGAAATTATTTAAATAATAAAGTGAAGTGATGAGTGTACTATAAGTGAAAGAGGATGAAAAAGAAATTATTTAAATAATAAAGTTAAAGGAGAACTTACTAATTATGGAAAGTGGTTAAGTTAAGTGGACAAGTGGTTATAAGTGGGTTAACCCTAAAATAAGGAAAGTGGGTTAAGATGGTTAAAATATAACCCCTTCAGGATGCTACATGAAAGTATAAATAAGAGGCAAGGCTCTCTCATTTAAATACACTTGAACCTATTGAATATCTATTTTGTGAAAAGTTATTTGGGCAGGTATTATTGATAGAGAAAAGTGCAACAGGAAAAGTGCGATAGAAAAATGGCGGCAGAAAAAGTGTGACAAAAAAATCACGGCAGAAAAAGTGCAGCAGAAAAATTGTGGCAGAAAAAGTGCAGCAGAAAAATCACGGTAGCAACATGGTTGGGGTCTATTTATGAGAGATTTGGTACATCTTGTTCGAGGTATGTTTTGTGAGCTAGGGTTTAGCTCTTGTGATGGTATTGGATGTTCAGTATTGTTGCATATATCAGATTTGTTGAGAGATACAGTTGGTATGTTTTTGTTGGTATTTGGCATATGGTTATTAGTATTTTGGTTGTGATGTGTTGTTGAAGTTGTTGGTTTAGCTTGAGGCTACATAATAGTGAGGTTGTGGCACATGGTTTGATGTAATGGTTTATGGATAGAGTGATGAATTGTTAGATAACTTTTGATGGTTATATTGGTGTACTTTTTTGTATATGGTTGAGGTACATGTTGGGTACATGGTTGAGACAAGTAGTTGATGAGTTTGTACATACATGAGGTCTATAGTTGATGATGTTGATACATCTTGATGAGTCATAGTTGATGTGCAGTTGATGCATGATTGGTACATATTTGGTGCATGGTTGATGCACAGGTTGAGGTATAGGTTGATGCAAGGTTGATTGGTATAGGTTGTTACAGGTTATTGGTACAAGTTGATAGTGACAGGTTGATAGTGGTAGTGGTTGATTTAGTGGTAGTGATAGGTTGTCTACATTTGGAATTTATATTTCAGGGTGGTTGGAAGGGGCAAGGATAGGTGGTTGTAACCACCTTTCGGTTGTAGTCGGAGAACATAGGGGGTTGTAGCCTCCTTCTGGTTGTAGCCATAGAATTTGGGAGTTGGATCTTCCATCATGTTGTAGCCTAAGAAACTAGGGGGTTGAAGCCTCCTTCTAGTTGCAGCTGGAAAACAAAGGAAGTTGGTGCTTCCAATGAATGTAATTCTTAAAGATATATAAGAAAAATCATTATGTATTTTTCTCCCACTTTGGGTTTCCACGTAAAAACAATGGTGTACTGTGTATGTGTATGATTTCTCATTTGTTCATTGTTTATTTACTCTACAACTACTGGATGATAATGCTACATTGATATAACCCTTTCATTTTGTGGTTAAAAAGGATTGAATTGCTCTATTACTTATTCACCCCCCCTCTCAGTAATCCAACAGTTGGTATCAGAGTGGGTTCCTTTAGCAAACAATTTAACCATTGAAAGGAGATTATGGATTATTCTGAGAATGGAGTACCAATGTTTAATGGTCATAATGGTCATAATGGTTTAAAGTGTGAGATGTGGAGCAGAAGGAAAAACGTATTTTTACAAGAACAAGGACATTATATTTGGCTATCAATTGTTACAGGATTTGATAGTTCAAAAAGGGAAAAGATTGTAGCCAAGAAGGAATTGAAGAAGAATAAAAAATAGCAATGGATTTAATCTGGGAAGGATTACCTAATCTGGTAAGAGAAAAGGTTGGTAAATGTTCATCATCCAAAGAACTTTGGGATAAGTTACATGACATATATTATTCACCCATCGCAAATTCAGAAAATGCCAAAGAAGATGCAGATACAGATCAAGAAGAATTGTGTTCACCTTGTCAAACAGATTCAGAAGATGAAGAGTACATAATCACCATAGGTGTGTTGTTTTTCTTTAATTGTGAAAAACATGGACATCTTTAAATAGAATGGCATGAAGGAAATGAGAGATAAAAACTAATTGAAAAGGAAAACAATTATGAAGTAGAATTGATTGGTGCTTTAGATGAAATAAGAGAAGAAAATAAGTCACTCAAGAAAGAATTGATGAAACAAAAGGAAAGTGTTCACATTTTTGAAGAATCCCAACAGGTCATCGAGAACTTAAGAACTCGGCTAGAATAAGCCAGAAAGATCGAAGAAAATGTTAAATATCAAAAGCAATATTTGGAAGCCAACATAGAAACACAGAAGGAAGACACATAAATGATAGAGAAGATATTGACAGATCATCTTAAGGAAAGAATTAACGATCTAAACTAGCTTGAGGCAGAGTTTGTGAAAGAAGATAAAGGACTTGAAGAAGAAATAATCACATTAAAAATTCATCTTGAAGAAGTGAAAAGAACATAAGAAGTCATGAAGTCTCAGATAATGAAGAAAGAAGAAGAGGTTGAGAAGCTTCAAGAAGAAGTTGTCACATTGAGAAGTAAAATCGTCAAACTCAACAAGAACGTTGAAGAGACAGAAACATCCACATCAGTTATAGAGAATGAAGAGAAGCACTCTAGGTTGCTAGAAAAGAAGAATGAAGAAAATAGAAAGAGTTATGCAGAAGTAATCAAAGGAAGGAATCATGGTCAACCAAAATCTAAGAAAACTATTGAAGATACATCTTCAAGAAGATCATCCACATTCAATCCACAAATAATCTTCAATCATGATCATGATCAGTCAAGGCAGAATTTCAAAAGGACTACACCAAAAATAAGATCATTCACTCCCATGTATGCAAATTTATTTTATGGTTTATGTTATGCATGCAATAATTTTGGACATAAAGCTGTAAGTTGCAGAGCTAATAGCATGAACATAAAAAAAATTTAAAGTCATACACAAAATGGTTATCCAAGAAGGTCTAGTGAAACACAGAGAAAAAGCTACAATAGGTTTGGATTATTGAGAAATGAAGTGGAATGCTAGAAGTGCAATAACTTGGACACATGGCCAAAGATTTAGAATGGCAGTCCCTCCTAGAGAACCACAATAAGACAACAACAGTCACAGATAGGAGCCTCAGAAGAGAACATGGATAAGAAATTATAATCATTATAGAAATGAAGAATGCACACTCGCTCTACAAGCTAAGTAGAAGAAGTGTGGTTGGTATGTTGATAGTGGTTGTTTAAAACACAAATAAAAGGTGAACAAAGACCAGGTCCCAGAGATCACAAGTTTGGAAATAAAACAAGATGAAGCAAAATCTACTAAGAAAAGGAAAGATGAGGGATACATAAAGGTTTGGAAAATAGATGAAAGAAAAGAAGGATAGTTAAATAGGGAATAGGTTCAAGAGATTTAACTTCCATGCATTGTAGTGATAGATGAATCCACAGACAGAAGGAAATAAGTCATAGATCAGAGAGATGATGAATCTACCAATGAATATGATCATGAATACACATCTGAGAAGTAATTGTTCTGAGCCTTCTAGATTATAGACTCCTAGATTATATGAATAATATACAGGGGGAGTCTATGCGGTAGCTGAGACAGACCAGAGAACCATCCTATGATTAGCTTGCAAGGTTTGAGTAGACAGATACAGTGCATTCATTTAGAAATCATTTCATACAACAATTCACATTCAAAACAGAGTAATGCTCAGAAACAACAATGACAAAACTCCCTACGAGCTATGGAAAGGAAGTACAAACATCAATCTCTACATCAAGCCAGAAATTTGCAAAGGATATGTAGAATGAATTTGAAATGTCATTACTTTGAGAACTATCCTTCTTTCTGGGTCTTCATATATGTCAAAGAAACCAAGTAATTTGTATTTCTCAAACTAATTATATCATAGAAATGCTAAAGAAGTTTGGAATGGAAGATTGCAAAACAATTATCACTCCTATGAAAACCAGTTGCAAGTTGAGTAAAGATGATGATTCAAAGTCTACATACCAGAGGAAATACAGGTCAATGATTGTTAGCTTACTATATGCGATAACATTCAGACCAGTTGTAATGCAGGAAGTTGGACAGGTGGCATGATTTCAAGCAACACCAAAGGAATCACATGTATCAGCATTGAAGAGGATTTTCATATATCTCAAAGGAACAGAAGATTTGGATTATGGTATCCAAAAGGAAAGTATCTATCACTTATTGCCTACACAAATGCAGATTGGGCAGGTTGCATTGATGACTGATGAAGCACCAATGGAGCAACTTTCTACTTGGGTGAGTGTTTAGTATCATGGTTAAGCAAGAAACAATCATTGGTATCCTTATCTACATCCAAGGCAGAGTATATTGCAGCACCAACATGTTGTACACAGGTTCTATGGATGAAACAAAATATGATAGATATACATGGTGAGTATGATCAGCCCATTCCAATCT
The DNA here is from genome assembly GCA_000966675.3 of Picea glauca. NCBI lineage: Eukaryota > Viridiplantae > Streptophyta > Pinopsida > Pinales > Pinaceae > Picea > Picea glauca. Next base: position 336,443 of record JZKD02S2333287.1, read on the forward strand.
CTTGTGATAATACAATCTCCATCAGTATCTCAAAGAACCCGATGATGCACTCCAAGAAGAAGCACATTCCAATAAAGTATCAATTTCTACAGGAATAGGTTGAAGAGAAGAACATCATAGTGAATATGTGGGAACAAAATAACAAGTGGCAGACATCTTTACAAAATCACTTCCAAGGGAATCCTTTGAGTATTTTCACCAAAGACTCGGAGTATTTTCTACTCCAAAACGAATTCTTTTGAATGCTTATCTTATATGTCTTTGATTTATACGAGGAAGCACCATAAAAATGACAGTTCAGGTTGGGGGATCAGTTTCAAGAAGAGTTCAGTTAAAGGGACCATCCTCGGATGGAAAGATACCTTTGCCATTGATGACAAAGGGGGAGAGACTTATCATATGCAAAGGTAAATGCTTGGATAAAGAACATAGAGGCATGGTTCCAAGTGGAGCGATGGTCACAAGGGGGAGCATGAGTGATATGACTTTAGTATTGCATCATAGTGTTACCGTCAATGCCAAAGGGGGAGATCGTTGATTAGTTGGGTTGGTTGTCATTGATTTCAACCCTTAGCAAATTCTGGTAGCACAAAGGTTTGGGTAATGGACCCAAGTTTGTTTGATTTATAATGGTATGAGTTTTAATATATTTGAAGGTAAGACTATTTTGGATGGATAGTACATGTCAATCCATTTCCAGTGGTATGTGGAACGTCACATAACTCCTCACGGTTAGAGAGTTATGGCCATGTGAAGTTGGAGAACCCTCATGAGTCATCTAGAAGCCCCAAAAGGTCAAAGTAGTCAAAGTGTTT
>JZKD02S2333287.1:337327-372104 GCA_000966675.3 Picea glauca
AAATTATTTAAATAATAAAGTGAAGTGATGAGTGTACTATAAGTCAAAGAGGATGCAAAAGAAATTATTTAAATAATAAAGTTAATGGAGAACTTACTAATTATGGAAAGTGGTTAAGTTAAGTGGATAAGTGGTTATAAGTGGGTTAACCCTAAAATAAGGAAAGTGGGTTAAGATGGTTAAAAGTTAACCTCTTAAGGATTCTACATGAAAGTATAAATAAGAGGCAAGACTCTCTCATTTAAATACACTTGAACCTATTGAATATCATTGAATATCTATTTTGTGAAAGGTTATTTGGGTAGATATTATTGATGGAGAAAAGTGTGGCAGGAAAACTACGTCAAAAAAAGTGCGTAAGAAAAATTGTGGCAGAAAAATCGCGGCAGAAAAAGTGCGGCAAAAAAATCACGGCAGAAAAATCGTGGCAAAAAAAGTGCGGCAGAAAAAGTGCAACAGAAAAATTGCAGCAGCAACATGGTTGGGGTCTATTTATGATAGATATGGCACATCTTGTTTGAGGTATGTTTTGTGAGCTAGGGTTTAGCTCTTGAGGTGGTATTGGATGTTCAATATTGCTGCATATATCAGATTTGTTGAGGGATACAGTTGGTATTTGGCATATGGGTATTGGTATTTTGGTTGTGATGTGTTGTTGAAGTTGTTGGTTTAGCTTGAAGCTACATAACAGTGAGGTTGTGGCACATGGTTTGATGTAAGGGTTTATGTTATTTGGTTTATGGATAGAGTGATGAATTGTTAGATAAATTTTGATGGTTATATTGGTGTATGTCTTTGGTATATGGTTGAGGTACATGTTGGGTACATGGTTGAGACAAGTAGTTGATGAGTTGGCACATACATGAGGTGTATAGTTGATGATGTTGGTACATCTTGATGAGTCATAGTTGATGTGCAGTTGATGCATGATTGGTACATAGTTGTTGCATGGTTGATGCACTTGTTGATGGTACAGGTTGAGGTACAGGTTGTTACAGGTTATTAGTACAGGTTGACAGTTGTAGTGGTTTATTCAGTGATAGTAATAGGTTGTATACATTTGGCATTTATATTTCAGGGTGGTTGGACGGGGCAAGGACGGGTGGTTGTAGCCTCCTTCTGGTTGTAGCCAGAGAATTGGGCAGTTGGAGCTTCCCTTGAGTTGTAGCCCAAGAAACTAGGGGGTTGGAGCCTCCTTCCATTTGCAACTGGAAAACAAATGAAGTTGGTGCTTCCAATGAATGTAATTGTTAAATACATATAAGAAAAATCATTTCGTGGTTTTCTCCCGCTTTGGGTTTCCACGTAAAAAAAATAGTGTACTATGTATGTGTATGATTGTTCATTTTTTCATTGTTTATTTAATCTGCAACTATGGATGATAATGCTACATTGATATAACACTTTCATTTTGTGGTTAAAAAGGATTGAACTACTCTATTACTTATTCACCCCCCCTCTCAGTAATCCAACATTTTCAACTAGATTCACGAGGGTTTATAATTCAATTCCTTCTAAATTTAAACCCCCTCTTAGAGTTTCCCAACTCCGTTACGTTGACTCCTTTGACAATGATTTTTCCCTTCTACTGAGGGAAAGGATATCTACTACACTAGATGACATGATGAATGATTCAATTGAAGTAGAATTGAATATGATGGCATCAAGAAAGATTAAGTATAATTCTGAAACTGATATGAAAAAGGTTAAAGGAGAAGCTCAACCCTCAACTTCCCAGACATCAGATGCAAAATTTGATCTAATGGTAAAAACTATGGAAAGGTTGGAGGAAAAGTTGTACTTAGACAAAAAACCTGCCATCAAAGATCAAGTTGAATTTCAACATAAAAATACTAATTTCAGAAGAGCACCATTTCCATAGATCAGAAAGAGAGACCAAACAAATCAAGTTGATCAAAAAATTAAACGTCCCTTCCAAAATAACTATGTGAATGAAAATTTTGATGAATCTCTTGAAGACAACATACATTGTTGTGATGATACTGAAACAAATGTGTTCCTAACTAAAGAAGAACATGATCAATTTATGGATGCCAATGATAAGTTTATGTAGGAAAATGATGATATGTTGTCAATGGAAATAGAAGAGTATAAGAAGGAGTATAAAAATTTCATCATGCATTTTCAGAAGCAATACAATATCATAAATAAAAAGGTTCCTGTAAACCCACCAAAAGCGAATCCTACAAGGGAGCCTCAAGTTAATTTACCTTCTTCAAGTCAGCCTAAGAAAGACAGTTATTCAAGGGATTCATTTGAGAAAGGAAAACAGAAAGAAGAGCCCCCAGAGAAGGTATCAAAGACAAAAAGGGATGCATTCATCAAAGAGGTAGAAAAAACACAAACTCCTTTTAACTTTGAAAGCCAAATGGCAAGAATCAAAATTTATGTTCCTTTCAATGAGATGATAAGAAATGGTGAATATAGAAGAAAAATCATCAAAATGATGAAAATGGAAGAAGCATATGATACTTTGAATGTGCAAGTTGATCACCCAACAATCTTATTTGGTCCACAGGTGGAAGAAAGTGGTGATGATGGTGATGTACCTCCTTTATATGTCAATGTTAAAATTCATGATATGACCTTACACAATGCAATGCTAGACTCAGGAGCATCTCATAATTTGATTCCAAAGGTAATAATGGATGAACTAGGTTTGGACATCACTCGAACTTACAAATATATTTTCTCTTTTGACTCAAGGAAGGTAAAGTGTTTGGGATTAATCAAAGATCTGATTGTGTCTCTATCTCAAATTCCATCAATGAATCTAGTCATGGATGTAGTTTTTGTTGACATCCCTCCAAATTTTTTCATGTTGTTCTCAAGGTCATGGGCTACAAAGTTGAAGGGAACTCTATAGATCGACATGTTCTATGCAACTATACTAGTGTTTGGCCAAGAAAGGAGATTGTACAGGAAAGTACTGTTGAAGTACATGGTGAGTAGAAAAATCAAACCAACCAATCATCCTATTTAATATGTTAACACTGAGGTTGGTTCTTCAATTTTTTACAATGACCTGTGCTTTGAAGAAGAAGAGCCAAATATTGTTTAACTCCCTATGAAAGATGAGGTTTATCATCAAGCAGGGAAAAATTCAGATAAAAAAAATAAAAAAAATGATGAAATGTGGAATATGAATTTTGATGGAGCTGCTAGTAAGGAGGGAGTTGGAGCAGGTGTTTGTATAATTCCTCCTAAATCAAGTTCAAAATTTTTCTCTTACAAATTTTCTTTTGACTGCACAAATAATATGGTTGAGTATGAGGCGTTGATTTTGGGTTTGAATACATTGAAATATTTTGAGGGAAAAAAAGTGGTTGTTCATGGAGATTCTGAGCTTGTCATAAATCAGGTTAAGGGAATCTATCATTCAAATCATCCTAGGTTGAGGGAATATATAAATATATTTTTTGATCTACTGGAAAGTTTTACAAAATATAACCTCTCAGTGATTCCAAGAGGACAAAATTTGATTGTTAATGCATTAGCCACTTCATCCTTTGTTTTCAATATTCCTATATTTCCTAATAGAAAATATGAGATTGAATTCAAGCACAGACCAACAGTATCTGATAACATCAAGTATTGGCAGATTTTTGAGGATGAAAAACATGTGGTAAGATTTCTCCAAATGAGTGATAATTTTTCCAACTCAAATATTGATGATGAATTTTTTTGTGATCGAGAAGAAGATGCAGCCATGTTTTCAAATGATGATTGTTTCCAAAATCATATTGTTGGTAGAGACATTGTTCAACTCAAAAATAATATCATTCCCAAGGGCTTGGTTCCATTGGAAAATATTTTTCACAACAATGATGTGGAAGGGAACCCCAAAGTCACTGTTAATGATGAAGAAATAGAGGATTGTAACATTGGGACTCAGGAAATTCCTAAAATAATCAAACTGTTAAAAACACTCAGTCCAAAAATCGAGAGATATATCATCTTAATGAAGGATTTTCCAGATGTTTTTGCCTGGAGTTATGAGGATTTGAAGGTGTATGAAACAAAGGTTATTCAACATGTAATTCCAAAAAAAGATTATCAAAAAGATTTTAAACAGAAATTGAGAAGGATCAATCCTTTGTTGTTGCCATTAATTGAGAAAGAGGTAAGAAAGTTGTTTGATGATAAGATTATAGTGTCTTTTAGATTCTCTAAATGATTGGATAACTTAGTTCTTGTCAGAAAGAAAAGTGGTGAAATAAAGTTGTGTGTAGAATTTCAAAATATGAACAGGGTTTCCCTCAAAGATAACTATCATCTTCCCAATATGGACTACATTTTTCATAAAGTGGTTCGATCACAGTAAATGTCAATGCTTGATGGATTTTCTAGATACAACCAAATCATGGTGCATCCTGATGATCAAGAGAAGACAACCTTCACAACACCTTGTGGTACATTCATGTATGCCAAAATGCCTTTTGGGCTCATGAATGCAAGGGAAACATTCCAAAGGGATATGGATATAGCTTTTTCTAATGAAAAAGATAAGTTCATTGTCATTTTTTTAGATGATATTACTGTTTTTTCAGGTTCTGATGATGAGCATCTAAAACATTTGAAAAGGGTGTTTCAGAAATGTAGGAAGTTTGGCATTTCGTTAAATCCCAAGAAATCCAACTTTGGAATGAAAGAGGGTAAATTACTTGGTCATATCATCTTGAAAAAAGGAATAAATATAGATCCTAGCAGGGTGGGTGCAATTCTGAAAATTGACACACCTAGGAGCAAAAAAGGAGGTACAGTCTTTTCTTGGAAGAGTAAAGCTTATGAGGAGGTTTATCCCTAATTTGTAAGAAATCATAAAGTTCATTACCAGCATGCTCAGAAAAGGTAGTGAGATAAAGTGGACTCCAGAAGCTAGGAAATCCTTTGAGTACATACAAGTAGCATTGACCAAGGAACCAGTATTGGCCTATCCAGACTATGCAAAGGATTTCATCTTGTTCTCTTTTGCATCAAAACACACTATTATTGGTGTTTTGTTGTAGAAAGATGAACATAAGTTTGAAAGGCCCATATCCTATTACAACAAAACTCTGAGAGACTCTCCATTGAAGTATGACATCATGGAGAAGCAACCATATGCACTGGTAAAAGCCCTTAAAGAATTCAGAAATTATATTTTGGATTCTCATGTTGTTGCTTATGTGCCTAGTAATGTTGTGAAACACATCCTGACTCAGCCTAATCCTGAGGGAAGAAGAGGAAAATGGATAGTTTTTTGTTAGAATATGACCTGGATATAAAGTCTACAAATTTGATCAAAGGTCAGGGGCTTGCCAAACTGATGACATAGTCAAATTATGATGTCTTGGGGATAAATTTTATTGCTGACCTATCAGAAAATTAAAAAGAAGAAATAGTCCCACATGTATCCCATAAATTTATTGAATATCCATGGTATGTTGACATTATCTATGTGTTGAGAAATTTACAAGCTTGTCCTAAACTAAGAAAAACAAAATCTAGGTTTCTGAAGTTGAAATTCTTGATGGTTCTCTGTATTGGAAGGATCCAAGGGGAATTTTGTTGAGTTTCTTATTGGAAGGAGAGGTAAAACAGGATATCAAATAATTTTATAAGGGTGACTATGGAGAGCACCATTATTGGAAAACCACAGTGCATAATATTCTGAGAGCAGGGTTTTATTGGCCTAGCATGTTCTCTGATGTGTACAAGGAAGTGTCAAGCTGTCATGAATGTCAGATTTTTTATGGCATAAGGAAATTGTTTCCCTTGCCTTTAAAACCAATTTATGTTGAAGCACCATTTAGAAAATGGAGCCTTGGTTTTATAGGAGAGATTCATCCACCATCTTCAGCTCAACATAGATGGACATTGAAAGCTACATACTACTTCGCCAAATGGAATGAAGCAGCCCCAACAAGGCAAGCTATTGATGTTGTCATTATTCAATTTCTAGAAAGTAACATTCTGTCTAGGTTTGGTTGCCCAGTCAAAATACTAATTGATAATGCAGTAACATTCAAGTCCAAGAGAATGGAAAAGTTTTGCAGTGATTACAACATAACCCTTGGTCATTCCACATCTTATTACCCACGGAGTAATGGATTAGTCGAGTCATCCAACAAGAGTCTCACAAGAATTATCAAAAAGTTGTTACAAGAAAACAAGAAGGCTTGGCACAAGAAACTTATTTATGCACTGTGGGATGATAGGATCACTACTAAGAGGTCTATTTCTACATCACCTTTCCAAATTGTATATGTCACAGATGTAGTTTTCCCTACCTCATTAGGGCTAGCAGTTATGAAATTGCTGCAAGAACAAGAAGTTGAACCAAATGATGCTCAAAGAAGGATCAATCAATCGATTCATGTACATAAAATGAGAGAAATCGATTCATGTACAGACAAATGCATCAGGACAAAATGAAAAAGGTCTTTGATAAACATACAAGGGTTGATGATTTCAAGGTAGATTCTCTGGTGCTGAAATGGGATGCAAGAAATGAAGGTAAGGGGAAGCATGGAAAGTTTGACTACCTCTGGTTGGTACCATTCAGAATTATTTCTTATCATGGGATCAATTCTTATCTGCTTCTAGATCTCAATGGAGATCTCATTAGTGGAGGACATGTGAATGGCAAGTTTCTCAAACACTACTTTACTTAAAAAATTATGATATTTTCATCTCATTGTAAATAACCATTTTTATTTTTCAGATAGAGCAATTGAAGTCTTCATTCAACAAAAAATCAATCCCGGCGTGAAGGCCCTAAGGTTATGTTGAGTTTATCTAGTGGTGTCAAGTTTGAAAAAAAGGTTTTGTCGGTCACTTTTTTTTTTCATTTTTAGAGTCTTTTTTAGTCAAAATAAACCCCAATGGATAAGGCACCTGGTATGTTGTTCTTTGCTACCTCACAAGGAGGATAGCATCCCCATTAGAGAAAAATGTTAGTATCATTATTTTTAGGGTAGAGTTAGAGGTTTGTCAAGATTTTTCAAAGTCATGCCTTGGTCTTGGGAAGACCAATGTATTCCAAATTGATTCATTGATTTTGTGTGTGTCTTATAGGAGTTGTGTCTCATGAGTTGTTTTAAATTATGTGGGTCATTATTGCTATGAACCATCAAATGACATGTCATAAAAAGAGTCAATTCTAAGTCTAGGTAGAATGGTTTAATGGGGTTGTCATGGGACATGATGACACATTATGAAATAACAAGAGTCATCAAAAGTTTTTATGGAAAATTTGTGATTTTTTCAAATATTCATGGTACTTGACTTGCAAAAAGTACATACGATGTGCAAGAACACTGCACAAACTCCTTGGCGCTACACAAATTGTCATATCACCCTAAAATGGTCTAATCATACTTCAAATTGTTCTTTTCTTGGAATATGCATGTCTCTCCCTCCCATTTTCATTGCAAAATAACCCTATGCCTTCGATCAGGTATCTTGTCTGCATAAAATTCAATTTTTCCACTTGCTACGCAAAACATGTCTGCATGCTATGCAAATTTCACACAGAAATTGCACGATACGCATCCTCTGCACACGCTACGCATCCTTTGTCTTCTCAAATTTCGTTGCGCAAAGATTTAAAAGTTGTGTTTATTTTTTGTCAAACAACTTGTGCCTACATACATCTGATCCAAAGACTTTCTCATTGTTTTATTGAGTCCATTGACAAATTTTAACAAACCCTAACCCTGTCATTCGTTGTGTAAAGTTCCATGTTTGAGTTTTAGCGTTTGAACCTCTTTTTATTTACCAGTATATGTTTTATCCTACGTCTACAACATTTCCACTAAAAGAAAAAAGAAATACAACAAAGGAGGCAGTGTGTTGAGGTGTGAGCCACAGAGCTTGGAGTTGGTGAATTCTGATAGTGCATTTAGGGTTTCATTTCAGAAAGGGAGTTGTATAAGTTTTTGTGAGAAGATTCAAGGATATAATGTGCAGGTGGCAAAGGAGTTCTCCTTAAATTTCAATGGTTTCCACACAAGGGTTGTTGACATTTCCTTCCAGGTATCAGAGGACACAGTGGCTTCTGCAACAGAAATTCCAATCCAGGGGGAGAAGTGGTTTAAAGGTATGCCTCTTGATCCAACTTTCTATATTGATTTCCTTAAACCTAAGTACAAAAAGCAGAGGTTTGGCACCACTATTCCAAGAGAATGCATACTGGAGCATTATGAAAAGTTGTTAATATTGGTCCAACACTATTTCACTTGTGAGTGTAGATTTGATAGGGTATACTTTTACCACATAATACTTCTGATTCATTTCACAATGAAGAACCCCTTGAATTTACCTTTATACATGTACAAAATTTTAGGAAAAATGACACACAGGGTACAATCTAGGGTTGATCAGATTAAGTCTAGTTTGTTTCATTTCTCCTTGGTCAAGTTGCTAGTGGTGGAAGAACTCGAGAAATCAAACAGAGACTGGAATTTTTTTTGACATCAGCTAACACTTCTCTAGATCCCAAAGGAGACATCCCCTCATCTACTGAGAAAGTGGCCTCTATAGTTTCAAGTGGGAAAGAAAAAGGGTCTGCAGAATAGGGCATGGGGAAAGGAAAGGAGATTGATGATTCTTCACCAAGCCAACCAGCTAAAAAGAAAGGTAGAAGGATATACTTTGTTGATGAGATGGAGGAAACACAAAGAGTCAGTAACCCAATCACAAGGTCAGCTTCCAAGAGATTTCATGTACCTTCCCTGCATACACAGTTTATTGATCATTCAACTCAAGGAATGGATGAATATAAGGTGAAACCACAAGAGAAAGACCAAGTAATAAAGGAGATACAATATCATCTTAAGGAAGATTAGCATGTTATAGCTCATTTTTTCATGATAATAGGGAAATGAAAATAAAATTGGCCGAGAGGGTTTCTGATATTTAAACTCCACAAGATGCAATAGGTTCAAAGAAGGAATCATCCTTAAAGGTTTCGGAAGCTTATAAAGAGAAGGAAAGTAGGAAAAATATTAATATTGTGGATTTGATTAAACCTACACCCCCCTTAACAAGATCCTCATCCAGAAATATAACTTATGATTACAATATTGCAGACGAAACACTAGCACAAGGCCAACCTTCACCAATTAAGAATACTTATACTTCACCTGGAGAGGGTGAGAAAACCATCAAGTGGCTAAATAAGCAACTCAGGGAGGCTTGAGACCTAATCGTTCGGATCAGGGAGAGTAAAAGAGTACTAGATCTAAGGTATCATAGACACTTTAAGGAGTGTGGGCTAGCCATCAGCAATGCTTGTGTATCCCTCACAAACGCTCAGTCAAAACTGAGAAGGAATGCAATGCTATTTAGGCAAGTGGATAACTTGAAAAGGAAAATAGGTCTCTCAAGCTGAATATGAAGGTTGATGATGAAGCTAGAGGGAAGTTAGAAATACTTGCAGAGGTGGTTGAGTTACAAGTTTCATATATTCACCTTTTTTCCTTTTGAGGAACCACAAATAATTAGTTTTTAATTTTCACTGGACAAAACTTGTGTAGCGATCTCACACTACGCAAGTGTTGAAAGTACATAGTAAGTTGAAAGACATTGGGAAATGATGAGTAAATGATATAGAAGTGATTTGGAGCCTCCATAAGTATTGCATCTACCTCCTAAATGTATTTTGTTGAAGAAAACCTTCACGTCGTGTAAAGATTGCTACGCAACTTATGTAGGTTGCAGTTACACAATGTGATAGAGTATCTCGCTACACAAAGATGGAAGGGAGCCTTGTCAGTGCTTAGATCACTCCAAGATTTGTCTCCAGTTGTCCCAGGATGACTCACATTAGTTTCAATTTGAAAATATGCTAGAGATCTCTTTTTGTTAAAGAATATTGTATGCATTAATATGGTCAAGGCAACGTTGTTATTTTTAGCAAGTAGTTTACAAGTTGTTCTCTTTTGATGTAATTAGATCCATAATTATAGAGCAGTAGTGAAATTCAACTTCTTTAGCCTAGGAAGTTAGTTTTCTTATATATTTGACCATCTTGAATGTGCAAAGGGCTTACAGAAGCACAAAGAACAAATTTGCATTGAACATTGTATAGATTTTCTAAATTTGAATGAAATACTAGTGCAGATGTCTAGAGATTTTTCATATCAAAGATTCTAGTGGTAATGACTTGAAGTCTGTGTTCCTTTATGTATGTTCTTCTTGTTTCTTTATCTTTCATCTTTTGATGATTATATGTTTAAATTGGATATCAAATGGTCTGAAATTCATCTCAAATGGTGCATTAGATTGTATCAATTTGAACATTGTCTTTTCCTTCTTAACTCATCAGAAATCATCTTTAATGGTGCTCTGAATGTTGTTATGTGTTTTCCCCTTTCTTTCATTCTCTAACAACAAATTTAAAAAACTAAAAGATCATTTCCTACCCAGCCTTTGCTTCCTTAATATTTCTACCTATCAGACATTGTTTTCATTTGATTTCAAATAATTGACTCCATTGCCCAACAAGTTCCTTTCCTTCTTTCCAACAAACCTTTAAAACCCCTTCACCTTTTCAAAAACCTAGTTATTGATCCTAAAATAAAATCCATCTTTAGAGAACAACTGACAAGAGAGATCCCTCTCTGAACTGAAAGGCTAGTTTCAGTTCTAAAGTGGTTATGTGGTTACCTTTCTGAGTTTCTTCCTCGACCTAGGAAATTTACTTAATGCTAACATTTTGAAAAATATTGGATATGGAAAGTGGTATGTATGATAGAAATTAAAAATATGGGTGGTCATAGGGAGATGATGGAAAATGTTATGTATGAATGATGAAAATCATTGATCGAAAATTGAGAATGCTTACTATCCTTATTGAGTTTTATTTTTTTTTACTAATGATATTATTCATGTGCATATGGTTGCAATAATGGAGTTCTTGGTACCTGGAAAAGCAAAATGGTAGTACACAAATTTTCTTTTTTGATTTTCTTTCTTTTTTTTTCTCTTTTTCTTTTTCTATTAAATTTCTCAAGGCAGAAGTGTCATCATTGGTTTTCACCAATGTTTTGCCTCATCAGGCCTTTGAGAGGTGTTGTTGATACAGATATAGATTTATTCTTCATATCTAAGACTTCGTCAATTGTAGGTTTTCACCTTATATCTATCCTAGATTCCTTTAGAAGGTTTCCATCTAGTGTTTTTATTCTTTTTTCATATCTATTTATTGGGATGGATTGAGATAATTTATTCTATCAATCACATCCATATTTTGTTTCCTCACTATTGTTGTGAATTCTTATTTTTTCAAGGGCTTGTTGTAAGTATTTAATCTGAATCCATTCACCAGTAGTGATATTCCTTCTTCATCAATGGTTCTGATGTGAACTGAACCATTATCATGACATTTTTCAATGATGTAGGGCCCTAGACACCTTGTCATCAAATTCCCTTTGAATTCCTTAAACCTTGAGTCATATAACAGATTCCAATCCCCTCCTTTGAAATTTGTGTACTTAATATTCTTGTCATTCCAGTGTTTTATTTGTTGTTGCACCACTTCAGTGTTGAAGAGGGATTTCATCCTATAATCATCTAAAGAATTCAATTGGCTCAATATTTCTCTTTGTGTTGAATACAAATTCATGTCTAATTCAGTTGTTATTCTCAATGTATGGTATTCAAATTCAATAGTGAGCATGGATTTCTTACCATAGACTAATTCAAAAGGAGTAAGCTATGTGGTAGTTTTCCATGTAATGTTGTATTCCCATGTTGCTTATGTGAGCTTCTTTGATCTATCTTTCTTATTCGTGCTCATTGTTTTAGTGATGATGTTTTCTAGCTTTTGGTTTGTGAATTCGTCTTGACCATTTGCTTGAGGATGGTAGGGTGTTGACTTACTGTGGTGAATGTTATGTTCCTTCATGATTTCTTCAATGAGTCTTGATGTAAATTGAGGGCCTTGATCTGTGACTATATCCCTTGGATAACTAAACCTTGTGAATAAGCATTCTTGGAGGAATGCAACTACATTTGATTATGTGGCATCCTTCATGGCCCTTACTTCAGCCCATTTTGTTATAGATTCTGTGCATACCAATATGTGTTTCTTTTTCCCTGATGGGCGATCAATTGGTCCTATGAAGTCCATGCCCCACTTATCAAATGGTTCCAATGATACGTGGGGTTGTAATGACATCTTGTTCCTCCTTGTTGGTTTCCCCATTCTTTGACATTCATCACAATGTGAAGTGTATTGTTGATCATCTCTATGTAGGTTTGGCCAATAATATCTATCCTGTAAGATCTTATAAGTTTTCCTCTTGGATTCATAATGACCTCCACATGGTTCATCATGACAAGAATGTAGGATATCATGCACCTCATATTCTCTTATGCATCTCCTTAAAATATGGTCTGGGAAAATTTTGAACAAATAGTATGAAACCCAAGTGTAGGATGAACCTTTCCAAACAATCTTGCATCTCTCCCTATAGGAAAAATGTTGAAGGAACTTTCCTGTTGTTAGATAATTTGATATATCAACAAACCAAGGGGTTTTTGTTGATATGGAAAATAGGTCTTGATCTAGAAACCAGTCATCGATCATGCCTTCTCCACTAGGGATAGTCAACCTGGATAAAAAAAAAATATGCAACTACACTTTTCTTTCCAGGCTTATCAAAAATTGTTAGATAAAATTGTTGTAATAACAGAAACCATCTAATCATCCTACCATGAATGCTAGGCTTATTCATCAAGTATCTAATGGTAGTATGATTAGTATGTACAAAAACTTATACCCTATAACATAATGTCTTAATGTATTGAGAGCATGGACAATTGCTAAAACTTCTTTCTCTGTAACAATGTAGTTAATCTCTGCACCAACCATATTTTTAGTTATGAAATAGATTGCATAGGGTTTATTGTCTTCTTTTTGTCCTAATACTTCTCCTACAACCTTGTCTGATGTATCAGTGTGAATGTGAAATGGAAGAGCCCAATTGGGACCTTGTAATACATGAGTAGTTGAGATTTTTTCTTTTATTGTCTCAAAATCTTGTTGACAATTCAAGGTCCAACAATAATATACATCTTTGGACAGCAAGGTAAAGAGAGGAGAGGATATCTTACTAAAATCCTTGAGGAACCTTCTATAGTATCATGCATCTCCAAAAAATATTCTTACATCTTTTAGTTTCAAAGGGGTAGAACGTAAAGTGATGATTTTTATCTTATCTTTGTCTACCTCAATCCCCTTGGAGAATAAATGATATCCTAAAACAATCCCTTCATTCATCATCATATTACATTTTTCATTAATAAGGGATAGATTGTTTTTCTCTACATATTTGGACAGCCTTATCTAGATTGTCCAAGGCTTCATCAAATGAATTTCCATAAGGTCTAAAGTCATCCATATAGATCTGAACTTTATCATGGATGTGTTCTAAAAATATGCTGAGAATTTCTCTTTGAAAAGTGGTTGCGGCATTACACAAACCAAAAGGTAAGACTTTGTATGTAAATGTACCATATGGGCAAGTAAAGGGTATTGTCCTGATCCTCAGGAATTATCTGAATCTGGTTGTATCCACTAAAACCATTTAGAAAGGAAACGTATTTCTTCATGGCTAAGACATCCAAAACTTGGTCAATACAAGGTAGGGGGGAATGGTCCTTTCTAGTAGCCTTGTTCAACTCTCGATAATCCACACATATTTTCCACTTCCCATTCTTCTTTGGGATAATAACTAAAGGAGAGACCCAATCACTTTTTGAAATAGGATATATGAATCCAGCATCAAGCAACTTTTGAAGTTCTTGTTTAACTATGTCTTCCATTGCATGGTTCATCCTTCTTTGGGGTTTCCTAACAAGTTTGCAATCTGCCTTTATGTAAATATGGTGAGTACAAATAGAAGTATGGATGTATTTCATGTCTTTATAATCACATCGAAAAGTTTCAATATTTCTTTTCAGCACATCTAATAGCCTTTTTCTTGTTGATTAGTAAGTTTATTGCTGATTTTGAGTGTTTTTACAGGATTTATCTCTATGGTTTTGACAGTTGTATCTTCTATTTCAGTAGTGAACAGTTTTTTCCATAATTATCAATTATTTTCAGTAGAAATTTCAGATCTGTGATCATAATTTATCCCTTCTATTTTCACATCATTTGGATATTGGTTTTGCAGAAAAAATCCAAGGAAAGTGTCTTCATCAATTGTATTATTAGTCAAGGATGTGTTTATTGTATAGATGGGATAGGAAATTGTTTGTGTCGTTTATTCCTCTTCCACCCACATAGGAAAATTTTATGTTATCAAAGGTTGTATAGGAGGGTAAAGAACAATCTGCTTTTGGGATAATCCATCAGTGATAGTCATGTTGCATGCTATACAGTCAATGTATGTATCTGTTGTGTCCAGCCAAGGCCTTCCCAAAATGAGAGGATATCCATTAGATTGACACTTAGGTTGAAGGACTAGGAAGTCAGTCGAGTTTCTTCCATTGGAGATGATGATATCTTCCAACATACATTCAGGTTTGACTATAGATCTGTCTGCTAGATGTAGGACAATTGGGGTATCTTTCAAAAATCTCTGAACACTAAGTTTTAGCATAGTATCCTTAGTCATAACATCGATTGAATATCCCAGATCAATAAGAGTATTTTGGACCAGGGTTTTATTAATATGCACATTTAGTAAGGGACTCCTTGGATCCAATTATTTAGGTACAAACAACTTCCCAAGCATAAGGTAATCTAATTGTCCTATGACATTTATGGTAGGAGCATCTTTTATTTTTCTCCCTGGTCTTCTAATGTATTCTTCCTTGATATATTTGTTGAAAATGGGCACATCCTTAAGAGCATGTAACAGAGGTATCTTTATGCACAAATTTTTAAGCTCTCCTAAAAGTTCTTTTTCCCCATATGTATAAGTTTTATTTTCTTGTAATCTTTTAAGGTAAGGAGGGGTTTGTGGTTGAGGTAAGGTAATATATTATTTCTCATATTTTTCATTTTTTATGAGATTCGATTGTTGTTGCAAGATTTTTTCCACTACAAGGAAAAGACCTTTTAATGGAGGTTATAGTGGAGGTTTATAGTGTTACAAAATTGGAAAACATTAGCAAAAAAACATCTTCTACAACATTTGTTATTGATAGCGGATGTTTTTTCGGATACTATAATAGACGTTGATTATAACTAAAAACATATGGGCGGACGAAGGTGTTAGAGGATGTTTACAAATCGGTGCATTTGTATAAGGAACAAACACCAGTGCATACATACACCTACAACATCGGTGTGGTTCACTTAACGTCAAGAACCTGGGCAGTAAAATATGAAATCACCGGGGCAGTAAAATATGAAATCACCGAGGCATTTGTATTATAAGTACCAGGGCTTTAACAACAAAACACACAAGGAGAGTTAAAAATAATTAATAACAAGTTTTTTCTTCATAGAACGCATCGATGTGTTATTAATAAGAAGGCATTGATGTTGTATAAAATAATATGCATCAGTGCGTTACAGGGAAAAATCCTACAGTGCATTAAAAATTGAAAGCACAGGTGCGTTTCTGTAACAAACAAGCCTCGTTGCTTATCAATAACACAATAGCGTCGTGCATACCAATAACACACACACCGGTGTTTCGTATAAGATTAACGCATCGATGGCCAAATTTTTAATATAATTTTGTGGTATTAAATTAATATTGAAACGTGTGCTAATTGAGTACATAAAAGCACTGGTGAGAATTTCATATGAAACGCACTGGTGAGTTTTAATATTAAACGCATCGATGAGATTAATAATTAAAATACACCGAGAAACATTGACCTGTGATAGTGCAATCATTGTTATTTTTTAATTCCATTATTTATGAAAAAAATTACATATATCTTATATTTTGATTAGTGAATTTGGATATGATGTTTGCATTAATTTGTTATATCATCATATTTTGCATCTCTTCATTATAATATTTAGTCATCCATATATTTAATCATCGATATAACATTTCATAGCGACATTGAACAACACAATAGAATAAATTAAAACATATTTTATTACATGATTAAGAGGGTCTTTATCATACAAAATGGGACACTTATCGATAATCCCTTGTCTTTCAACTGGGACACTATGTCCATTACATCAAACAAAAATCTTTGATTTTCACAGACAATTATTTCAAAAAAATACAATTGCAGCTTGCATTGATATCCAAATATATTGGTCATCATTCTTCACTGGAATTGTTGTTAGTGCTCGAGCTACTTCCATGCCTTGGGTTATTTTGTTGAATGTTTGGTTGATTGTCTCGATCGTTTTGTTCTTTTTTAAGTTCCATCTACAAACATAAAAATAAATTGTAATGAGTCTATCTACATTGGTGAGAATAATGAAAAATAAAATAAATAATATACATTAATGCAAATTGAAAAACGATGTACCTCCAAAGCAAGAAGTGACTCATGAATCATACACATATGTTCAAAATAAAATCTCATGCTTCGTTTCAACAATTATTCTATTGGATCAGTTCCATACTTTGTTTCCTACAAGTTATATACCCCATAATAAATCATAGATTTAATATAAAGTATTATTTTTGTTTCATTAATTATGACATGATGGAAGTAAAACAACATAGATTATACTTACAAATTCGGCAATTAATTTTTGATATGCCAACATATACTCACAACCCTTAATTAACCTAATGTCAATCAATTTTTCTGATGGCTCTTATTTGTATGTTAGCACGTGTTTGAAGACATTCAAGGATGGTTGTTGTAAAACAACTTAAAATACACAAAAAAAAACTTAAGTTGTTATAAAGAAATAAAAATTACTCACAAACTTTGATATCCACCATTTTCTTCTTTTTCATCCAATTTAATGCGCAGAATGAGTTTCATTTTCTTTTATTTTCTGTAAGAGAATATTTGAAAATTAATATTTATTGTATAATTAATTATTTGTACCTAACAGAAAAATTCAATGATTGCATACATTTGAAGCACGTTGTTGTTGAGATAGTTCCTCCTGCAATGCATTTATGTCCAATTCTTTGACCATATCCTTGTACACTTTTTTGGACATTCCTACTGGTATATTTCGGATATCAGCTCATTGGTCCTCTAGGATTTTTATAATTTTCCTAAAAAAATAACATGACAATAAAGTATTTTTATATTGATGTATGAAAACTAAATATCACAAAATTGATATATTAATAAATGAATACTTTGTAATATATATATATATATATATATATATATATATATATATATATATATATATATATATATATATATATATATTCTAAGAAATTATTTTTAGGAATATTACTTTTTGAATGATTTTTTTTTGTTGTATCTTTTTGCTATTGCAAGTCTCATAGTTCTCATTGACCATTTCTATGGAAATGTTTCAAGTAGTTTAAATATAACCTGGTTCTTGGAATCATTGGATAGATTTCTATATTGTAAGTGGAAAGTACATCTATAATTTTATTCCACTATATCCCTCATAGTTATGTAAAAAAATTCCCCTCTTTGACTACTCTCCAACACAACTCCAGATGATCTAAGAACCAATTCATTATCATTTACATCTTCTATATTAATTAATTTTGTTTTCTTATGATGACATTTTGTTCCCTCGTTGTTGGTGCAAGTAGAACATTAAACATATGTGAATTAATAGATTGTTTGAAACATGTCATCTAATATTCATAAGTATATTATCAATGAAAATTCAAAAAATAAATCATATTGAATAGTATTTTTTCATTCACCTGATTCATCCTTCTGCAATTTTTCCATCAAGATTTTACGCTCCTCTGCACTTAGATCAGAAATAATGTTATTGAGATTCCTCATTTTGTGGCTCTGCATGACACACACTAACCAATACATATTAGTTAAACTTACATATAGTTCAACCATGTTAATTTTAATAGAATTTACAGAGAACCTACCTTTTTTGTTTTTTTGGATGTGTCATCATTTTTTCAACCATAAATTTTCTTATTTGAACTCTTCTCACTCATATTTTTATCAATATACAACTCGTACCATTCAATACAGAAATTATTAAATATATTTTATAAATAAATCACATAATTTTTAGCCAAAAAAAAATCGTTGTAAGCGTTGCACTTTTTATATACAAAGCACTGGTACATTTATTACATAAAACACAACAGTGTGTTCATTACATAAAACACACTGGTGCGTTCCATACAACATGCACCAAACAATTTAACTTCTTTTTTAAAATATTGTGAATTACAACAATGTGATATATATAGAAGACATCACAACGACTACAATAGAAAACAAAAACATAGCAAAAAAATTAAACATTCATAAAAAAATAAAAAAAAAAATAGAAAAATTACACACCGATGAGAAGAAAAATTAAAAAAAATATGTGACAGCATTCTCTGTGTTGTTTAGATCAGAACATCAACGATATTTTTTTTATGCACCATATTTTTTAATTTTCTTTCTAAAAAAAAATATTGCTTAATCGGTGCATTCCTTTTCAACAGAAACGCACTGGTGCATTTCTGTCGAAAAGGCGCACCGGAAAAGCGGAAAACGTTTTTTTTTTTTTTTTTAAAGCCACAAACGAAAAAGTATTTATTTTTTTTTGAATATAGAAAGGAGACTCACTTTGGGACTAAATCTAATAATTGTTCTTTTTTCACAAAATGTAAAAAATTTATAATATACAAAAACAACGCCTAAAATCAAAAAAAATTAAATACAAAAACAAACCCATTAGATCTAAAATACATAAAACGAAAAGCCTTAATTCTGAAGTGATAGAGAGAGTTAAACCCTTGGGTGAAATTTTACATTCACGTAAGAATAAAAAACAAGGGTTTAAGGTAAGTATGATTATTTTTATTTTTTATTTTTTATTTTTTTTTAATGTAGGGTTTTGAGTGAATCACCATACCCTTCAAATCCTTATTTTTGGAATATTTTTGTTGTTCCAAAGTATTCTTCTGCTCCACAGTGTTCCCTGGTATATCTCTCTTCCAAATCTGTTTCCTGTAAATTTTGGCAAAATAATGAAAATATTGAATATCTTCTTAAGATTAAAAAAATATTATGAAAATGATTTAGAGTGAATCACCATACACTTGAAATTCTCATATCTTGAATAATATTTTGGTTCCAAAGTATTTTGCTCCTCTATAGTGTTCCTCCATATGTCTCTCTTGCAAGTATCTCCCCTGCAAAATTTTGCAAAATAATGAAATACTGAATAGCTTTTTAGTATTTAAATGACTTTATGAAATTTGACTCCCGCTTTTATTTTAATTGTTTAAAAAAATCGTGATTTTTTTTTACTTTTTCGGCACGACGATGCATTTATGTAATATGAAATGGTGCAGCCATTTTACATTATGCACTGGTGCATCCATATTATTGGACGCGACAGAGACATAATTTTTTTATTAATAAAATCTAGAAACACTATGTGGTTGATTTTCAACGCACCAGTGCTTATTGTTAATATGCACATCCATGCGCTTGTGTTTTATAAGGGCACCAATATGCGTTTAAATTTATTTAAACTTTTATTTGCACATAAAATAGTATATTCATCTCAAATTATCTTTTATGATGAATTCACGTGACTTGCAATACTTCAGTATACATTTTACGTTTTATGTCACCTTATTCTTAAAAAATGGTTTCAAAACTATATTCAAACTCAGATTGTGGTATGGTCCTAAAAATGTTTTTTAGATATGTACATGAAAACTTATTGTTAATTTTGCTGAAATGCGGGAAGAAAATCTTATTATATGATCAAATGGCAAATTCTTCAAATTCCATCCCATTCCATATTGTTCAAAGTCCATCACGGAGTTCTCCCTTTCCATCTCCAATAAGTTAAATTTATTTTATTTATATCTTTCGATTATCTCATTGAATTTTTATTTATCCATGTCAATATGAATAAAAATGTATCCAAATTTGCAGGATCCTGATTCAAAATAGAGTTGAGATGCAGAAAATATTCCAGTATCGGTTCAAAAATGTCGGAAGCTCTTATTAGGAGCAACATACCACAAGCAGTTGATAGATGAAAATGGACAATCGCTTTACCCTGACAATTCTGACATTCCATCTTCCGGCCGCAATCCTTGGTTGGAAATGGTAATAATTGTTTGGTATAATGTATGTTGAACAAACAAATTATTGCATTGTGCTTACTAATATCATCGATGTACTAATGTTCAATATTTTTGAAATTAGGATTCTTATGATGATGAGTGACCTACCTACCATATTTCATTGCACCCCACAACAATGTCAACTCGAGATAAGGCTACAATGAGAGCACAACTCGGAGAGCAAGCGTACCAAGAATGGTTGAATCAACCACCTATTCAATTCCCACTACGTCCAGGTTCACCAATTAGGAATGACTACAACAATACTAGTAGTTCTTCAAAAGTTGGCTATGGAGACAATCAAAAAGAGGTTGGTATGGATGATTACTTACGAGATACGAATGTCATGAAGACAATGTTGTTAGATGCATTCCAGAATGATGAGCTAGGGGATGATGCTCATATCAATGATACCATTTCCGAAAGCCTAAAATCTACTTCCACCATCCCTCTCTTTGGACCTAGTGCCCGGTCAAAGTATACCCAACTTGGGACAACAATGTTACTTTACAACATGAACGTAAATTTTGGCATGTCAAACGCATGTTTCTCAAAAATATTGAGGTAATCGACCAGCAAGTGCCTTATATTAATTTTTCTAAATCTTTTCACAATACAATCAACATTAGAAATGGTTTCTTTTATAAACGTTAAATGACCTTGTACATTAATTCTATTGCCCACTAACTGCATGATATTCAAAGATAAGGTTCTTCCTAGTGATAATGTTTTGACCGATAGTTGTGAAGAGGCAAAGTAGTTGTTGAAAATGTTGGGTGTTGAGTATATATCATATCATGCATGTCTAAATGATTGTATTCTATATAGAGAAGAATATGCAGACAAAGAGATATGTTTGAAATGTGGGCATGACAGGTACCATAAATCAAATAAAAATGGTAAATCGCATGGTCCTTCTCATAAGATATTGAGGCACATGCCTATAATCCCAAGGATTCAAAGTCTCTTTCGTTGCAAAGAATTAGCTATGTTGCAGGGATGGCATGCCTCGCACAGAAGTGAGTCGGGAGTTATGTCAATCCCAACATATTCAATAGCCATGAAGCATATAGAGAACACATGGCCATAAAAATTCAAAGATGAAGTACAAAGTCTACGACTCAACATAGAAATGGATGGAGTGAACCCATATTCCCTCCAAAACACCAAATATTTTTTTTGGCGTGTAGTAGTGATCAATAACAATATCCCCCCATTGTTGTCCATGAAGAATGAACATCTTATGTTGTTTCTTATAGTCCCTGGTAGAAAACAAGTGAAGAATATGGATGTCTACCTACAACCCTTGGTAGATGAATTGAAATAATTATGGGAAGGGATACATGTATATGATGTATCAAGACCCATCGCAACAAATAGAAGTTTTATGTTGTATGGCATACGTGCTTACACCACACATGATTATCTAGGCTTAGAAGTTTTCTCTGGTAATTAACATGTTTATTGATTTGTTTATATACGTAACAATATTTATTTGCATATTTTATTCATTGTGATTGACATTCTATTCTTAAACGCTAACGTGTTATGTATACAATAATTTATTAGGTCTTGTAATTAAAGGCTATCATGGATTTAAATGTTGTGGACCTTCTCTGAAGGTTAGGTGGTCCAACCACCTACAAAATCCAGTGTATGAATGGTCGAAGGTATTCATCCCAGAAGAACACCCTTATATAGGAGCAACATTCGATTTCAATGGTAAACTAGAGAGAACCCAAATGTCTGCAATAATGACACCAATAGAATGGCTTAGAGAATATGAGAGAGAGAAGGAGAAGGAGATTACACAAATGTTTGATTCAAATGGGGAGCCTATGTTCGATGATCCAGAATTCTACAACACCTATGTTGAGAAATTTCCCATTAGGATGAAAAGTAAATCTATCTTTTATGAGCTCCCCTATTGGGAGCGTCTTAAGATTGCCCACTTACTAGATCCGATGCATATATTTAAAAATGTTTCATCTTATTTATGGAGGCACATATCATCAAAAGAAAGTGACACATTGGTTGTGAGGAGAGATCTTATTTATTCAAAAAATAAAAAGAAACATTGGTAACTGACATAGTCGCATTGTCACATAAACTTTAACAAATTTTTGAGTATGGAACTTTATAACGATGTGTTCCGGTCATTCCTATCGCACCCTGCACAGTGCCACCAAAAACATTACTAGGTGCAATACAACACAATATTACATTTCTTAGCAGTGTGTTTGGTAAACATGAACGCCTCGGTGAACACGTTTACCAATGCACTACGTAAAATATATTTGATAAGGGCGGTGCACTATGAACTTTAATGCCCATGTGTGTTAGTTGTACTTTGATGCACCGCCCCACCAGTTAAATTTTTTTCTTTGGTGCGTCGTTAAAGGGACGTGTCGGTGCATTTATGTTTACCAACGCACTGCTGAGAAATGTAACAAGGTACATGATGTGCCCTGTAAATTTACAAGTCACACTATACGCGGTGTGAACCAAGAGCCTCAAACGCATAGCGTAGTTTTTTTTGGTTTTTTTTTAACACTTAGAATTTCACTAAATTTTAAATTTTAAACCAGTGAAAACTTAAGTTTAGAAGAAATAAGGGGATTACTTGGACATTTTGTCGTCGGGGAGGCATGGTTGCGACGTACTCAAAAAAACTAAATTTGCCCACCGTTTGGAAAAATTCGATATTCACGCACCCAACAACAGATGAAAGGAATGCAAACAAGGAAGACATCGATGGAAGGGTTCTTTAGATAGGAAAAGGTTGCACCAGTGATTTTGCGCTCTACAACACTAATAATGGTAAAAATGATTTTTACCATCAGTAAAAAAATTTTAATAAAACCTTGTTTCGGTGTGCCCGATTCACAAATGCATCGGGCCATACATGTTTAATGAGCGCATTGGTTATATATTTAAAACAAAAACATTGCTAGCACTGTGTTCTTAGGTTTTTGTGTGCACCGGTGTGTATATGACTCCATAGCGCACCGCCTTTTATTTTTTTGAAAAAATACAATAGTGCGGAAATTTGTGTTTAAGAATGTCAGGGTGCGGTATAATAATAGACACCCCGGTGCTCTTGGGTTTATAGAGTGCACCAACTAAATTCATAAATTAAACCTAACACAGTGCTCCATATTGTAGCACTGGTGCACAGGATACAATGGAGGGCACTGATATATTTTTTTTGACACAATCCTACATTGTTGCATAAATGTTTTTTATTTAACCATATGAAGGTGCGCTCTACTAATAGCGCATCGGTGCTTCCAATGATACATTGTGCACCATGTATTTTTAAAAGAACACTATTATGATGCACCCTTATTTCCATAGTGCACCAAATAATATTGTTCTTTATTTGAAATAACTCTTCTACGGTGCACATGTTTTGAGGGCATCGATGTGCCTGTTGTCTAAAATGCACCGGTGTGTTACATACTTATAAAATCATCGGTATAAAAACATCTGCTAAAACCTTCGACCACTCACCTCCGCTAGTATCATCCGCTATAAACGGATTTTTGGAATATTTTTATAGGGGCATCCACAAAAACCTTCGCTAGAGGTATTTTCCTTGTATTGTCCTGATCTAAGATTTATCTCTTTTAATTCCAAAGAATAAGTCTGATAAGTTGTATCATTGTTGTATACAAGTTGGAATTTCTTATTGTTTGGATTATGGGCAGGTTCAGCAGGTAGTTGAGGTTGTTTAGGAGGGACATTGTTTTGAGTAGTTTCATTTTGAGGAGGAGGAAGCAGTAATGCAGGTTGTTGGAAATTGTGTGGCCTCCATCCTTCTGGTGGTTGAATCCATTGGTTTTGTGGCATAATAGGAATAGATTGGTATGGAGGAGGAATTGGAGGTCCTTGGTACTGCCAAGGATTTGGATTTTTCCAAGGTGATGGGTTATACCATGGTTGAGGAGACATTTGAGAATAATATGCACTAAAATTTTGAGCAGGATTGAAAACCTGTTTGAAATGGTCATGGTGCTCTAGGCCTCCTTTGATTAATGAATTAGTGATTCTGCATTCTCCTCTACTCCTCAAAATGTAGATTTCAATCCTAACAAAGAAGGGCATTTGTTAGTTGGATTATTTTATTCACAGATACCACAAACATCTATAAAGTCTAAAGGGAACTCATTTATAGGATGACGTTTAGTGAATTTGGAACAATAGATAGCCAATGTCTTATTTGTTTCCTCATGTTTCTTCATGATCTGCAAAGTATCCACTTACATGGCTAAAGAGTGTAAAATATAAGTCTTCATTTCCTTTATTAATCCTCTTAATTCATTCATTATATGAGTTGTAGGGTTAGAAGATTGAGATACCAAACCTCTATTGCTTCTACCTTTATTTCTGAAGGACCTTGAGTGATTCTTGAATATTATTTTCATATCATCATATTTTAACTGATAGATATCTCCATTGGATAGGAGATTCAATGTTTCAATCATATATTCTCTTACACCCCTGAGTAAGACAAGCTTGAGTGAGTCTTTGTCCACAGTGCAATTTTGAGCTCTCTTGTAGCTTAGTTGAAATCTCTCTTCAAGGTATTCTAGAGATTCATCATGTCCTTGTGTCATTCTTAAAATCTCATTCATTGTATCTCTTGCTCTACAATAGTCTTTGTATCTTTCACTGAAGGTATTTTTCATTTGATCCCAAATTGTGATATTATTTCCCTCCAAGCTCATAAACCATCTTAGAGTTGAATCCTTCAAGGTAGAAAGAAAAAATTTGAGTTTTTGTTCGTCAGTGGTATAATCATATGTCTTGCATATAATTGCAAACTCAAACAAGAAAGTGTTAGGATATTCAGAAACAAGCCCATGAAAATGAGGTAAGGAAGAAGGATTAATATTTTTCATATTGGTTTATCCATCGGATTCCCGAATAGGGAACTCAAATATTTCTACCATCTCTTCTTCACCATCCATGGAATGAGGTGAGGATTGACTCTCTTCTAAAATATTTTCAAATTCTCTAGCTTCCCTCTCCAAAAAAAATTCTAGTGCTTCAGGACCAATCTTTGGATTGCTTGGACCTGTTTTTGTGGTGAGGTTTTTGGTAAAAAATTCCTTTCCTATCTCTAGGTCTAATCATTCATGAAATCAAAAGAAAGTGAAAAACAATTTTTTTTATATTTAATGCAAAAAAATAAAGTGTTACAAGGAGCTATCAATACTCACATGAAGTGAAAGAACTTAGGTTCTTACACTACATAAATGTTATATTGAAGTTGGCCTTGTGACTGATGTATCATTTTTACTTCTCCAAGTCACACAAAAGAAAACAAAGAAAAATAGCATGCAGACTTCAACACCTCCCCGACAATGGCGCCAAAAAGTGATGGTCCCAGGAATAGCATTAACAATTAACTGTACCCTTGGTTTCCTACTTTACTTGTCAACCCGAGGTTCGTACAAAATTATGAGGTATTATGCACTATATGTGCAGTATACATTTGTCAATAGCAAAGGTTTGAAACTAATCAAAGGTTGAAAAATGTGCAAGAAAAACAAAATAACAAAAATCAATGTTGAACTAATTGCTTGAAGGAAACAAACTAATATGAAAGTACAATTAATCTAGATTGTATAAAAAGAACTTATAAAAGAGTATTGAATCAAGAAAATCAAATTGAAGGTAAGAAGATGAATCCAATCTAAACTATGACAAAAAATTGTAACAGAAGTAAAGAGACACTAATGCATGAATAAAGAAAGATAATGGTCTAATCCTTTGATTAATAACAATCCAAAAGTATTTTTATTGTTTATTTGTGTTTTTATGAAAAAGAAGATTAAACTATGTTGGACACACTGACCACACTAAGAGGGGGGGTGAATCAGTGTGTGGCTCTTTTTACAACTCTTTCTTCCTTTAGTTAGAAATCACTTCAAACATTACTATTCATTCACAATTACCTACTTGCATATCTCAACAACATTCATCAATAATAGAGAACTATAAACATCACCATAATGAACACAAAGAACACCAGATATATGTGTAAGTTTTTTGTATTACGTTGTTACATGAAGACTACAATCTTCGGAGGTTATCAACACCAACTGAAAAGATCACCAACTCCAAGAGTGTACCAACTCTCAAATACAAGAACCAGCTTGCAGATCTCAACACCAACTGAGATGTGAGGATTCCAACCCTCAAGTACAAAACCCATCTTGTAGACAAAAAACAATTTGTCAAATCTTTTCTACAAATATGCGACATGTCCTCCTGTAATATGCATACGTACGCATCCTATATTCTTGCATCATGTGTATGTACGTGACCTGTCATCTTCCATCATGTGTACACCCTCAGAAAACTAGGGTTTCAAGTTTTCTAGATTTCCAAAACTTTCGGTCCTTCAGACCTTTGCTACCTTTGTCACATCAACTTGTAACATGTCATTGTATCCAACATGTATCTGTGCTATATCATCAAAGAAGCATCTCCAAACATAGATATCTCTCAACCAAGTACAAGTAGATCAAAGGTGTGAACTATAAGAACCATATCAGAATGGTACCATACATAAGAGTGTTACTCACTCAAACAACCAGCCAACATATAACATATCTAGATATCACAATAACCATACCAAGAATGCCTCAAGAATTCACCAGATTATAAGCAAAAGTGATCATTAAAACAAACATGCAACCATACCAGAACTTTTGCAAATGATTTGAAATTGTAGAATGCTCACCTGGGAACTTGCTTCAGACTTCAGGGACCTGGCACCAACATCTACTCAGGTTTTCATGACCTTTTCATATGTAAGAAACCTTTCCTTCTACATCCCACGTATATACGTTCTTTACTCCACTGCAGCCCACATACGTATATGACCTGACAGGCCTGCATCTCGTGTATACCTCAGAAACCAGGTTTTTTTGAAACTCCCAGATTTTCGTCATCAAACCTCATTTTCTACCTCATACTTGTGTAACTTCAAATTATCAATGAGTACCTGCAATAAACCTTTTACCAAATAATAGATATTCAATGTGCTCAAAAAATTCATTTCTCGTAAGAGACCCTTGCTCTCTTATTTATACTCTCCAAGTTGCTTCCTCTAGCGCTTATCTTCTAACTGTTTTACCAAACTTCCTTCTTTTAGGGGTAACCTACATCTAACTAATTTGTCCACTTACAACCACTTTATCCACAAATAGTAAATTCACCACTTCTAGCTGCAACTAATTTTTTTTTTAAATTTTGTTTTTTGCAACAACTTAAACCATGATTAACTCCTAGTTACAACTACTTTGACTAGTAAACTTCTTCTAGGATCTTCTAGAATAATTCAACTTATTTGACCTTCTAGAGGCTTCTAGATAACTCATGAGGGTTCTCCAACTTTACTAAGCCATATCTCCTCAACTGTGAGGAACTATGTGACGTACCACATATCACTAAAAACGGCACGGCCTGTATTATCCATCTAGAATAGTCTCACCTGCAAATTCATTGATCTTCATTACATTACTCCTTAACCAAAAACTACATTGTTGGGGATACCCAACCACTTAACCATTTGGACTTTGCAAAGTGTCTTCCCATGAGGCCTTTCACCATAAGGGGACCACTTTGAGAACTTTATCCAAGAGCGTCTTCCCGTGAGGGCTTGCACCATAAGAGGACCACTTTGGAGTTCATCCATTTGGTACTTCCTACATAAGAGTATTCATGATAATTGACTACCTTGGACATGACATCAATGATCCAATTTCCTTTGACATCAATCCATATACATCAACTCTTTGACATAAATGACAACTAAGTCCGACAAACTAAATCAAGATCTGAAGCTAAAATGGGCCTACAGGAGATTTCTGCAAGAACTATGCAGTTCTACAGGAAATGTACAATTTCTACAGGAAACTCCTATAGGAAGAAAAATGGAGTCTAAAAAGGAAGTGCAATTATTTAAAATCATGAACAAAAATAGACTATAAATAAATGAAGTGAATCTAAGGTTTTTATCCTTGAGAGGCACCTAGGAGTGCTTCCAAAAGGTTATTGAACATTTTTACAAGATGTTGCTATGTAAAAACCCTACTTAATTTCATGATTAAATATTTGTTTAATGAATATTAGTTTAATTGATTAATTAATTAATTTAATGATTAAATAATTGTTTAATGAATTTTAGTTTAATAAATTATTAATTTTTATTTTGGAGACTTAGTGCATCGGTAGATGGACCCATTTATGGAAGGGGGGGGATAAGGTAGTTGAGGTTTAATGGGCGATAAGGTGGTTGAGACTTAATGGGGGGATAAGGCGGTGAATAATGAGGAAAGGAGGATAAGGCAAGGGGGAACACTCAGGAAGGGGGGTCTTCTTTTGTTTGGGAGTAATAGTTTTTGACATTGGAGAAGGGAAAGGTGAAGGAGGACAGTTTTGGACTGTATCTGTATTTCTGGATTTGCTGGAGGACTTTCACAGGGGGCACCTATTGCTGGGAATTTTGGCTCAGGAGCCAGGAAACCGTAAGGAATCCTGGGGCTAGGGAGTCGGATAGGTTGTTCCTAGCTGGCTGGAAAGTTAGTCAGTTTTGGGCAGAGCTTCAGCTTGGACAGAGTTGGAGAACAACATCAGTTGGAGGTATTTATTATCATTATTATGTAGTGTTCATTATTGTTATGATGTTCATTTTTTTTACTATGTTGAATATGTTATTCATTATCATGCTGCTCATTTTTAAATTTTGTTGAACAATGAATTCTTATTATGCTAAATATAGAACAGAAAATAAATTATGATAGAAATTCTATATTTAAATTTATGTTTATAAAGCTCTGTTTGGAGAGACCTTACATGCTACAACTGGCCAGTTACTCATAACCTTAACAAAAACTAAAATTAATCATGCAAAACTATATAAAACTTCAAGAGAGAATGAAATATTATCTAGACACTAACTAATACGCATAAAAACTATAGAAATAGTAACAGGGTCCTTGAGCCCTCTTGGATGGGCCCTACCCAATAAGCACAAGGAGCCTAAAAGAAACATTAATAGACTAAAAGAAAAACCATCTTTATTTCATAAATATCAGTAATACATCAAGTGAAAGAAAGATTTGAGTTCTCAATACAAGTATTTACAAAATCTCCACACAATATTTCTCCAAAATTCTCCATATCTCGCTCTCCTAGACTAGAGGTCTATATATATAGCTAGAGAGTTCGACCTCCTTTCCTAAATCGAGGATAGAAATGGGTAAATGAGGGATATCATCCCTTTACACCTAAATCTTCAACTATTGTTGATCAGAAGTGGTCATTAATGCACAAGGTGCGCTCTTGGAGGTAGGTAGGGAACAATTCCCTTGATCTTTGACTAACAACTCCTTGAGGGAGACAAAATCCTTTATTTCTAGGAAGTTGGCACCCTTGACTCATACAGTTTGATCTAGTTAGTGGAATAAGAAAAACCATCTTTATTAAGCAACATACAAAATACTCATGACTGACTATTAAATACGATCAAAAGCAAACATTAAATCATTTTATGGTGGAAAAGTGTGTCAAATATGAGCCTTTAGAATGGACAATAATGAGGCTCATCATTACTATCGACCTACAATATTCCATGACTTCCATCATTTCGTTAGGTCATGTCAACAATGTCACAAGAAAATAATGTCTTTCATCTTTTCCCCTTCAGCCTGTTATTGTAGAGAGACCTTTCCAATAGTGGGGCCTAAACTTCATTGTTGAATTCAAGGAAAAATCTAGAAATGGATGATCCGAATTGGATCATTATATTATTTTTCATCTATTGTGATGCTTTTAAAGTGGAAAAAAAAGGAGGTATCAGCTTGTAAGGTCATTTTAGTGGTATGTCCTAGTTTGGAAAATTGGGGTTCGAAACATTCTAGAGCAATTTTGAGGCATCAAACGATATTTTTAGGGGTTAAAACTTTCCTTGCACTATGTATACCTCGTGACACTATTCTACACATCAAGACCTTTCCAACGGTGCAAAAATATTATCAATCAAGGATCATATGAAAAAGTTATGTCTCTTGCAAGTTGACCACCACAGTACGAGAGGATGCCATGTTATCCCCCGTTGCTCATGCATATGGGGCTAGCCACATATGTATATTCAATAAGATTCTATAAGTTCGAAAACCATATCACATTTTAGGGTTGAGAAAGTCAAAAACAAAACCCTAGATGGATATCAGGCTATGTCAAATATCAAGCCACTAGGAGGAAAGGGGGTTATGTTCTATGTTATTGTATTTTGTTCCATAGCAGAGCAGAACAATAGGGAGTGGAAAATTAGAGAGTATAACAAAGGGGGTTAATGTATGTAGTATTCTAACAAGCCCCAAGTCTCAGGTAACTCCATAGAGAGTGCCTTCTCCTTTGTACTTTCATTATTTCCATACCAAAGAAAAGAAAGCAGAACACTATCACCTTCTAGCTAGGTTTTCTCCCATAAGGATTTCCCAGAGAAAATATTTGTGTCGTGTTGTGGATGGTGTGCAATTGTAATTTAGTGTTCTCTATTTTCCAAAATTTATCTATTTCATGTATACAGTAACCAAATATTCTGGAAATCTAAAGGAATTTAACTTTCATAGGTAGATTTTGGTTTTATTTATCAAATTTATTGTGACGAACTGTTCTAGTGGAATATCCACGACAGTTTACAGATCATATTGGTAGTAGAGAAGGTTTTCTTGGGGTATTTTTGGAAAGTTGTAGGATTGATGGATCGGCTTAAAGAGAAGTCAAAGAAACCCTAGCCATGTGCTAGCGGGAAAAATCCCCCTATTACTATATTGGGTCGAGGTACAGGAAGAGCACTAACTTCCCTTAAAAAACGGTTTTATTCCTAAGCTACACCAAAACTATTTAAACTGAATGAAAAGAGAGAGGAAAGAAGGTCAATAGGTGTATCATTGGTCCTTGCGGCTGGTGTAGACCTCTTTCTCCCTTGTATCTTCCTAGATTGTGGGTCTCCTCCCAAAGATGACCTGCAAAAAGCTTAGGAAAATAGTGCTACAAGATATACGATCTCTACTTATCAATGTCAATGTTTGGATATAGATATAAATGCATAAATCAAATAAAAGAATAAAGACACAATGTATTGGGATAGGAAAGAACTCTTTTATTCAATATGAAGATCAAAAAGATTACAACCTTCTTCGATTAATGCTCCACGAACCAGGTTTGGGTTCCTCTATTGTTTCTCCAAGTGCACCATTCACATGCTTTCCTCTCACAACCAATTGATCTCTTGGGAAAAGGGAAATGGTTGTACAAGGAGAAAGGGCTGGAGGGGAATGTTGAGGCCAAATCTCAGAAAGGGCTGCAAAACTTGGGCTAAGAAGGGGAAGGGATTTTGGCTGATTTTACTTGTTCTCTTGCATGTTGTTGTAAATGGGACCCCAATACCTCTTTTTTTATGAGAAAAAGATGGTTATTCAGTTTGGGGATGGACTACAATGGGTGAAATGGTTGGGAAACCCTCGATAGCTCGTAAACTCCGTCAAATTCCTTGCAATTATATATTTTTTTCGATTTTTGGAGGTAAAGGAAGGTTTTCTAGCTTGCAGCTCACGTATGTACGCGAGATAACTAGTATGCATCTTGCATGTGTACGTGAGTTATAGTTCAGCAGGGTGTATACATGTTCCAAAAAATGGTTTTTTAAATAAGGTGACTCAACAGTAATTTGGCAAATTGTGTAATTGGAAAGGCCAATGCCATGTATGCATATCTAGGAAATTATTGGACTATAACAAATGCCCCCTATTGTGTGAGGTTAGAAGAGAAACCGATGGTCAAAATAAATTATAATATATTTACCAGTGGGAAGGCACAAATTCAAGTGAGCCCGGGACCAGAGTTCAGGAGGTGCCATCTGAAAAATAATGATAATCTATCCTAGGCAGGCATACCCATGCTTGGGATGAACTAATCATGGTTTCCAATCAAGTACATTGCATATCCATGTCATATAAATGTCTATAAAGTGTAGCCGCGAGAAATACATAACAGATCTACATCAAAATCATTTGATGATATTTAAGTACAATATAATATGCATTTTCAAGAAGCATTGATGCATGCGGCTGGAGATGAGAACTTCATAGCTCGAGCAACAACTTCAAGATCTTCAACAGCTCAGGTAGGAGTACAATAGGAATGTAAGACTCATTACCCCAATGTCGTCGACATGTCATCGAGGAAACACTAGAGGATTTTGATCGTCAGGCACAGAATGTCATAGATCTTGAATCGAGACTTGATTGGACTCTCGGGATGGCCGACTCATAAAAGGCAAGAGATAAACTGTAGAATGGATGACTCAGGTTGGATAAAACTTCCCTTGGACAAAAGAACAAAAAATGATGAGACTCAGGAAGAATAATATTTCCATAATTTTGTGATACATCAGGTACCAAAACCTCTCCATATGTTTGGAAGAGTAACCAAACAAAGGAGGACACAACTCTATGTAACGAGAACAACTTCCTAAGGTCATACTAGATCTCGATGCTTAGCGAACAAATGGAAGGATGTTCATTGTCCAAGGGAGACTATCTTTCTTATGAAAAAAGAGAATGTATATCCCATCCCTCTTTTTGGAATATTTGATTTTTTTGTTTTTTTCAAATTTTTAACGAGCTTGAAAATAAATAAATAAAATACTAGGTTACAAAGGAGGAACAAGTGTCGCAAGCAAGTAAATTGGTTCCAAGCGCATGGAACATAATGATGCTCAGGGAAAGGAGACATGTGCATGACAAGGACACTCGGGAAAATTCCTCCATGGGTCAAGGTGTCAGATCGCAAGGGAAAAAAGAGCTTCAAGGCTTGTGTTTAAGGAATTCTTTGAAGGTTTAGTTGATAGCAACATGGAGTCGGCATTAGGCCAAAGACGCAAGGATGAGACATGCGATGCGATTAAGTATGACATAACAAGACTCCTTCCATGTGAAGTTTTACGAGCCCAAAGAAGGTAATCTCGGTGGTTTTTCATGTTTAGAGAATCTAAAAAAATGCTAAAACAAGACTCCAGGTAGTTTATTTTTCGTAACTAGTCCATTCGGTTCGAAAAAGGGTTAAACTTATACCAAAAGGACGTCTCTTCAATACCATTTTAACGAGTGCGATTGAGACAAGATCACTCGGCCATCTTTTAAATTTTAAGGAGTCTGAGAAGAGATTAACTATGGACTCACAACCTTTTTCTAATTTTAGTCTCCTTAGCCCGAAAAAGTGTAAAATATAACTTAGGAGAACTCTCCCGGTGATCCGAAAAGATATTTTAAAAGATAATGGTTGAGTTATTTTGCATGTGTTAATTAACCATTTAGGAAACTAAATGAAAGAGGGAGAATTATAAATGAAACATGAAATCCATAAAGAAATATATAGATCTGAACATAAGCATGAAGAACAACAAACCATAAAACACCAAAGTGATTACAGAGTTCGGCAATCTCGCCTACGTCTCCAGGATTTTGTCTCAGTGGGTGAGGCTTTGTTATTTCTGTTCAAAGATTTAAAAGTACATCATAACAGTGCCAAAAAGGTTACAAACTGATGTGGTCTTTTTCTACTGGATCTTAGGAACCCAAAAAAATTGACGGCACTGAAATTGGATGAACGAAGCTCCTAGAAATGGCCCGCAAAGGTGCTCTCATCAATGGCTTCCTTGCAGAAAAATGGCTTTGGTTAATAATTCTTCAGCATAAACCTATTATGAACTCCCTTCCATGGTTCCAAGAACCTCTAGTTTTTATAGACTAGAAGTGGGTAACAACCTCCCAACTTCTCCCGAAGATTTGGCCTCAAAAAGGGCCCAATATCCCCCAATATTGGCCAAAAATCTCTAAAATTGTTGAATAAATCATTAAAAATCATACAATAATGTATAAAACCCACTTATTGGAAAACATAAAGGGCGCAACCCCCAAACTCCGTAGTCCCGGGCATATGGGCATCCACCATGTGGCCAGGCGCTAAATTGTTGTGTGATGACCCCTTTGTTCCTGGCTTCTGGTCATAAGGTGGTGGTCATGTGGCTGCGGGCCAAACCTCCACACGCTAAAATGGTTTAAGCCCCTGGATCCCAGAATTTAGTTATGCCCCTTGGTCAACGGGCTATCCTGACTGACCGGGGCTAACACCATAACCTCCGCACGCCAACGTAATTTAACGGTCATGTGTAGCACAGTTCTATGCAAGGTTTTTGCACTAGGGCTGGGGCTAGGCCCCATCCCTTACCCCATCTGAATTACATTACAATCAAACTTAAATATAAGTTTGACACCATACATTACAAGAAACATGTGCGAGCGGGCTGGTAGCCCGTGTTGGAAGATTGGTTGTTGGCATTGATGTCAAACCTAGTCATGGGTTTTGGACCGCAAGATTGATAAAGGTATTTGGACATGAAGGACAATGCACATGCATATACAACACCCATGAATAAATAGTATACATCATGTTGTTTCTGGTGGTATGTGGCA
>JZKD02S2333287.1:388410-407125 GCA_000966675.3 Picea glauca
AACTAGGGTTTGCACATGCTTTTCTTCATGATATGTAAGTGTTTTTCCTACAAAACTTCTTGATTGAATGGTTGTAGGTTAGTATTCTTGCATTTACTTATAAATTGTTGATTTCAAAACCCTAGGTGACAAGCACACAAGTAGGTCCTTGTCATATGTCCCCTTAGAGAGAAATTTTCAGCCATTGAGGAAGGAAGAAAGAGCCTATCCTTTGCTACAATCTTCTTACTTCTTCCCTTAAGCTAGCTTTGATTTTAAAGGTTAAAAGGAGGGTGACGTCCTAGGCCTAGGTTATCTACACCTAGGGTCGTCCATCTTTTAGGGTTTTAGTGATAGAGCCTTGCCATTGCAACACTCTCCCTCATTAAATCCTCTTGTTTTCAATCTTTTCCTTTGCTAGCCATTTTGCCAAGTTTGACCTAAAGAAGGAGGAAAGAGCATGAGGCCTTGCTTAAGCAACATCGGAGTGAGCCTCTTTCCCCTAGGGTTTTGATTCTAGGGCCCTGCCATTGCAGCACTTTAGAACCCTTCCCTCTTGTCTTTAGCCTATTGTTCCTTCAACTTTGTGCTCTCTCCTTGAATGACTCCATATACCCTTAGGGATTGATCTTAGACATACAACGTTGAAGTCCTAGTGTCCAAAACAAATCTCAAAACTTTGAATTTTGAAACCCTAACTAACCAAACTAACCCTAACTAGGTTGACGTCATAGTTGGTTATCTCATCTTGGCGCAGCAAACATTGATAAGAAGCAATTAGATGATGGTTAAAGGCATTTATTGAGTAAATGATTGATTGGATATACTGTTTGTTGCATCATCTCAATAGTTATTGGTGAATTGATATTTCTACATTGCTATATTGACAGAACGTTGATCCCATTAATATATGTTGACAGAAGAAGTCTGGGTGCACTTTGGGATACCAAGAAGTATCATCTCAGACAGGGACACTGGATTTCTCGGTGCCTTCTAGACTACATTGTGGAAGAAGATGGACACTAAGCTCAAGAGATTTACACCATTCCATCCACAGACAGATGGGCATACGGAAGTAGTCAATGGGACTTTGGTGCAGCTTTTGAGGGGTTATAATCAGAAGCATCTGAAGACTTGGGATGAAAATCTGATCTATATACAAAACTCTTATAATATAGTTGTCCACACTTCTACTATTAAGTCACCTTTTGAAACTTGCTTTGGATATTTTCCACCTTCACCCTTAGATGTTGTATATGGATAGAAAGGAGGAGTAAGGGAGGACCTGACACGAGATGAATTTAAAGCAGAAAAATGTGTTGAGAAGATTAGCCAGATCCATTCGCAAGTACAAGAGACGTTGAAGAAGTCATAGGGAAAGTACAAGGATAGACATGACCAACACATAACAAAGAGAACATTTCAAGTGGGAGATAGATTACAGTTATAGCTGAATAAGGAAAAACTAAAGGATCTTAGTAAGAAGATCAAGGCTCTATGATATGGTCCTTTTGAGGTATTGGAAAATGTGGGAGATAATGTCTATTGAATCAGTCTACATCCATACATGTGCATTTACTCAATAGTGAATGTGGAGAATCTCAAAATCTATGAGCCTTCCATGTTGGATCAGGAGGAGGAGCAGGTCCTACCTTCTATTGAGGATTTAGCACCAGATGCTCAGGAAGAGTTGGAAAAGGACACAGTTTTGAAAAATTGGTCCAGAACTACAAGACATGGGCAGCATGACCTTTGGAAGGTTGGGTTGAAAGGACAACTTTTGGGAAAAGTAAAGTGGTACTCTAGGGAGAAGGTAAAGGAAAAATTTCCTCACCTCATTCAGTAAATATTTTGAGGACCAAAATCCTCCATAAATGAGAAGATATAATCAAAATTGGATCATTCTACTATTTTTCATCTATCTTGATGCTTTCAAAGTAGAAAAATTGGAAGAATCAGCTTGCAGGGTTATTTTAGTGGAAACTCCTAGTTTGGAAAACTGGGGTCTGGAACCTTATGGGGTCGTTTTGAGGCATAAAACAACATTTTTTTAGGCTAAAACTTTCTTAGCATAGATTGGAACCTGTGACGTTATTCTACACATTGAGACCTTTCCAATAGTACAAAAATTGCGTCAATCAAATCTCATGTGCAAAATTTGTGCCTTCTACAAGTTGACCTACCGTGTTGATGACCATGGTACGAGAGGATGCTACATTAGCCACCATTTCTCATGCATATGGGCTAGCCACATGTAAAATTTCAAGAATATTCTAGAAGTTCCAAAACCCTATCAAATTTGAGGGTTGAGGAAGTCAAAACCAACCCCTAGATGACTATCGGGCTATGTTAAATACCGAGCCACTAGGAGGAAAAGAGGTTCCATTCTATGTTATTGTATTAAGTTCCATAGAAGAGAAGAACAACCAGAAGTGGAAAATTAGAGAGTATAACATAAGGGGTTAATGTCTATAATAACCTAACAGGTCACGATACTTAGTTAACTCCATAAAGAGTGCCTTCTCCTTTGTACTTGCATTATTTCCCTACCAGAGAAAAGAGAGCAGAGTAGCCTCACCTTCTAGTTGGGTTTTCTCTCGTAAGAATTTCCCGGAGAAAATCTTTGTGTCATTTTGTGGATGGTGTGTGCACTGTGATTGTATGTTATTATTCTCTATTTTCCACATTTTATATGTTTCATGCATAAGTAAAAAATCAATAACTAAATATTCTGGAAATCTAAAAGAATTTAACCTTCATAGGTAGATTTCGGTTTTATTTATCATATCTATTGTGACAAACTATTCCAATGGAATATCCATGACAATTTACAGATCAATGTATTTAAGTGGGTCCCCACTGCCACTGACTACTTGACAATATGGGTCAAAGTGATCCCGAATAAAAGAGATAACAATATTGTAGTGAGGGAGTTCATTACTAGATTTGGTGTTCTAGCCGAAATCACCACAGATAATGCCAAGGCATTTAGTTCAACTAAATTGTCTAATTTTTGCTTCGAGTATGGTATTATCTTATATCATTCCTCTAATTATTATCCACGGGAAAATAGTCTCACCAAATCAAGTAACAAAAATTTGATGGTCGTAATCGAAAAGACGATAGGTGATAATAAGAGGAGTTGGGATAGTACGTTGAAGTATGCTCTTTAGGAATATACGATAACTAAGAAGAATTCAACTAGACATTGTCCCTTTGAGTTAGTATACCAGATAGAAGTCACATTTCCCATTCACTTAAAACTTGTTGTGTACCACTTGCTTGAGCATTTCATAGATGACAAGGAAGCTATGCAAGAAAGGATCCACCAACTTGTCCATCTTGATGAAGAGAGGAGAAGTATTTTTTACCACTAAGTGGAGAGCCAAGAGAGCGTCAAGAAAGCATTTGATAAGAAATCTAGACTTAGATGTTTTGAGCCAGGTGACATTGTTCTAATGTGGAACAAACATAAGGAAAAATCCGGAAAACTTGGAAAATTTGACTCTCTTTGGAGGGGACCATTCATAATAGAGAGTGTAGCTAAACAAATTCTTTCCATCTTGGCAATTTGGATGGTGAAAAGTTACATTTTTCGGAGAATGGTCAAATCCTCAAACCTTACTACTCTGATGGCACCTAGTGCCAGATAACTTAGGGAAATGAATAATCTCTTTGAGCAGTAGATTAGAATGTGTTTCTTTCCATGCCTGGTTTCTTTTTATTTGTGTGTTTACCTTCTTACATTGCCTGATTTACTTGATGCATATTGATTTACTTAGAAATTTTTTTGCATATGTCATGCTTAGACTGAGTGAAATTTTGATTCAGCACAATAGTTATTTTTCATTTGCTAATCGGAATGGTATATTCGCCCCAAAATTTTATGTCTTTTGTTGTTTCCATAGTGCATATGTCATAGGTCTATGAAGATTCTAAAGTTCTCATACACCCTTGCATAGAGTGCATGTCCTCGAGTAGGAGCTAGATGTTATCTTCTCAAGGGTGATGACCTTTGGATACCTTCACAATGATGCCATGTAGTCGCTTGCATGAGATATCACGCATCTCTTTCTCAGATCCAGACAAATTCCTTCCTTTCTCCGTTGAGACATGATCTTGTTAGCTCAACCATGATG
Source organism: Picea glauca (assembly GCA_000966675.3). NCBI lineage: Eukaryota > Viridiplantae > Streptophyta > Pinopsida > Pinales > Pinaceae > Picea > Picea glauca. The sequence continues at coordinate 392,529 of JZKD02S2333287.1, forward strand.
TAGCTCAGTTCGGATTAGATGCTCAGATATCATATACACTCCGATGGTCCAGTTTATTTCATAGATTTCCATGTGTAATACTTACTTAGACATTATGATATAACCTCATGGCATGTCATGAATTTTTTATTACCTAATGACTATTAATTATCATTGCATAACATACACACTTTTATTACTTGCATCGTAGTACCTTGGGGAACGTGTTTTCTCTTAGAAGTGTGTCTTTACCTCAGAGGAATCATACTACTCAGTGTTTAGACTAGATAACACCATACATAGCACAACCATGCTAATCACTTTCCAATAAAACTAATTGCATCTCATCATGTATGACTTCTCAAAGGTCAAAAGGAAAGTTCAAAGTTAAAATCCTAAATCAAATAAAGCCACAAAAGTCTAAGATGTGAAGAGCAAAAGCTAAAATCCAAGAAAATAAAACTTGAGTTATTCCCCTAATTAAAAGGACAGTGCCCCTAGTCCTTGGTTGTCTAAAGAAAATCTAAAGAATAGAGACTTGTTCAATAAACTGAACATCTAAAGAAAAAGGTGAAAGGGGTAGTAAAAAATAGGTCAAGGAAGGTAACTCAATGAAAAGCTCCCTCTAGAAGGCTATTATAAAAAAAAAATACCTAGCTAAAATAAAGCTAGAAGCATAAAAAGTTTAAAATTGCGACCTATGCATGTCTAAGACTTTGAGGATCAATACATTTTTTGAAAGGTAAGGATCTTCACCAAAGCCAATTAGACCTCATCACCCAATGGTCTTCAAGATTTTGTACTTATTTCTTCCTTGAGGTTTCATTCATGCATAATTTTTTCTGATTTTTTGAGTTTTACTGCTAAATCTTTCCAAATTTCATGAACTAGCCATTTTACTCACTCAGTAGTTAATAGCCAACGTTTTAGGGTTTTAAATACCTTTATTTATTCATTTTAAAAAAAAACAGAGTTCTATTATATCGCAGGTCAGATCTTCAACTTGTAACTCCAAGTTCCCTTCAGGGACGATCTGCATATTGCCATCAATCTATGTTTAGGGCTTTGAATGAACTACAACATTGTCATCCATAGAGTGTACCCCAAATTGGGCTTCTAGGCATCGCACCAACCATCTCCAATCTGCTAAAACCACTAACAAAACCCAAGGCATTTACTGATTCTTTACAAATCCGATCTATACCTTTAATGCCCTTTGAACTTTCAGGTATTTTAATACTAAACCAGTGCCCGCAATCATTTTTTATAACACACATCGCTGTCATCGTGCCCAAATCGATATCTGAAATTACCCTGCAGTGAGAAAGTGTGAAGTTTTTCATTCTTTAGTTTTGGTGATAGCGGGATCTGATTGTTGCACATTTATCTTTACAAAACCCAAAACCTTATGGATAGATGAAACACTACCCACTATCAAGACAATCTATTTTACTGTCCAATGCACCAGTGGACAAAAACACAGTCTCTATGTTTTTTTGTGGTTGGGGTTAACAAGGTTACATAACTATTTGACAACGATTTTGAGGCACCATTTAACTGTTTCTACAACTAGAAAACTTAAATCGACTTGTTGGAGATCCACGCAAGGGTTTATGTGGTATTTTGACAGTATTTGCGATTTTCGTCAGCCTAATCCTTATCCATTTGAGCACCCATAAATTTCTACCTTTTATCATTGTTGGGACGAATCTTTAACACTGTCAATAATTGTCATGCTTAGCATATTTCCAAACTTGATTGGTGCATTGTCATGGAACCGATTATTATAAACAGATAGTGTATAAAAAACCAATTATGAATATCGATTGGACCACAGATCGGATTAATCTTACAATTCTGGTGTATGCCACATCTACTCGTTTTAATTACTGGTATATTCATTGTGGTATATGTTGTGTTTCAAACTCCATATTTGTTATAGCATTGAAAAAATATTCATTGTAAAGGTATAATTTTGAATTAGGAGTATGTTATAGTTGTGAAGAAAAGAAAGTTTGTAGCTTGGTCCATGATAAATGTTTTGAAATGTTGACTATGATGCATCTTTAAATTGAAAAGAATGTGCATTATTTCTTGCATTTAAAAGAGGAATACATGCTCAATGATTTCATTGATCATTGATGATTAGGCAATAAGTAATGGTGCATTAACATGTTGATATAATTTCAAAACATATAAATCAAACCTTGTTGCATTTGGATATCAAACTTTACTTGCACTATCATTTGATTGGAGGATATCCCCTCTTTGCACAAATTATATGATGATTGTGAATAAGAAAGAAGAAAAATGAATGGTGATTGATCATGATGATGAATGAATTATGAATATTTCATTTGATGCTTACACTAGTTATTTATTGTCATTATTGGAATACTTAAAAGATTGAGCAAACAAGTCATCATATTACAAGTTGCATAGAACATTTGCAAGAGAACTTAACACACAAACATTCAAGGAGCATTGTCTTTCACAAAGCACACCAAAGACCTCACCTTCCGTAATAAAAAACCCAAAACATACTTAATTTTAAAATCAATTAAACATTTTGCTTTATAGCAAATCAACATTTAGACTAGGATATAGGGCCTTGGTGTAGGGTGGAAAGTAAACACTCCAAGGCTACACAACCAACTAAGTTGTTAGGGAGTGGAAATCCAATAGTAGCAGGAGGTGTCGAGAAAGCTCCTCTAACATAAGAGTTAAACACGAGGTCACATTTGGGGCAGGTGGGGAAGATATCCCCTCCTCGCTTATTTGGTGTTTATGAGATCACTTGGACTCCTACGTGTATGGGGATTTTGAAAGTGGGAGACCCCATGGGTGGAATCACTTTCAGAATTTTGGGCTTTGTTTTTCTTCTCATACGTATGGTCCAACCTACGACTGTTTTTCCCAGTTGCTAAATGTGAAATTGTAACCCTAGTGGTCTAACTTAGGAAAATTACAGAAGTGACTATGGGGGGAAATACCCATGGTACCTGAGGTAGACATATAATAACTTCTTCAGATCCTAGGGAGGGTACTCTTTTGTGTGGGGATACTTGCACCCTAGGTGAACATTGTGTGTAGGTTATCATAACTATTTCTCATACCTTCACTAGCCTACCTTTCGGGATTTGACATCCCCTAGAGGTTGGATTTTTGAAAGGCCATTCAAACAAATTGGTTTGTCTGTTGATTGCCTAGATTCGTAGGTGTGTGCTCTATGATACCATATCTTATCCTTAATCAAATTACCTTTTGAGCTACAAAAGATAGGACTTGATATACCTACTTGGGATCCCCTGCTTGGCTTGATCAATCCAAGCCTGAAGTGAGGAGTGAGTTATATAGGTAACAGCTAGTGATTGACATAATAGTTTCATTAGGCTATCCCTCGCATTGAAGGTTGGACTTTTCCTTTAGGGAGTGTCTAGGAGATAACTATTTCCACCACCATTAGAGAGAGTGGTTGGATTTATTGGTGGAAGGTTACTATTCTTCACTCGGCAAAGTTCCTTCGAGGCTAAGGAAAGATGGTTGTGCAACTTACAAAAGGTCATCATACCCAAGTTCCTAATCACCTGCACACTATGACAACAATTGGTGTTGGACCCCTTTAATGAGTTGTGTCGATAAGTGGTCAAAGGAATGGAATTGAACATACAGGGGCTTGAAGAGTATAAGGCCAAAGGGGTCAAGATCAAGGGGCACATGCATTAGATGGCTAAGGGCGATGTGCCTACAAATTTTATTGTCTACATCTAAAGATCCAAACACAAATCTGAGAGGATCCTCACCTTACAAGACCTTAGTGGTAACCTTACAAAAGTTGAGGTGGAGATCCAGCATATCTTTGAAAATCATTTTCAATGAATTTTCATTTTTGTAGGTTCTAACCCTTTGCAAGAGGCTATCGCGGAGCTTGTTCACTTGGTTGTTCCTAATTGAGTAGAGTCTCTCGATAGGACTCTAGAGATCTTATGTTGGATGAACAAGAGATAGCCATGAAGTATCTCAATAACCTTATGATACCTTCGTAGTAACCTTACAAAAGATGAGGTGGAGATCTGACATATCTTTGAAGATCACTTTTGTTAGTTCTAACCCTTTGCAAGAGGTTGTTGTGGAGCTTGTTCGCTGGGTTTTTCCTCAATGAGTTGAGGCTCTTGAAAGAACCTTTATATCTAGAGATATTATGTTGGATGAATTGGAGACGATGATGAAGGATCTCAAGAATGAGAAATCCCCTAGACCTGATGGATTCTTCGTTTTTGTAGATAGATTTGATTTTATAAACAAATGTGGCATGTGGTGGGCCCTACATATTTGAAGATGTGTCAAGAAGCTATCAAGGGAGGTGGTATGGGGGAGTTGGTTAATGTTGGGATTCACAATCTCATTATTAAAGGTGTCAAATAGGATTTGATGGGTGGACGACAACACACTACCCTACTAAATGTTTCAAATACTTGCCAAAGCGCTTACCAAGTGGCTTATGTTGTTGGTGGCTAAGATTGTTAGCAAGGAGCAGGAAGGTTTCATATGTTGAAATATTGTAACTTCGAAGAATATTCTACCTAAGAGGGAATGTTGAATAATATTATTATATTATATTTATTAATTAGGCCCTATTGTGCCTTTGGAAAAGTCGGCCATTTTGCGCCTTGACAGTTAAATGTAAATTAAGAGGGTAAAGTGACAAGTCAGCCCAGACCTAATTATAGGTTGGCTAGACCACTATTTATAAGAGAGGTCGGCGCCTCATTTGGAAACACACACACACACACACACACACACCTAGATCTGCAGTGCACAAGTCTTGGAGGAGAACATACTGCGACTGGGGGTGACATCAAGGAGGGTTTTTGGTCTATCTATTGGTATTTCTTGGTTAAGTGGTGCACTACTCCTCCTAGTGAAGGACTAGAGGACGATCTTATGTTCAGTCTTTGGTCTATCTATATTAAGGAAGTTTTTGCTAGGTTTTCTTCCCCATGAGGGTTTCCCAGGATAAAATGTTGTGTACCTTGTGATTGTGTTTCTTTCAGTGAACCTTATATGTTCTTGATGTATTAAATGCTCATGTACTTTGGATATAACTTAACAACAACATTAAAACTTAACATCGTTTCATAGCTAGACTGAATAAGAGCATTGTTACTAGGTATTTACATCTCTTGGTTATCGGGAAAAGAAAGTTAGAGATTTTTACAAAGAAAGAGTTTTTGACCAAGAATAACATTGGGAGTTGCACCTAACCCTAGCGCATCTTTTGATAGCCTAGATGAAGTCTTCCAGTGGTTAAATCTTCTGAAAAGTCAAAATTAGGGCTTGATTGTTACCAGAAAACCAGAAACCCTGAAAACTTGAAATTACCAGTCTAGATTTGCGCAGGTCAAGTGTTAGAGGTCAAATCTTGGAATTCTCATAAACAACCAACACCAGTCAACGCGACTCAGCCCAACGCATCTTCTAGTAAGGTCTATTTCATTTTTTGAGAACTTTCATTTTTGGTCAAAATGCCTTCAAGCACTAAGATTGATGAAAAGTTAGAAGGTGTGGAAAATTTTCGTGCCTAGAAATAAGGAATTGGTCACATTCTCGAAGAGAATGATCTTGTGCAATTTATAAAGAATAATTTTATGGAGCCAGAAGGAAATGAGGCCAAAGAGAAGTACACGGACATGATTAGGGCAAAGAGAATAATTGCATATTTCATCTAAGACCACTTGATCCCTCAAGTGTCTTCCAAGGATGCCCCGAAAGAAATGTTTGATACCCTATCCAAGATGTATGAAGGAAGAAATATTAATAGAAATATGAACTTGAGAACACAACTCAAGAATGTTAAAATGAAAAAAGGAGAAACAATTCAAGATTATTTTTCTAGGGTTTCTCAGTTTAAGGAACAGCTAAAAGCAACTGGAAACACGATAGATGAAGATGAGATCGTGATGACTGCTCTCAATGCTCTCACAAGACCTTGGGATGCTTTTATCCAAACAGTATGTGCCAGAAAAGAAAAACTTCAATTTGACAGTTTATGGGAAGAGTGTGTTCAGGAATAAGCAAGAGTTGCAAAAAGAGAATCCATTCTAAGATGAAGATCAAGCTCTAGCTACTCATGCCAAGAAAGGAAGGGGAAAGAGATGTTGAGATTACTAAGACAACTGAGAGGGGGGAGATGAATCAGTTGTTATTGTGCTTAAACAATTTTAAGTCTATTAAACCACTTTTAATCTTCTCCAAGTGACCATCAATATTATACAACATATGGACAACATAAATAATGAGCATCAGTCATACATAAGATATATACAGAGACAGATTTTCACGAGGAAACCCATAAAGGGAGAAAACCTCTTCTTCTTCGAAATGATATGCAGTCTTTTAAGTTCTGTACATCATCTATAATTGAGCACCAACTCAATGTGAGGCTACTACCTCTGTTTTACAAGCTCCAACTTGTTTGAGAGCACCAACTCTCTGATTTCTCTAGCACCCACTAGAAGGAAGCATCAACTCCCTAAATGTTCCAGCATCAACTGGGTTTATACAAGCACCAACTTGTATACAGAAAACTTTGTGTTTTCCTGAGCACCACCCTGCCACCCTGTTTTCTATCCACAACTAGATGGAAGCTTCAACTTCCAATATTCAAGCACCAACTTGAATAACAGAGAACTAGAGTCCTCCCTAGCACCACCCTACCTTCGTGATTATAAATAAATGATTGAATAACCAACAATACAGATATATCAATTCTTACCATTTCTTCATTGTTCTGCAATTCTTCTATGCTTCACTACTCTTCTGCTCTATTCATACTTGGCTTGACTTGTTGTCTCTTTCTATCTGTTCTTTCTCGGTTCTTCTCATACTCTTTGATATGTGCACATTCTGCTCTCTTCACCTATTATGTTTTGTTCAGCTTATGTTCCTCATCTCTGAGTTTTCTTCACACTGCGCATACTGTAATTTTACCTTTCTACAGTTCAACTCATTCTTTAGTCAGAACAACTAACCCTACACAGTCACTGCATATCCCTTTTTATCCACGCCCACCTCTTCAGTTACACCTCGAATCTCCTTGGGCAAAAACTCCTCAGCAACTAAATCGCCAATCATTCAAGAATCATGATTCAGTTCAACTAAATGAATCATAACTGAACAGTTAATCATGAGGTGGAACAGTAGCCCTTCGATCAGATTCCCAATTCACCATCACCGTTGGATTACATCTGCAGGATCACGCGTTTACCCCATGTGCCCACTGGCTGTGACCACAGGCTAATCAAAAAGTGATTTCGCATTTCGCATTTCAAATATCTTGTGGTGAGGCTTCTCGACTTTCCATGTCGCGATCTCTGAAAATAGGGCTTAGCAATTAGTACCTTCCATTTTTGTGACCACCGGTGATGACCACCGGCTACACCAACAGGCGCTATGCAATTTCGCGTTTCATGAATTTTGTTGCGAGTCACTCTGACTCTTCCAACTCCCGATTACAAAATGGAGCCTTTCAAGTTGCAATCTCCTTCCTTCACGTGCCCACGACTGTGACCAAGTGCTTATCCATAAAGCGCTTTCGCGACTCGCGATTTCGAGAATCCTGTGATGAGGCGTCTCGACTCTCCATGTCGCGATCACCGAAACTCTGTAATGGAGCCAAATCAATGGTCCACGCTCTCCCTTGATCAACAACTCAGATGGAATCGCGATTTCATGTTTCGCGATTTCAAAGGATAGAGTTCCTCCTTCCTTTGACTTTCCAATCAGTGAAAAGCTGACCTCTCGCCACGTGTAGTCGGCATCCAACAATCAGGATTGTTTATCGCGATTTCACATATCGCAAGTTTGAGGGGTTAGAGCACCTACTCCTTTTGGATTTCCCGATCTGCGAAACTCTGAAATTTCTACCTTTTATCATTGTTGGGACGAATCTTTAAGATTTCCAATCGCTGTCGTGCTTAGCATATTTCCAGACTTGATTGGTGCATTGTCATGGAACCGATTATTATAAATAGATAGTGTATAAAAAACCAATTATGAATATCGATTGGACCACAGATCGGATTAATCTTACAATTCTGGTGTATGCCACATCTACTCATTTTAATTGTTGGTATATTCATTGTGGTATATGTTGTGTTTGAAACTCCATATTTGCTATAGCATTGAAAAAATATTCAATGTAAAGGTATAATTTTGAATTAGGAGTATGTTATAGTTGTGAAGAAAAGAAAGATCGTAGCTTGGTCCATGATAAATGTTTTGAAATGTTGGCTATGATGCATCTTTAAATTAAAAAGAATGTGCATTATTTCTTGCATTTAAAAGAGGAATACATGCTCAATGATCTCATTGATCATTGATGATTGGGCAATAAGTAATGGTGCATTAGCATGTTGATATAATTTCAAAACATATAAATCAAACCTTGTTGCATTTGGATATCAAACTTTACTTGCACTATCATTTGATTGGAGCATCTCCCCTCTTTGCGCAAATTATATGATGATTGTGAATAAGAAAGAAGAAAAATGAATGGTGATTGATTATGATGATGATTGAATCATAAATATTTAATTTGATGCTTACACTGGTTATTTATTGTCATTATTGGAATACTTAAAAGATTGAGCAAACAAGTCATCATATTACAAGTTGCATAAAACATTTGCAAGAGAACTTAACACACAAACATTCAAGGAGCATTGTCTTTCACAAATCGCACCAAAGACCTCACCTTGCATAATAAAAAACCCAAAACATACTTAATTTTAAAATCAATTAAACATTTTGCTTTAGAGCAAACCAACATTTAGACTAGGATATAGGGCCTTGGTGTAGGGTGGAAACACTCCAAGGCTACACAACCAACTAAGTTGTTAGGGAGTGGAAATCCAGTAGTAGTAGGAGGTGTCAAGAAATCTCCTCTAACACAGGAGTTAAGCACGAGGTCGCATTTGGGGCAGGTGGGGAAGATATCCCCTCCTCGCTTGNAACCAACTAAGTTGTTAGGGAGTGGAAATCCAGTAGTAGTAGGAGGTGTCAAGAAATCTCCTCTAACACAGGAGTTAAGCACGAGGTTGCATTTGGGGCAGGTGGGGAAGATATCCCCTCCTCGCTTGTTCTGGTGTTTGTGAGATCACTTGGACTCCTACGTGTATGGGGATTTTGAATGTGGGAGGCCCCCTAGGTGGAATCACTTTCGGAATTTCGAGCTTTGTTTCCCTACCCATACATGTGGTCTGACCTATGACTATTTTTTCCAGCTGCTAAATGCGAAATCGTAACCCTAGTGGTCTAACTTAGGAAAATTACAGAAGTGACTACAGGGGGGAAATACCTGTGGTACCTGAGGCAAACAGATAATAATTGTTTTAGCTCCTAGAGAGGGTACTCTTTTGCATGGGGATACTTGCACCCTAGGTGAACATTGTGTGTAGGTTACCGTAACTATTTCTCATACCTTCGTTAACCTGCCTTTGGCGATTTGATATCCCCCAGGGGTTGGACTTTTGAAAGGCCATTCAAACAAATTGGTTTGTCTGTTGATTGCCTAGATTCGTAAGTGTGTGCTCTATGATACCATATATTGTCCTTAATTGACTTACCTTTTGAGCTACAAAAGATAGGACTTGATATACTTACTTGGGATCCCCCGCTTTGCTTGATCAATCCAAGCCTAAAGTGAGGAGTGAGTTATATAGGTGATAGTTAGTGACTCACTTAATAGTTTCCTTAGGCTATCCCTCGCATTGAAGGTTGGACTTTTCCTTTAGGGAGTGTCTGAGAGATAACAGTTGCCACCACCATTAGAGAGAGCGGTTGGATTTCTTGGTGGAATTCTCCACTCAGCAAAGTTCCTTCGAGGCTAGGGCAAGATGGTTGTGCAACTTACAAAGGGTCATCATACCCAAGTTTGTAATCACCTGCACAGCATGACAACAATTGGTGTTGGATCCCTTTAATGAGTTGTGTCGATAAGTGGTCAAAGGAATGGAATTGCGCATACAGGGGCTTGAAGATTATAAGGACAAAGGGGTCAAGATCAAGGGGCACATGCACTGGATGGCTAAGGGCGATGTGCCTACAAATTTTCTTGTCTACATCTAAGATCCAAACACAAATATGAGAGGATCCTCACCTTACAAGACCTTAGTGGTAAGCTTACAAAAGTTGAGGTGGAGGTGTAGAGAGTCTATCGTGGAGCTTGTTCACTAGGTTGTTCCTAATTGAGTTGAGTCTCTTGACAGGACTCTAGAGATCTTACGTTGGATGAACTGGAGGCAACCATGAAGTATCTCAATAACCTTATGATACCTTCGTAGTAACCTTACAAACGATGAGGTGGAGATCTGACATATCTTTGAAGATCACTTTTGTTAGTTCTAACACTTTGCAAGAGGTTGTTATGGAGCGTGTTCGCTAGGTTGTTCCTCAATGAGTTGAGGCTCTTGAGAGCACCTTTATATCTAGAGATCTTATGTTGGATGAATTGGAGACGATGATGAAGGATCTCAAGAATGAGAAATCCCCTAGACCTTATGGATTCCTAGTTTTTGTAGATAGATTTGATTTATAAACAAATGTGGCATGTGGTGGGCCCTACATATTTGAAGATGTGTCAGGAAGCTATCAAGGGAGGTGGCATGGGGGAGTTGGTTAATGTTGGGATTCACAAACTCATTATTAAAGGTGTCAAATAGGATTTGGTGGGTGGATGGCAACACACTACCCTACTGAATGTTTCAAATACTTGCCAAAGAACTTGCCAAGTGGCTTATGTTGTTGGTCGCTGAGATTGTTGGCAAGGAGCAGGAAGGTTTCATTAAGGGTAGATTTAATCTAGATAATCTTATCACTACCTGGGAACACCTTGAATGGGCTTGAGAGTTTGAGCAAAAGGCTCTCCTTTTAAAGATAGGTTTGATAAAGCTTATGATGGAGTCAAATGGAATTTCATCCTCAACATGTTGGATTGGCTAGGATTGGCTCTGTGTATCATCAATTTGTAGTGACGCTCTCCTCGCAAGCTTCTACATGTGTCAATGAGAATGGTATGCTTCTAATGCCTATTGTGTTGTAGAGCCCCATCCAACATGGGTGTCAATTGGCATGACATCTTTATGTTACCACAGCTAATGTTCTTGGATATGTGTTAGGCAACACAAATGCAAGTGAAAATCAAAGGTATCTACTTGCTCGACGATAATCAACTTCTCAATGTCCACTTTGCAGATGACTTGACTCTAACGGTTAATGAGGATAAAACAGAGGCTTTTCTTATTGGAGAGGAGGATCCCCCCCCACTAGTTGAATTCTAAGTGGAAGTGTATCACATTTAGGGTGATCATTCGGTATTTAAGTATCCCCTTTGGCATATAGGTTTCTCTTGTGGCTCATTGGAGGTGGATCATGGAAAAATTTGAAAAGAAACTTGTGGCTTGGTATCTTCTTGACTTGCCACTTACTAAGCACATTACAGTGGTGGATAAAATTTTAGCAGTGGGTCATTCATATTATTCCTGAAGTCTCTTTCCTTCCAAATCATCTTGTAAAGGTTTGGATCCTGTGCTCCGAAATTTTCTCTTAGGAAAACAAGGAGTGGAAACAGGGATGTCTTTGGTGGTTTGGAACATTTGTACCTTACTCGATTCTCAAGGGCGTTTGGAACTTCTTGATGTCCAAACCTAAGGAATGGTGGCCTTTGTAGGAAAATCTGTGATATTAGTGGAAGGGGCCACCCCTTAGCAAGTATTAACGCATCACCATATTCAATAGGCTCGTCATATTGGAGTGACTAAAGTCCCTTTTCATCTCTGTGACATTATTGGTAATGCAAAGGCTTTTTTGATCTCAACTCGATTCCGCTTAAAATGGTTTGGATGGCATGGCAAATCGTCTCTAGGTTTTTCATTTAGCAATTTGAGGGTCCCCAAGATGCTTGGGATCTAGCCTCTCAATCAATCTAGACATTCCAATTGTGTAAGGATCAATTGGGGCTCTCTCCAAGGTATGGTGACAAAAGGTTGGCTAAAAAATGTCATTTTTTATAAGGACTTATGGAATTCAAACACTTAGGAGTGGAACATGTGGAGGACTCTTAACCGTGCTCAAAAGCTTTCTATTGTGGACAAGGTTGTTCCAAAGACTCTTCATTATATGATTCCAAAGAGTTGTTTATATAAAATGCAAATGCTAGGGGAAGGCCCTATCTAGAGGGATTGGAGATGGCAAGGAGGGAAACCTATTTATCTTTATGAGACAAGACATTTATGAGTTGGCATGGCGCTCCTCTAACATAGGGCTCTGCTTAAAGGTGGGGACTTAGAGATCTAGTGGAGAGATGGTTCCGGTGATGTCAATCCATTTGGAAGGATTGTGCCTCCTTTAAACTCAAATTTTGGGGTTGGTTATTGCTTCATCATGAATTAGCTATCAAAAATAGGTTTCACAAAGCTAGTATTACTAGTTCACTTGCATAGTGTGTGATAAGGAGGAGATAGCCCACCATATTTTTTGGAAATGTTAATTTTCCAAAGTTTTTTGGACATGGCATCAGGCTGAATTTCAATCTCTATTTGGAGCTCCACTCTCTTGGAAGGGACCCTCCTAGGGGACACTTGGATGGTCAAGAAATAGTTGGAAATTACTTTAGATTTCAGTTCATTTGGTTGCAATTGGTTTTTTGTGGAAACACCATTGTTAAGTTACTTTCAATAAGGTTCCTCATCCCCTTTCTCCTAGGAATCTACGGGGTTTTAAGCAAGAGTTGGCTTTACCCCTACATGTTCACCAATCTGCTATCTATCATGATGGCCTTTTTATCTTTTGTAAATCGGGACTTTCTTGGTTCCCATGTTGTCCATATGATGTATCTATCTAGAATTATGTTAGACTTATTTGTTCTTTGAGGTAATATATGAAGCCAATTCAAAAAATAAAATGTTGTGGACATGTTTCTTCATCTTCATACTCTTAGGTGAAAAGGAAGTCATCAAGTGGCGATAGGCATAATGCCTCCTTCCTTCTCCTTTTGTCGCTTGTAAATCTTTCTTCCTATTCCAAGTTGTTCTTAAGGAGGGGATGTTAGGCTATTAGACATTAGGAGTTTATTATAAGATCAACTTGGTCTAACGTGCTACCATTATGTGTATCGCATGGTTATATGCTAGTACAAGTCATCATTATTTAGATGCCCCATTCACCCAAGCTATCAAGATAAGATTAGCTTTTATATTATTTATCTTGATTCATTGTAATCACAAGTTATTATGTTAGTTTAACTTGGTTATTCTCTTAGTGTGCATGAATGCATGCTATCATTGATATTCATGATCTTATCTCTCTCATTGGTCCTATTACCCCTCATATTGGCATGAGTGGTAAAATTGGTCTTGTGCAAATTGATGGGATCATTCTAACCTTCCAAAAGGTTGGAATGTTGGTGGAGGTTGTAACACACCCAACCCCCTAACCCTTACTTAGGTTGGTCGAGTGTCCAAATTTCCTCTTCTTCAACTCAATTCCTTTCCTCTGATAAATCCTATGGGTGAATTCGGCTCATCAAGAGCTTTCCAACGACTATAACTATGCTCGAAACTGAGCTCTAGATCTAAAATTACAACCTTCCAAAGTTTTCAGACTTGCAGTAAACAATTTCGCCTTGTTGACACGCGACATCCATGTAACTCCTTGACACTTGTGCCATCCAACGTGGCACTAAATTAGAGTCTGGTGTGGCACTTACCACCTGACCCATAGGGCCTTCCAAACCAACAGTTCCGATCACTGGGGCCTATCTTCATCGTCGTTGGGGCTCTCCTCCTTTGGAGTAGTGAGTAACCCCAACCATCAAGTTTCGACGACGATCTCTCTGATGGTCTATCTATGTATCCAACGGCTCTCAGATCCTTACAACCAACGGCTCTGAGCGCATCGGTGCCTCTAACTTGCATGGTCATTAACATTCGTACATGAATCGTGAATCAGTGGGACCTACAATGAATCCATGGCTGAGATTTCATCTCGCCTAATCGTCGATCAACGGTTATCATTTGACCTTAAGATCCTCTTCGTCGTCGATTCATTCTCCTATCTTCACTTCAGACCTCTTCCCGCTATCTTCCGACGAATGACTAAGATCTATCGGCCTACAGATCATGCGACCATGGTTTAAAGTGATGACCCAAAGGCCTCCACGCCCAACGGGGCCACTCTTGTCTCGTTGACCCATCAACATCCGACACATGTCACCCCTCGAGACACGCTAGCTACCAAGCTAGCATCCTTGTCAACACAAAGTCACTCTCCCTTTTGCCTCACTTAAGCGGGACCCACGTAGATCTATGGTTGAGATTTAACCTCGCCCTTACACCGATCGATGGTTCCCATTCTTTCTTGAGCCTTAGTCATTGTCGGAGGTCCTTGCTCCAACGCTTGGTCACTTCAACGACTCATCTTTTCAACAAACGGCCATGATCTTCCCATTGTTGGAAGATTGGTTGTTGTCATTGATGTCAACCCTAGTCATGGGTTTTTGACCGCAAGATTGATGAAGGTATTTGGACATGAAGGAAAATGCACATGCAGATACAACACCC
>JZKD02S2333287.1:410784-423305 GCA_000966675.3 Picea glauca
GTATGTTATTTTCAGGTCATCTTACCATTTTTGCTATAACTTTTTTTCTAGAACGATTCAGATGGTGAAATCGATATGGTATTGAGAAGACATATCAAGGTACCTCTGGTAAAAAATTCATCTCTTGATTCGCTATAATTATGGAGATACACTATGTGGAAGATAGGGTTTGTGACCAGTCCTGAAGCTAGTCAATAAACAAGTGTTCTGGGTAAAACAATCATAACTTCTTCATCGAGAATCCAAATGAAGTGGGACAAATTTCATTGGAAAAATTACGAACTGTAGTTTCTTATGTGTGAGTTTCAGAATCGGGTGTTAATTATTGAGCGCAGGGCATTATGTGCAAGTTCACTCTCCTCAATAGACCAGAATTGAATAAAGTCTACCATTCCTTCTATAACCTCTTTTTGTGGAGGATTCAAGGAGTGAAAATTGGAGGAGTTTCAGAGAATACATTGAGTAATATTGTCTACAGGATCAAAGTACTCCAAGAATTGAAGATTTGCAAAAATTGAAGAAGTCTCAAGAAGCATTATCAGATTCTATGTGATGATTGGTTGATGGTGAAGATTTAATGTAAAATTTTATTATCTCTCATATATTCTTGGGTGGAAGGAAGGGGCAAGGATGGAGAGTTCAACTCTCTCTTGATATTGGAGGATTGTATCTTTCTCTTGGAGGTCTATCCCTCCCTTTACATTTGGAAATTGTAGCTACCTTTGAAAGTCATTACTTCCCTTGAACAATAACTATTGATTATGTCTCATATATTGTTCATGGTGTATTGTGGTGTATTGGTGTAACTCTTATACTATTGTTCATTGCTCATTGGATATAGTTGAATGGTTTAAGTATAAGTTGAAAAAGGTTTTAAATTATACTTGATACTAATTCACCCCCCTCTCAGTATCAACACCCATCGCACCGATCTAACGGTTGTCGATGGCTATAGGATTTCTTCGTCGTCGAACGCTCTCTCTCTCTCTCTCTCTCTCTCTCTCCTTCATAGCTTGAAACTTCTGACAACCTCATCCATCAGCGTACATCAGAGATCCATTCACCACGTCAAATCGACGGCTGCGATTCTCCCCAACTCAGTTATAGGGATTTCCACTAGATAACGATCCGAAATCAAGACTTAGACAATTTCATGGATTCTTCAAGGGTCTTACCAAATCTTCCTGGGTTTTGGGACTAATCTAAGACCAACTAAGGCATTTTGTCTTCCTCGAAGAGAAGTTCTTTCATATCTTGCAAGCTTTCCACCTAAGACAAGTAGTCTTCCCCAATTCTTAGGGTTCCTCAACCCGCACCAGGACCTTCTCTTCACCAGGGCACTCATGTGCTTGTCTGAGTGTGAAGATTTTGTCCATATCTTGCAAACTTTCCTCTCAAGCTGCAAGACTCGCCAGAATACAAACTATTCATACTTTGCTTATTTTTATGAATTAACAGATTAAGCAGTGAAGACAAACAAGCACATTCCATTTTACTAAGGAATTCAATTCATTATTTACATGCATTCATTTTTCCCATTTAAACCAGAAAACCACATGTTTACATCATTAACATACATCGAACAGGTCAAGTTAAACACTTATCTATTCTGGGAAATATCAGCAACCAATTGACTGAGAGAGGACGCCTTTCCTCCCAACCATAGGCTATGTTGTCGAGTTCCTTCCTACAACATGCCACCCCAATACCAAGCCATGATACCACAAGGGGAATGATCCAGCTGGTCTCTAGATTCAGGATGATCCAGGAAGGTTACTCTCCTTCCACCAGTGACAACAACAAAAGTTGCTCCCTTCCCATTGAGCTCAAGGCTTCCACGGGTTTATCAGGTACCTTCCCAACTGGATTTCCTTTGCACAAGGGAGCCCCTTCTCTGTTATACAGTCCCTTGGCGACCTCCCCTTACCAATGTCGATTTATTTCCAGTAAGTACCAAGCTGCATCCTTCTATTGCTACAATCTAGATCCGGGTCTTCTCTATTTCAAGGTCATCATTAGGCTTTTGGACAAGCCTCCTATATTCCTCAAGGACAACTCTCCAATTTCTTCTATTCTTCAGATCTTGTGCAGATGAACGCCTTTGTTCATTGCACCGTCTATTTGTGAGTCAGCTACTCACTTCCTCTTATGTTCATTGCTGTGAGTTGCTTCTCCTCACGTTCTCCCTTTTTCTCGGTGTCTCTTTCGCTTCTGCGCCTCCACCTCCTCTATTCATTCTCTTGCTCGTTTGATGGTGTTTTTCCACCTTTGGCCTCTTCTTCCACCAATCCCTTGGGATTCTTGTGGCTTCCTATAGACACGACCTATCGTCTGGGGTCCAAATTCCTGAAGGGGAAAATCCATGATGTCCTTTTCGTCGGGTCATTTAGTTGACCCCTTGTCTTCTCAAGAGACCAGGGCTCCACGTAGATCTAGGTACACTGGTATGTGTGTATTTATGTCTTGCAAGCATGTGCTAGCTTGCTAAGGAAGCTTTCTATTTTCTTTACTAAAAACATCTCAACTCCACCTCACCAACCTACTTCATCAATTTCCCACTTGTGATATCATGGCCAGTACTTTCAAGGCTTTTCCTCTTCCGAGGTAGTTGTCTAGTGTTTTCATTAATCAAAACATAATTACAAGCTTCATAGACAACCATATGAAGTCTTAGCATAATTATAGTTATGGGTGAAAACAGGGTGTTACAGAGGTCGCTTCAAGGGTGTATCTTTTTCACAGATCTTCATCATGGTGGTCACCTAGTCACATCTTAGTCACTTCATTTAGTGTAGCATGGTTGTCCTCTAACATGGTGATGCATTTACCTAGTTCCATTCATATTCATGTTATTTCCATAGATTTACCTAAGCAAATTGTTTATTACAAGCATATTATAACTTTTTGCTAGGTAAAATCCACTTCCCACATACATTTTCACCACTTCTCACCATTTTACCTAGGTGATTTGTGTATCACATCACATCTTAACCTTTTCCCAAGGTAAAATCCTCAATTACACCTATATTTCACTTCACTCTATCTCCTATAAGGTGCATAGTATTGGTTGCCTATGATCCCTTAAGTTCTAAACCATATTAACCCTTAAAATCTCATATTTCCACTTTTCTAGTGTAAACACACACCTAACTAGTTCAAGATATTTTAATTAAAATTTAAAATCCTAAACCTTAAGTTGAGTGCCTAATATTGAACTATTAGTACTTTATTACTCCAATCCTTCATTAAGGCCTTTTCCCTAAGTTTTACTTGCTAATTGATCACTAGGGGTTATCACTTAAGTCCTTGGGGTACACATGAGACTAGGCACTCCCCCTTTGGCACATATGTTGAGGCAAAAACAAATGACAAAAAGTCAATTCGCTCTCACCTTAGCCTAAGCTTTTTTCACACATGCCAAGTCACTCATGCTTTGTTGTTATCCCTTGGCACAAGATTCGTGGAGATAGTTGAGACTTGAGTTGACTAAGGAAACTAACTACCATGTGCCTTAGGGTTTTGATCCTCCATCTCATCCATCCACCTCATCTACCTTATCCACTCATGCATGCATCCCTAGGTGGTGTGCTTCACCATGAATACTTATCCACTTCTTGCATAACCTTGTTCACACCTTGCACACATGTGAAGTGACTTTTACCCCCTCCTACCTAGGGGTAACTAGAGGAGATCATGTCTGGAGATCATGTCTCATGTCCCACAATGGAGAGAATGATATCAATGATGATGATGATCAACATGTCCACAGAGAAACCTAGTAGCCCCCTCAGATGCCTCTTCTTATTCAACATGGCTCATCACGCTCAATCAACAAGGCTCATTAGGAGATCGTGTTCCTGCACATTATGAGGTACATTAGTCCTAGTTTCGTATAGAGTGTCATATTTAATACATTGGGAATTTGAGTAATGATCATAGGTTGAAGTTGGATAATGAATCATGAGCTCAGAAGTTATGTTTTTGTCTTGTTTCACCTTGGTGGCCATCCTATGCATCCTAGTCTCATGTTGTCACTCCTAGGGAAAGGGGTACTACTGGAGGTTCCTTGAAAGGGGTAGTGTACCATTCCTAGTCATACTTACCACATTTTCATCCTTGATCCTTCCATTCTCCCACGTTTTGGGTAATGTGGTTACATGTACACCAAAAAGGCATGTACTTCACTATCTTATGAGAAGAAGGGGCTAAAGGCCCAAAGGTAGATTGTAGTTGGCTGATAAAAAGAAAGAAATGGGATAATGAGGACATTTAAAAGCCATAGTCCATAATTGAGCTCTAACCCCTCATTAATGGCAATCACCCCTAATCATGATGCGAATAAACACATTCATCAATAGAAGAGGACTTGAATATATCCCAAATAAAAAGCAAAGGAAGTGCTAAGCTTGAAACCTTTTTAAGGGGACTTGCAAATCAAATCAAATAAAGAAAAAGAAAAATATGGGGTTTGGAATGCAAAAAGCGTCAAGGAAAGGGTAACTCAATCGCCAAGTGCACCCTCTACAAAGGCACTCATGGAGGTGGGCCCATACATTGTCTTGCATGTTAATGACCCCATGCCCAAAAGTAAACCCCATGACCACCTCACATTCATTACATATATCTAATGGGTTCTTCTAGGAGATATCTCTCTACTTGGGTACTGACACACCTAATAAGTTCCTTTGATGGACCTCCCATATCTGAACTTTCCAAGTTGCATAAAGTCTTGAGATTGTGTGATGTTTGAAGGGGATACCCAATGAAAGTTGTTCATTTTGGATTTTGTATTAATAGGTGGTCTACTTTGTATGCTTCTTAGGACTATTGTATTGTTGGTCTTACTTGATTCTATGGCTTCGGTTGACTTGGGTACACTTGACATGGTTCTTTGGAAGACGTCCCATACTTTCACCGAGGACATTGTGCCTTTTAATGCAGATATGGCACGTGTGATGCAAAGCGTTGGAGCATTTGATGACATGGCACACTTAACACAACTTCTCACACCTCCTGGACCCTGAATGATGGACAGATGAGTTTCCATTTTGTAGATATGGTCATGATGGCCGACAAATGGGTAGGAAGCCCACACTTTGGATAGTGTACCCCGAAGACTTGTCAGGGTTTGAATGGAGGACGTTTCACTTGGAAATAGTTGGGCACCCCTTGGAGAGTTGATGAAACTCCTTTCCACCTTGGACGCGGGCCTTTTTCACCCTGGACATTAAGCTCCTTGATGATGACATCATGCACTAGGGTTTCTTGATGATGTCAGGGCTTGCTTGCCATTGGAGCACCATTGGATGGCTTGGGTTCTTGATGATGTGACATGACCCTTAATGAGGAGACACGACCTTCCACCTTGCTTGCACCATTTGATGATGACATGTGGCCTTAGGAGGCTTTCTTCACTCTCTTAGAGCATGACATCACCCACACGTGAGACTTTGGAGGGAACATTTTGGTTTACTAGCATGTTTTTACATTATTAGAGGTTATTTGAGGGGTCGACCCCACTTGTATCATGGATCATTGTTGTTTTAGATCATTATGTGGACATATGCACTAGGGTCGTCTCGTATAAAGAAGCTAGCGCTCATTTTGAATGAAACACAACTCACTCTTGTGTGAGATCACTACTACTTGTTCTCTCTTATCTCTTTTTCACCCTAGTCTAATTGTGTGCACCTTTGGAGCATGATCTTGTAGATGCCTTCTCTTGTTTTGGATGGATGAATATTGAGCTAGGGTTTCTCTTGCATAGCGACTTGGATGAGTAAGTCTTCTTCTTCAAATTTAAGTGTTATTGCATGGTATATTATTGTAAATACTAATTGTTATTGCATGTTACCTTGTTCTTGTTGAAACCCTAGGAGGGATCATTAGTCTTTGCCCCCCTCCCTATTTTCATCTCTCTTAAATTGGTTGAATCATTTAAAGAACTAGTTCTAGGGATCATAAGTCTTTGTCCCCCTAGGGTTAGTCTTGAGCTAATTCAAGATTCTAAGGTCCATAAGTCTTTGCACCTTAGGGTTTTTATTTAGTTCACTTGGATCAAGAACTCGGCATTTTTGAAGAAGGAAAACGACACCTAAGGTCCACAAGTCTTTGCACCTTAGGGTTTCAAATCTTCATTCTTCTTGGACACCTAGGTCCAAATTGAAGGTGTGACTTCTCTCCATTGCCCAAAGAAACAAAACGGCACTAGTCTTGACCTTACAAAGTGACCTAAAGACACAACCCTTTCAACTCTCTCTTAAAGTAACTTGGTAGTTGGATACCTAACTACTCTCTCACCCTAAATCTAATCCAACGCTTGGCAAACTTGGTAATTTATTTGTTGTTGTTATAAATCTTTGTTACAGCCATTAGGGCTTGGTTAGATTGTTGATAACTTACTTAATATTGTGGTTTAAGAAGGCTAAACTCATTGTGCAACACTAGGATCTTAATCCACTTGTTAAGAGCTGCATTTTAAGATTTATTTGGCAATTTTTTAGAGCTGTTTTCTTGCTGCTGTTACAAATGTTCATTGCTGGTATAAACTGTTAGATATTGCATAGAAATATTGCAGCAGCCCTCTTTTCATTGATAGCTAGTGTATGGGATCATTCATTGCATTTATAGGCTTGATAATTGTTGAAATCTCTCTTGTATCTTCAATCAATCAATTGTCTTATCTCGTTTCAACCTCGCCCTTAAACCTAACCTATCATTTCAAGCGACCAAGATAGGGGACCGTAGACTTGTCTCCAACTTGCTATAGGATCCCTTGAGGTCACAAGGGAAGCCTCCCTTGTGTTGTATCTTTATCCATCACTAAAATAAGGGAAATACTTGTCTAGGTGATAGTGACAAATATTTCTAGTTGTTACACAAGTTTGGTGTCTTGTGAAAGGCTTTGCACAAGTACAAATCCTGTGATAACAGTGACTAGCGATGGTTTGACTTGGTCAAAGGGTGCCCATTTGCACACATTTTGAGGAAATCTCATGGATTTAATGAAGACCCATTTGCACACATTTTCAGGAGATCTCATGGATTTAATGAAGACCCATTTGCACAAGTGTCAAGGGCACCCCTTCTAGTATGAGAATTTCAAGGTTGACTTGGTCAAAGTGAGCACACATGCACATTCTTCAAGGGTGCACTCATTCTCTCTCTTCTAGGGTGATTCATCCATGGTGAAGGTTTAAATGTGAACACAAAGCACAATTCTATGTGTTTTTTTCAGTCAAAGTGGTCCGCAAGGCACAAGTACCAAAGAACTACCATGCACCCTAGGGTCTTGACCCTCCATTTCATCCATCCACCTCATCTACCTTATACACATCCCTAAGTGGTGCACTCCACTATGGAGACTTATCCACTTCTTGCATAACCTTGTCTAGACCTTGCACATGTGAAGTGACTAGTGATGGTTTGACTTCGTCAAAGGGTACCCATGTGCACAAATTTTGAGATCTCATGGATTTGATGAAGACCCATTTGCACAAGTGTCAAGGGCACCCCTTCTGGAATGAGAATTTCAAGGTTGACTAGGTCAAAGTGGGCACAAATGCACATTCTTCAAGGGTGCACTCATTCTCTCTCTTATAGGGCGAATTCACGCATGGTGAAGGTTTTAATGTGAACACAAAGCATAATTCTATGTGTTTATTTCAATAAGAGTGGTCTACAGGGCACAAGTACCAAGGAAACACTTGCTAAAGGATTATTTTAGAGTTTTCTTAGTCAAAGAGCTTCTATAAAGAGCACTCGAGCATTACACTTGGCATTGGCATACATTTCTAGAAGAGCACCCTCATAAATGAAGCTTTTATACACAGAAAACCACTCATTTTCTTGGAATTTTTCCTCCTCAAATAATATTATTATTTGGAAGTGGTTATTTCTAGGAAAACACCTTCATCATAGAGTTTTACACTTGGCATTCATACACATCTATTGGAAATTCGCCCTACCTATTTGACCAAGCCTTTTATTATTATTTTTTAAACATGAGGACAAATGGCACCCAAATTTTGCCTTTGTATGAAGACAAGGATGGAAGAAGGAGATATGTGGCACCACAGTCATCTAGAACATTGTATCCAAGCATTTTTCTATGGGCTCTTGACCCAATTCGCGCCCTAGTTGTTGTAAATATTTGAATATTTTCTTAGGAAAATAATATTTTATTGTAAGGGAGAGTTGACCTAAAACCAATGTAAAGGTTTGCTCTCTCCATTTTTTACTTGGGAAATTCTTGATGAATAAAAGAAGTTCTAAGCCATTGGAGTTCTTGTTACCCACCAGCTTGCTGGGTATCATATGATGTTGGGAAAATAGCATCAATTCCAAATCCACGGTGAGATGTAAAGATGCTATAACAGAAATGGAACTGCATCTCAAGCATGAGCTCAGTATAATTGTCCTGACTCACTGGAGTTGGTCTCCATTTGTTTTTAGCACATATGGTGTAGCTTTGAGGAAAACTTTTCTGTATGAATGAAAACCTGGCCATAACTGGCTAGGATATGATGAAGTTGCTACAGATAGCATATTTACATCCTTCATGTTCATGGTTAGCTTTAGTTCACAAGCCCAAATGGGTTGTTTTTGAGAAACTTTTATGTACCACAAGGCAGTTTTTTATTTGTGTGACAGGGGTAGAGCAGGACTGGGTCTCTGCAATTCAACCTCCCCTTCATATGATATCCATCTGTTATATGAACTTGTAATGCAGAAGACAGTAATTTCTGGAGTTGGAAGTTGTGTTTTGAAGAGGTTCTGTGGGAAGAATAATTATAATTTGCATTCCCTTGTTGCTCACATTCAACGAACTTGCAACAGCTATCGACTTGGTATAGAGGTTGACCATGATAAAAGGGAAATACAATTTTATTTTGTTGCAGAGAAAATGCACCAGGCATATGGCATGCTAGAGGATGTCTTGAACTGTGAAAGAAGGTGGATATATAATGAGGGCATAGAAAGCTCTTTTGCATCCTGGGGAAAGAAGTCTCCAGTGAAACCTTTGGTGCTGAATCTGCTGATGCAGAAATTAAAACATCTTGAACTGAAGGGGGAGATAAAGATTGTTGAGGGTCCCTTGTCTAAGGGTATGCTGGAGTCACTGTCAAACAAATGTTATCTACTTGATTTTGCTGCTGAGGTATATGTGTAGGTTGGTCGAGTGACACAATTGGAAGAGAAAGTCTGCAAGTCTTACTGCAGAGCAATTCATTTCTAATCAAAAGAAACCAAGGAACACACACATAACTCAAGTCATCCAGGGATTTAAGACACTACTTTCAAGGTCAGATTTCGACTCATGATCACTTGGCACTGGGACTTCTGGCTCTGAGTGGTGGGTAGTAAGTTTATAGTATTCCAGGAGCTTACACAAGGCATACAGAAATGGAAATCTGGAAGGAACAATTTGGGAGAGATTAACAACATAGATGCAGCACTTGATCCCCAGTACCGAACTGCTGTTGGTACTAGGTAGTGTTATCACAAAATCTAGCACTTGTGCAAAGCCTTCACAAGGTGCTAAACCAGTGTAACATATGGAAGTAATTGCCACTGTCACCTAGGCTAGTACTTCTCTCATTTTAGTGATGGAAAAGGATCCAACACAAGGGAGGCTTCCCTTGCAACCTCAAGGGATCCTATAGCAAGATGAGGGCAAGTCTACAGCCCCCTATGTTGGTTGCTTGATTAGCTAAGTTAGCAGTAAGACGAAGGTGAGTTAGACAAAGCAAGTTGATAGTGTGTGTGTGAGTGATATTTCTAAGGTGAAATAAGAGATCTACAAGAGTCAAAGGGTCACCTAAAGGCCACAAAATACTAACTATCAAAGAAAAAGCTATGGTTGTAGAAAAACTAGAAATAAAGGTAAGATACTTCAGCATGTAACAGTTTTGCAACAGCAGCAAGTAAATGGTCTTAAATTAGTGAAATGAGATGAGATTCATGTGTTAAATACTAAGTGAAAGATCAACAAACCATAGACCAATGTTTGCTGTAATAAAAATTGAAATGAGAGATAGTATACTTCAGCAATAACAGTTTTACAACAGTAGCAATGAATTAGCTCTAAGATCAGCAAGGAGACCATGGAAAATATGCCCAATACCAAATAAAAGACTTATAAACTATAAACCATCAATGGCATGAGAAAAGAGCATGAAACTATGTTAATTAGATGTAGGTTAGCAAACCCTAATGGCTGAAAATGCAGAAATTACAGCAGTAATTATGTTAGAGATGATTTCAAGCATTAAATGCAAAGCATTAGACTATGAATGCAAGAGATGAAGATGCCAATGCAAGATCCTAAAGCTAATACAAGATTATTGGAAGACAGAGAGATAGTTTAGGGTTTTGTATCTCTTGCAAACAAAAGAGACTAGTGCTGTTTTCTTGAAAATGGAGTCAAGCAACACCTTAAATTGGAAGTTAGATAGCCAAAGAAGACTTAGAAGTTGAAACCCTAGGGCTATACCCTCATAGGCCTAAGATTAAACCTCTCAAAGACTAACCCTAGGGTTTATAGTTATACCCTCATAAACCCTAGTGTCGTCTCCTTCTTCTAGGATGTCTAGCTTGAAATCTAAGTGAACTAGGTCAAACCTTAAGGTTTATACAATCATAAACCCTAGTTCTTGAACTAGCAATGACAAACCCTAGGGAGATAAACAATCTTAACCCCTAGACTAGGTCTTAAATGCTTCAAAAAATTAAAATGAATGAAAATAGGGAGAGGGATAAACAATCTTAATCCCTCTAGCAAAATGAACCTAACATACGAGGTGACATGCAACAATTAACCATCTAATAGAGCATCCACCATAATATACCATGAACAAGCATTTAAACTTGAAGAAGAACACTTACTAAAGCAAGTCGCTATGCGTGAGGAAACCCTAGCTCAAAGATCATCCACCAAAACAAGAGAAAGCATCCACAAGATTATTTTTCCACTAGTGCACACAAGTACTCCATAGCAAAGAAGAAGAGAAGAGAGCAATAAAAGTGATTTCTAACAAGTGGTGAGTTATGATTTGGCTTTGAAGTAGCGCTAGCCTCTTTATATGAGGCAAACCTAGCGGTATAACCCTTCAAAGCCCCAAAATACAACAACGTCCATGATACAAGTGAGATAGGTCAAGGCCGACCACTAAAATAGCCTCTCATGCAAAGATACAATGAAAATAAGACAAAACATCCCCTCAAAGAGTAACATGTGTGGTAATAAAGCCTCCAAGGGCTATGACATCGTCATCAAAGGTGAAAAGGTGCCTCCAAATGCCACATCTTTCCATGGAAAAGGTGCAAGCAACATCAAAGGTCATCTCTCATCATCATCAAGTGCCCAATCATCACCAAGAAGGATCCCTCGATGGAAAGCAAGTCCAATCATCATGAAAGCATCCTAACGCATGACGTCATCATCCATATGCTCAACGTCCAAGGTGAAAAGGTTAGCATCCAAGGTGGAATGAAGATGCATCACCTCTCTAAGGGGTGTCCAGCCATGTCCAAGTGTAACATCCTCCATCAAATGTCTATCAAGCTTGGAGGTGCATTGTCCAAGATGTGGGCTTTCTACCCATTTGTTAACCAATATGACCATATATGAAAAATGAAATCTCATATGTCCATCGTTCAAGGTCCAGGGGGTATGAGAGGATGTGTTTGAATGTGCCAAGTCCTCAAATGGCCCAACGCTCTACATCACACGTGTTATGTCCTGTTATAATGCACAACGTCCTGGGTGAAATCAAGAGGATGTCCTCCAAAGACCATGTCAAGTACACCCAAGTCAATTGAAGCCATAGAATCAAGAAAGACCAATAATCACAAGGTACAAGAGCCCATAGAATCATACAAATCCATCACTTAATACATAAGCCACATGAACGATTCACATTAGATATCCCCTTCAAACTTTACATTAGCTCAAGACTTTATGCAATTTGGCAAGTTTAGGTATGGGAGGACCATCAAAAGACCCTATCAGGTGTGCCAGTACCCAGGTAGAGGTATAGTTCCTGTTATCGCTCAGTTTGTAGTTTAGGTAAAGTAGCTGGAAGATAGGGACCAAACTGGCGAAACAGGAGCTTCCCCACCCACTGTCACCTCGATGGGGAGCTCTTTCTATTTAGGGTGGCTAGTCCCAAGGGAGACATCCCTAGTAATCTGGGGTTCTGAAAGGTCTTAAGGTTTAAAGGATCAAGATGAAGGTTTCCTTTCACAGATTACTGCCAAGAGAGATAGTCAAAGAGAAGATATTCCACTGAAAAGGGCACCTGTTTGCGAGACAAGGCAAATAAACTAAAACGTGCAAGCAGTGGTTAGTACTTCAATTGCTAATGACTATCTTCAAATATATATGAGCAATAATAACATGTAGTTATTGACGAAGTCAATGATTGCAAATAAAGACAATGGCTTATAATATTACTTCTTCAATAAATACAAAATGGTACTTGCATTCAATGTACAAAATCAATTCTTAAGTTATCACA
>JZKD02S2333288.1:12529-22833 GCA_000966675.3 Picea glauca
GAATGACTTACTTTCACGATCCATGGACTCTTTGTTCCTTGTAGGCCTCGATGGAAGGGATAGGGAATTCTTGGATGGCCATGCCCTTTTCCACGACAGAGGTTGTGTACAACATTGTCCAGCAAGCTTCAGCCGGCCCCGATTCGACTCTCGCATAGGAGTTAGATCCAGTTCTCAAGCCTATTTGGGCTCAAGGTTCCCTCTCCACTACAGATTCTTTAGAACTGGTCTTTCCCTTAGATGAAGCGATTCTTGAGGCATTGACTAGTCTAGACAGACCCTGGGATGATCTCCATCACAGATATTATTTCCTCCCAGAGTTGAGAAGAATAGAGGCAGCTGAATTTGTGTTGACTATGACTAGAGATAGGTCTTGTGCTATTAATCCTCTGGCTATGCATGTAGTTTAGGTCGAGGGTAATATAGCAATTATCGCTGAAATGATCCCTATAGATATATCCAAAACCCCATATTTTCGATGAATGTGCAATCTATGAGGTCTATTCATTCATGGATGATTTTTCAGGATATAACCAGATTCAGATCAAACTCGAAGACCAACATAAAACAACTTTTATTTGTCCTTAGGGAAAATTTGCATATCGTAAGATGCCTTTTGGCCTGAAGAATGTTGGAGCCACTTTTCAGTGGGCCATGCATTTTGATTTCCATGACCTTAGACATATAGTTGAGCCTTATCTTGATGATCTAGCATTATGCTCTTACAAGAGATCTGATCATCCCACACACATCCGACTAATCTTTGAATGATGTCACTACTATCGTATTTGATTGAATCCTTACAACTACATTTTCTGCATGATGTCGGGTCATCTCTTAGGTTTCATTATTTCGATAACAGGGATCATGGTCGATCATATTAAGGTTGAGGATATAGTTCAGTTGCCTCCCCCATGAAAAATACCTCAGCTTCAGAGCTTACAGGGGAAAGCGAACTTTCTTCGTTGTTTTGTCACAAACTATGCCAAGATCAATAAACTGTTCATGCATATATTGAAAAAGGGAGTCTCTTTTTGTTGGGACGAAGCCGCTCAACGCTCTTTTGAAGCGTTGAAATGTGCCCTTATGTTTTTCCCTCTTCTCTGGCCTCCCAATTATAACAGAGATTTCTTTTTGTACTTGGCCACTGCAGAGTCGACCATCGGCATGGTCTTGGTTCAAGAGGATGATTTTCTCAAGGAGTATGTTATTTATTATATGAGTCAATGCCTAGTTGGGTCGGAACTCAACTATTCCCATATTGAGAATCTTGCATTGGTAGCAGTGCATGTTGTCCAGCGGTTCTGTCATTACATTCTACTTCGCAAGACCACTATCATTGTCCTTGTGAACCTATTTCAATATGTGTTGACACAATGGGTCATTGGCAGAAATATCAGTAGATGGATTGTAATCCTCCAGGAATTTGACTTGGATTTTGTTTCTGTGAAATCAAAAAAGTCACAGGTCTTTGCGGAAATTATTTCGGAAATTCCAGTCGAATCAAGTGATGCTACGCCCAAAGAATCACCTATCAAAAGAGATATTTTTCTGATCACATCTTCAGACCCCTGGTATGGATATATACTACTATATCTACAGACTTTGAAATTCCCTGCTTCTGATTCCCGCGACGAGCATTGAGGAATTCGCCACAAGGAACGAAACTATCTCATACTTGATGACACTTTGTATCATCGAGGTGTAGATTTCATTCTTCGTCGGTGCCTTATACACGAGGAAACAAAGCCTACTGTTAACAAACGCCACACTGGAGCATGTGGTGGTCATTTGTTTGGGTTGGAAACAACCCAAAATATTATACGTGTCGATTAATTTTGGCCTATGTTAATTAAATATTGCGTTGAGTCGGTCAAGAAGTGCCACCCGTGTCAAATCTTCTTTCGGAAGATATGGGCACATCCTACTCCCATGTTTCCCGTCATCATGGTTGGTCCCTTCACTAAGTGGGGGATTGATTTTACTACATGTCACCCAGATTCATCCAGGGGGCATCGCTATATCATCGTAGCGGTAGACTACTTCACAAAGTGGGTCAAGGCTATGCCAACGTCTAAAAATGATGGAGAAACAACATCTCTCTTCATTTTTAATCTGATAGTAGAAAGGTTCAACATCCAGAAGGAGATTGTCACTGACCATGGAAGTCACTTCCAAAACAAAATGATGTCCGATTTAACATCAAATATTGGGTTGAGGCAAGAACATTCATCACCCTACTACCCATAAGAGAATGGTTAGGTGGAAGCTGTGAATAAGTCCCTCAAGAATATTCTTCAGCAAATGATCAATTATGCCAAGTCAAATTGGCATTTGATGTTGTACTTGAAATTATGGGCCTATCAAATGTTTGTAAATACTTCCACTGGTTTATCACATTTTCAAATCGTATATAGGTTGGAAGCAGTCTTTCGTATTGAGTGCTAGATCTCGTCTTTAATGTTGGAAGTGGATTTACTTCCAGACACTTCACTGCTTGAGTAACACCTATTATATATCGAGTAGCTCGATGAGCAACATCGTGATGTAGCCTCAGCCAATGAGGCTCATAAGAAACTAGTTTTCCTTAGATTTTCTCCAAAGGTGATCTTGTCCTGGTCTACAATCAAGACAAACATCCCCTTGGGGCAGGTAATTTCAAACCCATGTGGTTTGGACCTTTCATCGTGAAATAATTCTTAAAGAAGGGTGCTTACCATCTGGTTGACTTTGGAGGAAATTCCTTGGAAGATCCTGGAAATGGGCTCTACCTCAAGAAGTATTGCTCTTAGGTTAGTCGCATGGGTGACTTCTTGTACATATGTATAGTTCTTATACAATATTTTGTCTTTTTTGTTTTATGGATGTGTCATTATTTATGCCATATTTTTCACTGTGGCAGATTTCAAGTGAATCAGAGGCATTCTTTGGGTTCGTGGATGGCGCTATTCGACACACTCGGAGGCTAGCTTCTGCAGCTTGGGTGGATTTTACACCAGAAGGCCAGTTGCTATCTTCTGAAGGTATCTATTTAGGTGATGCCACAAACAATGTCATCGAGTACAAAACAATGATATAGTTTCTTTGTGACACTTTGTCGCATGGCATCTCTCACCTCCAGGTCTACTTAGATGCTCAGTTGTTTGTGTCCCAATTAAATAGATTTTACTGCGTTTATGGTCCTACTTTACACTGACGTTTCTTTAGGGTACGTCTCTTAGAACATTACTTTGATTACATTATGTATATACATGTTCCTAGGAGATTAAATCAAATGAAATATACTCTAGCTAATCCAGTATTAGATTGGCATATTGCACACACATATACATGTACATACATTTGTAAAAACTGTGATCCATAAGATGATAAAGATGTAAATATATATATGTCAAAAATTTCATAATACATAGGTGGGAATGAACGCCTTAAAAAATAAGGTTGGTATACATAACAGTGCTTATGCCCTAAAAAATATACAAAACGGTGCTCTCGGAATGTAATAGTCCAACCTATCTAAGCTCGGGGCCCATTGGCCCTACCGTAGTGAACGACAACATTGGCCAAATGCCAAAAAAATTGGACCGAAGTGCATGGCACCGCCACTACATGAGGTTGCATGGAAGGCGGGAGATCCTCTATCTCAGCCATAGGAACTATACGAGAGAGCACAACGAGGTTCCGCTCCACCCACCTCAAAACTCTCTCAACCTCTTTGGTTGGAGGTCCCCCTATGGCTATTGGTCCAACGACTCTTGTTGGTCCCACCTCTGGTTAAGGACATCACTGAGTCCTCATGAAATCTGTCGGGTGCACTGGTCCCACATTTGTACATAACAAATATTATGATGTCAGTACTCTGATACATATAAAAATTATATATATAAAATAAATTAAAAATTGAATAACCTTAAAAAAAACATGTACCTATCTCTACTCGCTCCTCTCTAGGAGGTACAGGCATGTATAGATCTCTAGAGAAGTTGATTCCAACATAGAGGTAGTCCTCTATGGCTAGAATCTGTCGTGCCCACCAGTCAAAGAATTTTTCATCGAAGGCCTCTATGGTCCTCCCTCCCCCCTATCGTGGAAATAGTTTTTCCCATCTACATATCACTGAGAAGGAGGCCACATGCCCCCATACAGTCTCTCTAGGACTCAGACTAAGCACCCTCTCTAAGAATAACGAGCATAGGATGGTGTCAAACCCTAATTTCTTGTTGCTACACTCTTGACACTTTGTAAACTGCCTCTTCATGCATGTGAGCATGGTCATACTCTAGTCATAGATATGTGCCTCCTAGAATTGAATTACATAATGCATGTGTGACCAGGAAGCCTAGTGAAGGGCTGCGGATCCAGTAATACACCCAATAAGTAATAGGACCACCTTCAGTGACAATATGGTGATATTTTTAATGGACACTTGAGAACCTACCTTCTTAGTGTCAACCTCACAATACCTCTTGATGTAGTCTTCAATGTTGAAAGGCCCAGGGGGAAAAGTGCGCAGATTGACTCATTCCCCTCTCCTCGAGAGACCAGTCAAGAATTATATATCCTTATTCATTGGATCCAATGACTATCGATCTATCATAAAATCCTCTGCATTTGGATGCCAGTAATCAACTAGGGTGTTCAGTAACCTGGTTTGTGCCCTCATAAATGGACACTGGAAGAACTTCCACAACGTACATTGTTTCAATGCGACAATGGAAGCAGGGACCTCATCGACCAATATATAAATATCCTCATGTTCCCTCTCCCTCCAGTGAACATACATCCTATTCTATGGCAATTCAAAGGGTTGTTAGCTCTTGCATCCTTAACATTTCCATGCTTTTGAGGGTGTACGTGGGTTGTTTTGGTCACAGTCGTGTATGTATGTGGGAAGACTATTTTCTGCACAAGTAAATACACAGGTTGTCCTTGGAAAACCCACGTACACGTCGGGTCGCTCCCTTTTAGGGGAGTGCTCCCCCAAAAAAACATAAACTAATGCATAAAGGAAGAATGGAAATGAAGGAGGGATGAGTTTTTACTTACTTTCTCCAATCGGAAGTTCTTTTCATCCTTTGAATTTCCCGGAATAAACTTCTTTATCAAAGGGGTATTTTTTACCTTTTGGTTAATTTTCAAATTGCAATGGTGAAAATGAGTTGTTAGCTTCTATTTATAGACTTTTTGGGCCCTTTTTGCCACCTTTTTGACCTCCTTTGTCATTTTTTCTAGATTGGAAATCATTTATTTTCATTCTTGAGTTTCTTGTTGGATGTTACGATACACTTTGCCTTTTGGTTTGGTAACTTTTGGGGAGGTGGGTCACTTTAAAAAATCCTTTGGTAAAAGACTTTTTTTCCAACTTTTTGCATATAAGTTAGGATTTTACCTCCACTTTCTTCATCTTGTGCTCTTTTCCACTTTTCCATAGGATCGATCCCACCGACGTGCAACAAAAAACCATCATTGATGCTTTATAAGTGTCGTGATTAGGTGGTAGAGCCTACGTTTACATGGATGCCCTAGATAGATCCTTGTGAATTTTGGCGTCTATGTTATCTATAATGACTTTAGGCTCAGGATTCCTTGTTATTCCTGTCATGATTGCGAGATCGAGCCTCATTTGTCTGATGCACCATCACATTTGACCTCACCCTCGAGACTCCCAAAATGAGAACGCTTTGTTGTCTTTCAAGCTCGTTTTGAAATCAAAAGGCAACATCCAACGAGACTACATTTATGCTTTTCAATCTTGTCTGGATTAACTAAGAAAAGTAACTTCCTAGAGTCTTCTTTAATCCCTTTTCAGACTCTCTAAACATGAAAATATTACTGAGCAATCTTGTTGGCCTTCATGCTTGCCAAACTCAAACTTGAAGGCATGTCTGTCCAGCAGTAGTTTACCCATTTTTCAGTCTGGATGGTCAATTTTACGAACAAAGGTATACTCTAGGAACTTCAGTTCACTAGGAAAGTATTCTCAGGTATAATTTTAACCCTTTTTCGGGCTTGAGGGACAAAATTTACGAAAAAGGAACATTGTCCTTGGTTTTGGTTTATCACCTTTTTNAACCAAAATCCCTCATCAATTTCATCATCCAAATCTGATTTGTAACTCTGTAATAGACCTGGTGTATATGATCACATACCAAAAAACCTTCTTTAACTTTAACAACAAGAGACTAGCATTTTTATCAAACTTTACTTTAGTATCACATGACTAATTTTGGATTTGTCAACAACCCTAACTTGAAATAATCATAAATATGTGTTGGGTTGGTGTTTTGACTATTTTATCCAATGGTCGAATCCTTTTTGAATACAAAATTATATATTCTATGCTCTCATTTTGCCATTTTAAAGGTATTATCAAGCTTTATACATCAATTTTCCATGGAATCGCACAAGGTATGTATAATCATCGTTTTTGCAATGGTTTTATGATTAATTCATCTCAGTTAATTGATTATGAAGATCTAACGTTCTGGTTTTCTTGCAACAGGATGGAATCATGATCCAATCCTTCATCCAATCCTTCATCCGGACCTTCATTCGACCCTTTTTTTCAGGCAGTTAACTTCACGCTCAATTTTTAGGAAGATGAATCTCAATCAAAAAAATCTGACACATGGGTTTTGTGCCCAATATGCCCAATTAGGTCTCTTGATAGCCACTTCCTAAAATTGTTTTATGGATTGAGAGAATTTTGTGGTTCTCCATACGGCCCTCCAACTCTCAATCCGACACTCCATCTGACACTCGAAGCACATAGGAGTTGGCGATTAGTACATTGGCAGCCTTTGATGGACGAATCAGGGATATGGGTTTTATGCTCCCTCATGCCCTCTATCTCTGGATCTCAACAAATCTTGGATTGGGAAGTTGCAGAGACCACTAAGTGGCATAGAAATTGTANCGAATATATTGTTCTACCTATGTGCGGGTTAGGAACCTAACATGTCCTCCCCCTTAAAAGCAGCCTTGTCCTCAAGGCTTGAGATATGGAAATTATTGCAGAATGGTAGTTGGTTTCCAAGTGGCATCTGCTGGAGTTGTATCTTTCCACTATATTAGCACTTCCTTGATGGTTCTCTGACGCAGGCGGTGCTCACGCTGGTCCAAAATTGCTTGTGGTTGTAGCCAAATGGATCCTTCTTTGGCTAACTCGGGAAGGTTGGTTTGAATTTGGCACTTAGTGTTGATCACCTTCTTTAAGAAGGAAACATGAAAAATAGGATGTATCTTCGAATGACTGGGCAAAGCTAATTGATAGGCCACCTGTCCCACATGCTTGATAACTTTATAAGGACCATAAAATTTGAGCACCAACTTATGAAAATGCTCGACCTTGAGGGAATTCTACTTGTAAGGTTGTAGGCAAAGAAACACCTGATCCCCTTCTTCAAATTGACGTTCAGAGTGACCTTGATCTTCTTGTTGCTTCATGTGATTTTGTGCCATGACCAAATTCTCTTTGAGGGTAAGGAGAATAGCCTCTCAAACTGTAAGTGTTTGGTCAACCACCTGGACCTTCGAGACACCAGGTAAGTATGAGAGAATTGAAGGTGGCTTCTAACCATATACCACTTCAAAAGGAGTCATGCATGTAGTTGTATGGTATGAAGTGTTGTACCACCATTTAGCTAGGGGTAACCATTGAACCCACTGATTTTTCTTTTCTGAGGAAAAACACCTCAAATATGTTTCCAAAAACTTGTTGAAAACTTTTGTTTGACCATCAGTCTGGGGATGATAAGATGTACTGAGATGCAATTGGGTGCCTTGTAGCTTGAACAGTTCTTGCCAAAAATTTCTTGTGAAAGTTGGGTTGCAATCAGAAACAATAGAGTGTGGCATGCCATGAATCTTGAAGACTTTATCCATGAAAATTTGAGCCACCGTGGAAGTTTTAAATGGGTTTTGAAGAGCGCACAAATGAGCATACTTGGAAAGGTAATCAACAACCACCATGATGACTGATTTATTTCTTGATTTGGGTAAGCCTATAATAAAATCCATAGAGATGTCCTTCCAAATAGTAGGTGGAATTGGGAGTGGTTGTAGTGTGACTGGAGATTTGACTGTTTCTCCCTTGTTGCATTGACACACATCACATTCAGTGAAAAAATTACAAATGTCATGTTTCATACCATCCTAGAAAAAAGAACGTTTGACCCTGTTATAGTTTTTGGTGAACCCAGAGTGCCCCACTATCAGTGTAGCATGAAGCTCAAAAAGTACCGTGGATTTAAGCTTGGATTGTTTACTTAAATACAAATGGCCTTTGTATCAAATCTCAACATGGATCCAAGAGTACCCTGGGGGATCTGGAGCACTAGACTGCAATTCTTGGATCAGCTGCAAACTTTTGGGATCTTGTAGCCATTGTTCGCGAATGGCTTGGAGCCAATCTGGTACAATGAAGGAAAGAGAAAAAAGGGATCCTTCATCTTCATATTTTAGGGAAAGTTCATTCACAACCACATTTTCTTTTCCTTTGTTGTAAATGGTCTCATAATCATGGCCAAATAGCTTAGTTACCCATTTTTGTTGCTTTGGGGAGGAAATGCGTTGTTCTAGAAAATACTTGAGGCTTTGATGGTCTGTCTTAATTTGGAAGCGTTTCCCCAATAGATAAGGGCACCACAAATAAATGTCATGCATAATAGACAACATTTCCTTTTCATAGATAGATTTGACCAGATTTCTTTCAGATATTTTCTTATTGGTAAAGGCCAAAGGCCGACCCTCTTACATAAGGACAACACCAATTCCTTTCCCTGAAGCATCAAATTCCAAGACAAAGGTCTTTGTGAAATCAGGAAGGGCCAGGACTGGAGTGGTGCACATGGCCATCTTCAAGGTTTGAAAATCTTGAGCAACAACTGGAGTCCAAGTGAAAGAGTTCTTTTTTAGGAGAGCAGTGAGAGGTGTTGCAATCTTTCCATAATTCTTAACAAACTTGCGATAATAACATGTTAAGCCCAGAAATCCATGCAATATTTTGAGATTCTTTGGGTGAGGCCAGTCTTTCATAGATTCAATCTTTTTAGGATCCACCATGACACTGTCCTTTCCAACCAGATGACCCAAGTACTCTACTTCTAAGGCGCCAAAAGCACATTTTGATTGTTTCGGGAAAAGTTGGTGCTAAGAGAGTAGATGGAGAACTCAATCCACATGAGCAAGATGTTTTTTCTAGGTCTTGCTATAGATGAGGATATCATCAAAGAAAACTAAGAAAAAATGATGGAGAAAAGGATTGAAGACATGATTCATGAGGTCTTGGGAGGTGGAGAGAGTCCTTGGGGAGTGGAAAAGACCACTTGATGTTTAGAAAGGATGGCTTGGAGGTCTTCCGGCATCAAGGGTGTTTATGTTGCTTGTATGACATGGAGTTGAGAAATAACACCAAAATGACCCTTTTTGAGCATCTTTTCCATGTGATGGGAACTAATGATCTCGGGTGAACCAATGGTGATGCCTTAGAACTTATATTGGTGGCCCTCCTGGTCAAATTCCATGGTTAATTCCTTAAAATCCATGAGAATGGGACCCAAAGTCCTTATCCAGTTTGCACCCAACACAATGTCACAACCGCCCATGTTGATAGAAAACATATGAGATTTCAGGTGGTAGTCACCAATTTGGAGAAAAGCATTTTCACAACACCCTCCACATTTCATGGAGCCACCATTGGCAATCATGATTTGGAAATTATTGATGACATGGATGTAGCAAGGATTTTATTGGGCAATGCAATGATGAATAAAGTTATGGGTGCTTCCACTATCAACCAAAATGATGACCTTTCGATGCTTGATGTAACCGATTAGCTTGAGGGTTTGGGGAGTGGAAAAGCCAGTGAGAGCATTGAGGGAAATGACCAGTTCTACTTCGAGAGGGTCTGAGGGAGGGGTTATGTTGGGGGTTTCAGGTGACTCAGACACAAGGGGAGTTTCAATATCCTCTTCTGAAATATCCTCAGAGATGGCCATAAACAACTTTTGTTCCTTACACTTGTGGCCCATGAAATATTTGTCATCACAATTATAACAAAGGCCTTTGAGTTTGCGTTCAACCATTTTAGCCCTGGTCAATTTTTGGATATTTAGTGGAGTGGAGGGAGTAGTGGGATTTATTGGTTTAAGGCGAGGGATAAAGGACGGTTTGATGTAGGAGCATCGCCAACATCAAACGAGCCAGCGCGAAAAACAAAGGATAGCTGGACAAACCTAGCCAAATTTTTGAATTTTCCCTTGAAGTTGATGCGCCAAATATAAATGAGATCATTTAATGAAGGC
>JZKD02S2333299.1:11913-23254 GCA_000966675.3 Picea glauca
GATAATGTATTTATACTATTTCCTGAGCTTTCTAGGCCGCCTTCTCATTCTGGAGATTAAATACTTAATATTAATTATTTCCTTGAGTCGACTTATCTTCTAGGGTTATGTTCAATGATTTAGGGTTACTTATTACTTTCCAGAATATTCTATTCTCGTTGGAACATCAACATCAACATCTCTTTCACACATCGTTGGGTTGGTGGCTTCACGAAATCTCCAATCCTTAATCATTGTTTTCCTTCCCTGCCACCTTCGCACTTCTTTTTAAGTATGCAATTAGTAAGCTTCAATGGTAACAACTCATTACACAAACACCGCAGAGATTATCATTAATCAATAAAAGGATCAAGGAGATCTCTCATTGATACGCATTAAACCAAGATTTACGGAGGGTTATATTATCCCTTCCAAGTGTTCATTTCAAACATCATTTGGAGAAAACAATTGTTCTTGTCAACTTATGGCAACAACTCAACAACAATTCTATGGATATACAGTGAACACCTTCAAGCATGATGACCAAAGCTTTCAGTGGTCCAGGGCATATTCTTACTACTCATCCACTTCCGACCAGAAGGAGGTAATTTAGACATCTGGAATTTCTCATGCAGGTTGTGTCCCTGAAGTTTTTGACTGTACGAAGATGGTCTCTTGGTACACCGAGAGATATATTTCAAGACAAAAAATTATTCAATTGTGGGACCAGTATCCTGTTTCTTTGTCACCTCAGTTCTTCTGCAATATTTTGACATTTGTCGAGCCAACATTGACCTTCAAAGGAGAAGAATGCAATGAGTTCCTAAGAAAGAATGATAATCAGTGTTGTATTCATGTTCAAGAGCTTGTTGATGCCTTCCGCATGTTGTTGCACTAGATGAACAACAAAAAATTGTATGCATGTTTTTTTTTTGTAACTCCTCTACCTGTATTTATGACATGTATGTTCAATGCTTCGGTGCAAAGAAATCGATCCAATGTCTATGCTTAAATATATATTACCCATTGTTTTTTTTATATATTTAATATTAAAAAATTGCCTTCGAATCTTGGTTGGGGCTTCTTTGTTGGATTTAACACCTCTTCTCGTTTGCATGGTTCGATAGTCTTGTAATTCTTAAATATGGTATTGACTCTAGTAATTTGATCAAATATTAAGCATGGAACAATTATGTGACAATGCATTGTGTTGATCACATCAGGATTCTATGGAAACATAAATGAATTTCACACACAGTTTCAAACCAACATTCAATTCCATTCGTAATGTAGATAGAACATAACAACACAAATTCAAGATGCGGGATTTAGGGCCCCTCACAAGAAGTTTTGTTCTCATCTCAACCTTACTGAGCGAAGGATCTCTTATTTCTCTCTCACTTCCTTGATTCCTCCACTCAAGAAGGAAGCATAATATTGGTTGTCCATCCCCCGACCTCTATTTGAGCACTTTTATTTTATTAATGAAATTACCAAAGTTCTTCTTCACAAATGTTTTGAAAAAAAATGATATATGCTAGCTAAAGTCAAATGGGGCTATGATATCAACCACAAAATTAAAATTCAAGCTCGTCATTTTTACACTTACGGTCAAGTTGATAGTACAATAAGTTTACTTGAACAACCCTCCATTGATTTCTCTATATCTTTTTCATGCTTCTCTTATGCAAACACATCCTGGAAAGTATAGCTATGACTCACTTTCTCTATTCTTTGATTGAAGAACCTGTAGAGTTGTCTAATTGACTTCATAGTTACTATTTCTCCTAAATTTTGCACCTAAGTGATAAAGGGCAAAGCCAAGCCACCGGAAATTTGGAATGGTCGTTCTTTTGAATTTTTTGGTGAGTTTAAGGGTTATTTCACCAAGACAAAAGCATGGTAAAATTGGTAAGATGATATGGATGAGTGTTCTCCTTGGATAGTAGCAGAGTAATGATAGACAAGTGAAATAATATAGGTAAAAACATAGGGAAACAACAAACCATTCAATGCATAATCTGCTACAAGAAGTTTAATACTTAAAATAATATTTCAAGGCATTAATCAATGTATCAAAAACACAATTACTTCCATGGGTTGCAATAAAAAAAAATATTCATCAAATCATTAGATGAGGCACCCCAATCTCCTGAAATGACCAATATCCCAATCTACCAAATCAACCTCCCTTTTATCAGATCGACAAAGATGAATATTATGGGATCGGATAATTTTTTTGTGTGAGAATTGAATTGGAAAAAAATGTTACTTATTCTACTTTTTTTAAGGCCTTATCATAGTAAGAATGAAAAATTATGCTAACCCACTGTTATCTATACAAGCCAAACATCAATAGCGCTTGTAAATAAACTATACATAGTTATAGCCAAAAAAACAAGTTATAATTTATATTTGCATTTTCTCACACCCTTTTTAATGATACAAACACAATACAAAACAAGTGTGTGGATAAAATATTTGACTAGAAAATTATGATTTGGCAACAATGGGGCTTGTTTGAGACCAATTTCCACTTCCGAAAATTTCCCTCCCCTTTTCTATTTTCGCACTCTCTTTTATCCCCTTCTTTTCCCTCTTCTATACTTAACCAATTTCCCCTTTCTTTTTCCCCTCTACTTTCTCTTTCTGGTTACTTAGTCATTTTTTCGAAAATGTCTAAGTGCATGGGTTGACGAACTCACGGGTTCACATTTCCACTCATGATTTTATAACACGACTCTGACCGACTTATTCCCCATTCCATACTTAGCCACTTTTTAGATCATGGTTTTCTGGGGAGGCAGGCTGTAGATTGCACTTCCATTGTTCTGTGACCTACAAACAACACCTGAAGTTGCAGGATATACAAATTGACCGCCAGACTCCCCCATCATGCCCTCTTCCATGTTACACATTTTTTATTCAAAATTTCTGAGACATACAATTTGACCGTCGGGCCCTCCCATATTCAAAGGATCCCTTGTCACCTTATTTTGAAGCCCGACCAACTGGTTTCCATACTTGGCCTTTTCTTGGAATCTCTTTCGCGTATTTTTGGGTTGGTGGGTTCACGAAATCTCCAATTCTTAATGGTTGTTCCATATTCCCACCACCTTCGCACTTCTTTCCAAGTATGAAATTAGTAATCCTTAATTCTAACAACTCATCATGCAGCAACTGTAAATATTTCCATTAATGAGAGAAAGGCTCGAGGAGACAATCACACTCACTATCCCTACACAAGTTGTTCAGAAACATGCAGAAAATATCTTTCCAAGTAATGGGATATCCATTACAACTTTCAATATATTACTGAAAACGAGTTCGACCGACTGCTTCCCCATTCCATACTTATCCACTTTTTCGATTGCAAGTTCCTAGACAAGCGAGCTCAAGATTTCTCTTCCATTGTTCTGCGACCTACAAACAACACCCGAAGTTCCGTGATATATAAATTGATTGTTGGATTGCCTCATTATGCCCTCTTCTGTGTTACACATTTTGCACTCAAAAGTGTTGAAACATACAATTTCATCGTTGGTCCCTCACCTCTCCTCAGTATCCCTTGTGACCCTATTTTGAAGCCCAACCAACCTCTTTCCATACTTATCCATTCCTTAATTTCTCTTCTTCATCCCCACCACCTTTGCACTTCTTTCTAAATATGCAATT
Source organism: Picea glauca (assembly GCA_000966675.3). Lineage (NCBI taxonomy): Eukaryota > Viridiplantae > Streptophyta > Pinopsida > Pinales > Pinaceae > Picea > Picea glauca. Next base: position 15,568 of record JZKD02S2333299.1, read on the forward strand.
AGTAATACTTAATGCTAACAACTCAACATGCAGGAACCGTAAATATTGTCGTTAATGAGAGAAAGGCTCGAGGAGATCTCCCATTAATACACATTAAACCAATATTTTTGGAGGTTTATTGATGCGGACCTCGGGGTTGCTCGACCTCCCAGTTAAGGATCGCTTAATCTATGAGCTGGATTATCTCCTCAGGACCTTGTTGGTCTCAATCTCAATCGAACACAGACCTTGTTATCACCCTCAGTGTTTTTTCACGATCACGATCTGATCATTACCGAATTGTGGGCTGCCAACATGTTCACCCTTTATCGGAGAGTGATGCCTCCAGAATCAACAAGGTTCTCACCCAAACTCCTTTAAATCATTGACGTTGATCCCCTGTCTCGACGAGATCAATGGTTATGGAAATTTGTGGGCTACGAACTAGCTCTCTTGCTAATCTTTTCTCCATTCCCCGCAATGATTCCCCACCATCGATTTCTTGTTTTCATATTGAGGGTTAAGATCCACTTCGGGACTTCGGTCTTCGGAAGCTTCAAATTTTCCCATTCTCACTTTCTCCTGGAGCACTTTCACCCAAAGTTCACGATCTACGGACGCATTTCCTCCTTTAGATCAATGACTATGACTGGCTTCGACTCTTCAAGATTTGGGAGTCTTAAAATATCATCACTTGCTTCCTCCCAAAGTGACTCCACATGAAGTACATGATTTGTTGACATATACTCCCCACACATCAATGACCAAAAGATTCTTTAGCTATTTAGGATTCAGGGTTTTTAACTTTCCACCTTCACTTTCTCCTGGAGTACTTCCACCCAAAGACAATGGATTTCTTCCAAGTGTCCTTATGGATCTGATGGTCCAGATATCCTCCTCCTATTTCAATTTCCTTTCAGACAGTTAAGCCTCCAAACTTTTGGATGTCTCACGATTTTTTCTCTGAAACAGACGGTTGCGATCTACTTTGGCCTTCAGGACTTTGGGAGTTTGTCACACTCCACACTTGAAATTCTCCGAAGTGAAGTTCTCTGAAATCTCATATCTGTCGCCACATATACCTTGGAAACCAATGACCTAGATCTACTTTGTCCTTCGACTCTTCGACACTTTTGTTTTCTCCTTGTCCATGAAACTTCTGAAGTACTTTTTCTCCAGAGTTGTGGATCTTGCGCTACCTGTCTCCCTGGATGATGGAAAGTCCCTGAATTCATCGAGACTACGGTGAGTCCTCACTCCCGTGTGCAGACAATGATTTAAAACTCGTGCGCTTTTCCCGGATCCAATGGTCTGGAACGATCCCAGTCCCTCCTGGACGAATCTTATCCGATGAATCGGGAAACCTTCGGAGCTTCACTCCCTTTGAATATTTCTAAGTACTATCTCTCCTGAGATTCACTTCTCGAACCCTTTGAATGCTCAGAGGGTTACTTTGACAGTTAGCCAAATTTCTAATCCGCACACTCCTTGCAACAGATTCATACACAAGACTTAACTTCTTGCGAGCGACTATGCACACTTTGTAGCAGTCCCTTTGCACTCCTTGCAAATGAAAGGTTCACGTTATCTATTCTAATATTATTAGTCGAAGCAGACTTTGTCAACACACTCCTTGCAGACTGTATGCACACCTTTTATGAACTCAGCAAAGACAAACAATCGAAACTTGCTCAAACACTTTACGGTTTCATATACTCAACTACATGACTCATTCATTCATTAAAATAAAATAACAAGGAATTGTAAATAGTAGTGACGCCATGCATTTGGATCAATTTTCTTCTGTTATATTCATTCAAATGTAAATGTATACAACTATGATAAAACAACAACTAAAAATTCAACAACTAAATCACAACAATTTCCTACTAACTTGCAGCAGCCTCATTCAGGCATACAACACCTCTATTTATCTCAGAGAGTTCCTAGGGTTCCCTTCGACTAATCGTCTTCCTAAAAAAAAAGTAATTACTACTGAAGTTCTGTTACATTAAATTCTAGAAGTGAAACTCCCATATCACTCATGATAATTCATCTCCCAAGCGTTTGATCTTCTTTAGTTTTCAATCAATTCAAAAAAGATTGACAGGAAACACCAACGTTTAAGATTCCAAAATGATTCAAAAGCCATGTTATGGTCCTGAGTTGTCCCCCCACGTGTGGTTTTTGATCAATTATGTGCTTATACTCTGCATTTCTTCTCTACAACTTATACTCTGCATTTCTTCTCTATAGATTCCCCTTGATCAATTATGTGCTTATACTTTTCATTTCTTCTCTGCAGCTTCCCCTTGATCTGATTATGAATCTTCTACATTTCTGCAGCGAAGTCTTCTGCTCCAATGCTTCTGAACTCACTCTACTCCATATCTCTCAATTTCGATACTCTTCGAGGCTTCATTCCATATACTATCTAGAATGGACTATTTCATGTACATATGTTCACTAATTCATTGTATGAAAACTCTGCTTGTGGCAGAATTTGATACCACTAGTTATGATGTTTAGTGACTAAATTTCTCGACAAATTTCCTAAGATTTGATTTACCACCTCTACTTGTCCATCATTTTGAGGGTGATATATTGAACTACAATATAGTTTTGTCCCCATCTTCTTCCATAATATTCTACAAAAATGACCAACAAATTTAGTGTCCTTATCTGAGACAATATTATTGGGTAACCCATGAATTCTCACAACTTCCTTGAAAAACAAATTTGCAATGTGTGTTGCATCATTTGTCTTATGGCATGGGAAAAAATGTGCCATATTTGAGAATCTATCAACCACAAAAAATATGGAATCACTTCCCTTTTGGGTTCTTGGCAACCCCAACACAAAATCCATGCTTATTGCATCCCAAGGCTTATATAGAATAGGCAATGGATGATACAATCCAGTGTTTTGTTTCTCTCCTTTTTCATACTATCAAATCTTACATTTGTTCACAAACCTCTTCACATCTCCTCTCATACTTGGCTAATAGTATGAACTGTTCAATTGTGCAAACGTCTTGTCATGGCCAAAATGTCCTGCTAGACCTCAATTGTGTTTTTCCTTCAACATATTTTCCCTCATTGAGCATTTTGGTATGCATAATTGGAAACCTTTAAACAATAGTCCATCTTGAATCATGTACTCTATCCACTAGATTCTATCTCTGAGCACAATATTTTCACGTGCTTCATATTCTTCCTTAAAATATGGATCATAATAGTACATATCCCTAAGGTGTTCAAACCCTAAGGTCTTGACCTGAAATTCCCGTAGAATCAAACATCTCTTGCTCAATGCATCAACAACTTTGTTAGCATTACTAGAAATATGTTTAATGACAAAAGTGAAATTTTGCATAAACTCTCTCCACTTAGCATGTCTCTGGTTTAACTTCTCCTATCTGGTTATGAATTGTAAAGCTTCGTTGTCGCTATACAAGACAAATTTTTTTGGAACAAGGTAGTGTCTCCATTTCCTTAAGGCTTGGATTATGGCATAAAATTGTTTGTCATATGTGGAGTACTTTCCCTTAGTCTCATTCAGCTTCTCACTGAAATATGCAACAGGCCTATTGTCTTGGCTCAATAATGCTCCAATTTCAACTCCACTTGCATCACAGCTTACTTGAAATGTTTTCTCGAAATTTGGCAAGGCCAGAATTGGTTGTTCTATTATGTTCTCCTTCAATATATTGAAACTTTTTTTTGCTTATTCTGTCCATTTAAAATACTTGTGTCTCTTCTTCTATCCATTTAATGACAAGTTCCACTGAAATATCTACTAAACTTTCTGTAGAAACTGACTAATCCATGGAAGCTTCTCACTTAAAACATACTGCTTGGTGATTGCCATTCCTTGATTTCTTTGACCTTATTGGAATGCATCTTCAATTCATTTGAAGATATCACAAAACCCAAGTAAATGAGTTTTGTCTTCATAAAAGAGGACTTCTTCAGATTTATCAATAACTTCTTCTGTTGTAGTCTCCTCATCAAATGTTCTTCCTTAGTTTTTCTAAATACCAGTATATCATCCAGATACACAATCACAAACTTACCAATGAAATCCTTCAATACTTCATTCCTCAGTCTAATAAAAGTACTTGGGGCATTTTTTAATACAAATTGCATAACAAGCCATTCATACAATCCTTCATTTGTCTTAAAGGTTGTCTTCTACTCATCACCTTCTCTCATCCTTATCTTGTGATATCCACTTTTCAAATGTATCTTAGAAAAAAAAATTCTCCACTTAAAAAATCCATTAAGTTATCCATTCTAGGCAAAGGAATTTATTACCTGATGGTGATATTGTTTATGGTTCTTGAGTCTATACACATTCTCCATCCTCCATCCTTTTTTGGACTCAACATAGTTGGTACTGCACATGGACTCAAGCTTTCTCTGACCAAACCGTTGTCTCATAAATCTTGTACTTGTTTCTTTACCTCCTCATTCTCTTGAGGTGCCAATCTGTATGTTTCTTTGTTCGACTGACTTTTTATTGGTATCAAATCAATATGATGGTTGATACTTCTGATGGGTGGCAATGAGTTAGGAAACTCATCCACTACTATGTCAGCAAAATTATCTAGTAGCTCCTTAACTTTTTTAGGAAAATCATCCATCGAAGTGCTTATAAGGAAAACTTTGGGTTTCCTCACCACAACAAACTACATCTCATGTTCCTTCTTAAATTCACTCAAGAGTTCCTTCCCACTCATGAGAAGTATGCTTGTGTTGGCTTCTTCTTTTACTTTCTTCTCCTCTATTGGAAAAAACATGTATGTCCTACCATTCTTTTCCAAAGTGTATGTGTTCTTTCTCCCATCATGAATGAAATTTTTGTCAAACTGTCATGTTCTTCCAAACAAAACATGACATACATCCATGGGAATTACATAACATAGAATTTCATCTCTATATCCACCTATTTCAAATTCAACAAGGCATTGTTTAGTTACCATTAGCTGGCGTCCTTTTTGTAACCATGAGACCTTGTATGGATTTGGGTGTGCATTTGTCTCCAGCGCCAACTTCTCCACCATCTTTGTGGATACTAGATTATCAATGCTCCCACTATCAATTATCACCTTTCATACTCTTTCTTTAGTCTTGTAAGTTGTCCTGAACAAACTATTCCTCTGCACTGGTTTTTCAACTTTTGGTTCTGGCTTCAAGAGAACCTTCCTTAGCATTAGATATCTTCCATCCTCCACACCTTTAGCTTNATATTTGAGAATCTATCAACCACAAAAAATATGGAATCACTTCCCTTTTGGGTTCTTGGCAACCCCAACACAAAATCCATGCTTATTGCATCCCAAGGCCTATATAGAATAGGCAATGGATGATACAATCCAGTGTTTTGTTTCTCTCCTTTTTCATACTATCAAATATTACATTTGTTCACAAACCTCTTCACATCTCCTCTCATACTTGGCTAATAGTATGAACTGTTCAATTGTGCAAACGTCTTGTCATGGCCGAAATGTCCTGCTAGACCTCAATTGTGTTTTTCCTTCAACATATGTTCCCTCATTGAGCATTTTGGTATGCATAATTGGAAACCTTTAAACAATAGTCCATCTTGAATCATGTACTCTATCCACTGGATTCTATCTTTGAGAACAATATTTTCACGTGCTTCATATTCTTCCTTAAAATATGGATCATAATAGTACATATCCCTAAGGTGTTCAAACCCTAAGGTCTTGACCTGAAATTCCCGCAGAATCAAACATCTCTTGCTCAATGCATCAACAACTTTGTTAGCATTACTAGAAATATGTTTAATGACAAAAGTGAAATTTTGCATAAACTCTCTCCACTTAGCATGTCTCTGGTTTAACTTCTCCTATCTGGTTATGAATTGTAAAGCTTCGTTGTCGCTATACAAGACAAATTTTTTTGGAACAAGGTAGTGTCTCCATTTCCTTAAGGCTTGGATTATGGCATAAAATTGTTTGTCATATGTGGAGTACTTTCCCTTAGTCTCATTCAGCTTCTCACTGAAATATGCAACAGGCCTATTGTCTTGGCTCAATAATGCTCCAATTTCAACTCCACTTGCATCACAGCTTACTTGAAATGTTTTCTCGAAATTTGGCAAGGCCAGAATTGGTTGTTCTATTATGTTCTCCTTCAATATATTGAAACTTTTTTTTGCTTATTCTGTCCATTTAAAATACTTGTGTCTCTTCTTCTATCCATTTAATGACAAGTTCCACTGAAATATCTACTAAACTTTCTGTAGAAACTGACTAATCCATGGAAGCTTCTCACTTAAAACATACTGCTTGGTGATTGCCATTCCTTGATTTCTTTGACCTTATTGGAATGCATCTTCAATTCATTTGAAGATATCACAAAACCCAAGTAAATGAGTTTTGTCTTCATAAAAGAGGACTTCTTCAGATTTATCAATAACTTCTTCTGTTGTAGTCTCCTCATCAAATGTTCTTCCTTAGTTTTTCTAAATACCAGTATATCATCCAGATACACAATCACAAACTTACCAATGAAATCCTTCAATACTTCATTCCTCAGTCTAATAAAAGTACTTGGGGCATTTTTTAATACAAATTGCATAACAAGCCATTCATACAATCCTTCATTTGTCTTAAAGGTTGTCTTCTACTCATCACCTTCTCTCATCCTTATCTTGTGATATCCACTTTTCAAATGTATCTTAGAAAAAAAAATTCTCCACTTAAAAAATCCATTAAGTTATCCATTCTAGGCAAAGGAATTTATTACCTGATGGTGATATTGTTTATGGTTCTTGAGTCTATACACATTCTCCATCCTCCATCCTTTTTTGGACTCAACATAGTTGGTACTGCACATGGACTCAAGCTTTCTCTGACCAAACCGTTGTCTCATAAATCTTGTACTTGTTTCTTTACCTCCTCATTCTCTTGAGGTGCCAATCTGTATGTTTCTTTGTTCGACTGACTTTTTATTGGTATCAAATCAATATGATGGTTGATACTTCTGATGGGTGGCAATGAGTTAGGAAACTCATCCACTACTATGTCAGCAAAATTATCTAGTAGCTCCTTAACTTTTTTAGGAAAATCATCCATCGAAGTGCTTATAAGGAAAACTTTGGGTTTCCTCACCACAACAAACTACATCTCATGTTCCTTCTTAAATTCACTCAAGAGTTCCTTCCCACTCATGAGAAGTATGCTTGTGTTGGCTTCTTCTTTTACTTTCTTCTCCTCTATTGGAAAAAACATGTATGTCCTACCATTCTTTTCCAAAGTGTATGTGTTCTTTCTCCCATCATGAATGAAATTTTTGTCAAACTGTCATGTTCTTCCAAACAAAACATGACATACATCCATGGGAATTACATAACATAGAATTTCATCTCTATATCCACCTATTTCAAATTCAACAAGGCATTGTTTAGTTACCATTAGCTGGCGTCCTTTTTGTAACCATGAGACCTTGTATGGATTTGGGTGTGCATTTGTCTCCAGCGCCAACTTCTCCACCATCTTTGTGGATACTAGATTATCAATGCTCCCACTATCAATTATCACCTTTCATACTCTTTCTTTAGTCTTGTAAGTTGTCCTGAACAAACTATTCCTCTGCACTGGTTTTTCAACTTTTGGTTCTGGCTTCAAGAGAACCTTCCTTAGCATTAGATATCTTCCATCCTCCACACCTTTAGCTT
>JZKD02S2333310.1:0-32034 GCA_000966675.3 Picea glauca
ATTATTCCACAATTAAGCATGGGTTCTCTTACTCCACAAAGCGTCTTCCCGTGAGGGCTTTCACCATAAGGGGACCACTTTGGAGTTCATCCATATTTAATTCTTATCAACCATGGAAAAACAATAATGAGTCATATTTACATTAAAAACTATTGGTTCCATTACCCAAACCTTTGTGCTATGGGTCTTTCTTCAAGGGTTGACATCAATGACAACCAACCTTAATCAACATAGCATCCTCTACTACATTTTCTTCGACCTCTTCTTCTTCACTCTCAGTTTCACTGATATATCCACCATCTGGTGCTCTCCTCTGTGTTGTTTCCATGGTGCCCAGTCTCATTTGGATTCGCCTCATGTCTTCTTACATTTTTGCATTCTCTCTACGCCTTCTAGGTGGCATGATTTCACTACGTCACCTACAAACAAAAATAAAATTCTTATACCACAAATGATATCAATTTACCTCCTTTATCCTTTTGTCTTATGTCTACAAACAAACTCAAAATCAGCTCTAATACCACCTAATGCATCCCCCCCTACTCTCATGTAGGGCTGCGTGACCTCCTAGTCTTGGATCTCCTATTCTAGAGTCGAGTGACTCTCTAAAACCTTAATGGTTTCCTTATGTGACTAAACACGGGCATTTTTGGCTTCTTGTTGTAGGTTTTAATGGCACTCACAACCCTCCCTTTCTCTCTCCTACGAAAGCTCAAAGTGTCGAGCGTTAGCTCCTTTTTTATGATAATCCCCCTCTTGATGTGACCTCGGTGATGACCACGTGATTGCAGGCACGACTACAAGTGGTTTTAAGTCAAACTGATTTTGGGCCCGCAATCCTCCTCAATCCTCCATGTGTCCTCCTGACGAAACCACAATTTGGATTGTGGCCCACCCTCGATATTTTAAACTCCGTGCAACTGTTATTCCCGCAATGCTACGGGATCGTCGATCTCATGATATTGACGATAATGTTTGAATCAAAGGTTCAGATCTACGCCTTTCGAATCTATGGAATAGATCTTCCCCTTCGTCAATCAATGACTGAGATCTCCTTCACAATTCCAGACTTCGGGGTTTTCAAATCTCAAACCAAACTTTCTTCCGTCCTCAAATCTTCCAGAAATCATGATCTGCGAACACCTGTCCTACTCAATCAATGGTTCTACTCCCACTTCGAATGTTTGAACTTTAAACTTAGATCAACGGTCCTGTGACCCTCTTCTCGATTGATGGTCGAGATCTCCTTCGGGTCTCGGGACTTCTGAGANTGAGTCATATTTACATTAAAAACTATTGGTTCCATTACCCAAACCTTTGTGCTATGGGTCTTTCTTCAAGGGTTGACATCAATGACAACCAACCTTAATCAACATAGCATCCTCTGCTACATTTTCTTCGACCTCTTCTTCTTCACTCTCAGTTTCACTGATATATCCACCATCTGGTGCTCTCCTCTGTGTTGTTTCCATGGTGTCCAGTCTCATTTGGATTCGCCTCATGTCTTCTTACATTTCTGCATTCTCTCTACGCCTTCTAGGTGGCATGATTTCACTACGTCACCTACAAACAAAAATAAAATTCTTATACCACAAATGATATCAATTTACCTCATTTATCCTTTTGTCTTATGTCTACAAACAAACTCAAAATCAGCTCTAATACCACCTAATGCATCCCCCCCTACTCTCATGTAGGGTTGCGTGACCTCCTAGTCTTGGATCTCCTATTCTAGAGTCGAGTGACTCTCTAAAACCTTAATGGTTTCCTTCTGTGACTAAACACGGGCATTTTTGGCTTCTTGTTGTAGGTTTTAATGGCACTCACAACCCTCCCTTTCGCTCTCCTACGAAAGCTCAGAGTGTCGAGCGTTAGCTCCTTTTTTATGATAAGCCCCCTCTTGATGTGACCTCGGTGATGACCACGCGATTGCAGGCACGACTACAAGTGGTTTTAAGTCAAACTGATTTTGGGCCCGCAATCCTCCTCAATCCTCCACGTGTCCTCCTGACGAAACCACAATTTGGATTGTGGCCCACCCTCGATATTTTAAACTCCGTGCAATTGTTATTCCCGCAATGCTACGAGATCGTCGATCTCATGATATTGACGATAATGTTTGAATCAAAGGTTCAGATCTACGCCTTTCGAATCTATGGAATAGATCTTCCCCTCCGTCAATCAATGACTGAGATCTCCTTCACAATTCCAGACTTCGGGGTTTTCAAATCTCAAACCAAACTTTCTTCCGTCCTCAAATCTTCCAGAAATCATGATCTGCGAACACCTATCCTGCTCGATCAATGGTTCTACTCCCACTTCGAATGTTTGAACTTTAAACTTAGATCAACGGTCCTGTGACCCTCTTCTCGATTGATGGTCGAGATCTCCTTCGGGTCTCGGGACTTCTGAGATCTCAAATCTCAAACTTTTTTTTCCCAATGGTTTCTACCCAGAATCTATGATCCATTGATGTGTGTAATCCTGAATTAAAGATAAAGTTTTTCTTCGGGTCTTTACCTGGATCTCATAGATGTGTGTCATGTCTCCTCTGAATATAATGACTATGAACCACTTCGATACCTTACCCGGAGTTCATGGATTCACGCTATGTCGCCCTTAGATCTCACGACCTAGATTTAACTTCGGGTCTTCACACTTCGACAATATCATATCTCAAAATGAAAACTCACTTCAACTTTCCTGGAGCTCACGATCTATTGACAGGTGTCCACTTATAGATCGATGACTCTCGACTCTTTGGAATTCAGGTGTTCAAAAACTTTGACCTTTGCCTTCCTCTGGATCTTTTGACCTGTCGACACGTGTCCTCCTAGATCCAACGGTCCAGGTTCTCTCTGGCCTTTCGACTCTCCATTCTTAGGAAATATCAAATTTCAAACTCGCCTCCTCTCGGACTCATGGTATCTGATGGATCAGATTTAATTAGGTGATCCGACGCTTGGAGTTTTCCTTGACCAATATAACGGTTCATATATGTTCCTGTTGATTGGGTGGCTGAGATTATATTTCAGATCTCTGGCTATTCGATCTCCAAAAATCTTGGTTCTCAACTCTTGTGAGTTTTCTCTCTCCTTTATGTGCAAAGTGCTAAGGCTCATGTACTTCACTCTGATCAAACAGTTATTGATATTTTTCATAGTGATCCAACGGCCACTGTCGCTCCTCCTCCTGAGCTTCTGAGTTCTTTGTGACTTAGAACATTTTCTAAGTGTTCAAAGGTTTCAAACATTTGCTCCTCCTTTGACTCCAACTCTTGGATCTTGTTAACAGTTGTGAAAGTGTTATCCCTTCTGATCTTTGTCCTTAAGTGGATTTAGAATTCCCACGCACACCTTGTGTTATCGGGATTTTGATAAATTAGTTTGAAGGATTTCTTGAAAAGAAATTCTTCTCGCCCACCTGGCGTTCTCTGTTCTAGGTTATTCGACGCTTGGTCGCTTCTTGATGTTGTGCACACCTTGCAACTGGTCTAAGTTTCCTTTGTTCTCTCTGAATTTCTCTGAGTCACTCCTAGACCCATTCAATGCACTCCTTGCGTTCGAGATGCACACTTGGCATACTAGTGTCAGAAGAGAAACAATTGAAACTGATCCAGTTTCATCACAAACTCATACAATCAACCACTCGAACAATCATACATGAACGAAAATGGAATAAATCACACACAGAGAATATAACATTCATTCATCCATACATCAAATGAACAAATTCCAAGGATTTGGGACAATTATGCCTGTTCTATTCATTCATGAAAACAAATTACATAGTGTTTCTTCTACTCTACTATGTTATATTGATCCCTCTGATCTCTTACAATACTCATACATTTTGATCTATTACAATGCAAAAAATAAACTATCTAAGGACTGGCTCCATGAGCTCTCGTCGTCCTGTCTGTAACCTATCCTGTCAAACTCTTAGTGGTTACCTAATCTGTCCTATTACAATAAATAATAGTTATTTCTAGATAAGAGTCAACACTCAATATCTGCAATCCCTTACAGTCCTTCATGAGTTTACAAACATGACATATTTAAAAATGTTTCTTTCAAAAATATCTCAACAAATCGATTTAATTCTAAGTTAATTTCTAATGTGAACTCTGTCATGTTGAGATGTCATTTCTTTTCTTCCATGCTTGTGTTTTGACTTTGAAGGCAATGCTCCTGCATCACCTCTGCAAAGGGTGATTAAACACATACAATTGTAAATGCAAGAAGTTTGTTGTTGATTAATAAAGGAACCTATGAGTTCCCTGGAAAACCGTTGATAAGGTAAAATCAGAAGTGTACTGGAAACCAAGGATGATTTATATCCTTGCAAGAAATTCATGAACGAATGTGACATGAACACCTTGATAAATCATGAGTAATTGGGAACTACAATTCTCTTTGTTAATGCATTGAGGAAGGTCATGCTTGAAAGAATAGGTGGGTAATGGACTGCCCATCATGGAAAGAGGACCTTCTAATATCCTACCATAAATATGAAATAATAAAGAGAGGAAAACCTAGGTGGCCATGGACTTTGGCAGCCTGAATGTCAACAAAGAAAGAATGCTTAAATGCATTTGAGTGAAACTATGAGTTTTATGCATGTTGATTGGAGGCTATGATCATCTTGCAATAAGAAACACAGTTCTATTGTAAATGGGAGAATGGATAAAGGAGACATTTGGTGATAGGTTGGATGAGTCCCAGTACACCATGACAAAAGTGCTTGACATTGAGTATGGTAATCTGAAAACAATGCAAGGGTGCATTGTGTAGGAATGTGGCCTTGGGGCATTGGCACATTGATTAAAGTCATATAATATTTTAATTGTATTTTGAAAGGTTGGTAGGATGAAATAATGCATGTGAAAGGAATGGTATTTCCTTTTATTGTATTTATCATTGAATAGATAAATCGTGATGTAATTTTTATTATTCACAATTCTGAAACTATTTGTTATGTCACTGCAAGTATGCAATGAAAATATAATGTGCATAGCAACAAACTATTTTTTTGGCTGAGTGAAGGATGAAGTGCAGGAATAAGAGGATCTTGGATATGGTAGTATTGTAAGCCCATAGAGAAGACCAATTCATGTTGGTTGCAAAAGAGCCAAACTTCCCAGAGAAAGAATTCTCAGGTTTATGAAATCTAGTTCTTGTATGAAACAGATCTAAAAATAGAAATATGAAATGGGAAAATATGGCTAACAGATTTGAGGGAAATTTTCATCAAAAAATGATAATATCTCATGAATCACTGTATGCATGAGATTCAAGTAAGAGATTAAAAANATCAATGGTTCTACTCCCACTTCGAATGTTTGAACTTTAAACTTAGATCAACGGTCCTGTGACCCTCTTCTCGATTGATGGTCGAGATCTCCTTCGGGTCTCGGGACTTCTGAGATCTCAAATCTCAAACTTTTTTTTCCCAATGGTTTCTACCCAGAATCTATGATCCATTGATGTGTGTAATCCTGAATTAAAGATAAAGTTTTTCTTCGGGTCTTTACCTGGATCTCATAGATGTGTGTCATGTCTCCTCTGAATATAATGACTATGAACCACTTCGATACCTTACCCGGAGTTCATGGATTCACGCTATGTCGCCCTTAGATCTCACGACCTAGATTTAACTTCGGGTCTTCACACTTCGACAATATCATATCTCAAAATGAAAACTCACTTCAACTTTCCTGGAGCTCACGATCTATTGACAGGTGTCCACTTATAGATCGATGACTCTCGACTCTTTGGAATTCAGGTGTTCAAAAACTTTGACCTTTGCCTTCCTCTGGATCTTTTGACCTGTCGACACGTGTCCTCCTAGATCCAACGGTCCAGGTTCTCTCTGGCCTTTCGACTCTCCATTCTTAGGAAATATCAAATTTCAAACCCGCCTCCTCTCGGACTCATGGTATCTGATGGATCAGATTTAATTAGGTGATCCGACGCTTGGAGTTTTCCTTGACCAATATAATGGTTCATATATGTTCCTGTTGATTGGGTGGCTGAGATTATATTTCAGATCTCTGGCTATTCGATCTCCGAAAATCTCGGTTCTCAACTCTTGTGAGTTTTCTCTCTCCTTTATGTGCAAAGTGCTAAGGCTCGTGTACTTCACTCTGATCAAACAGTTATTGATATTTTTCATAGTGATCCAACGGCCACTGTCGCTCCTCCTCCTGAGCTTCTGAGTTCTTTGTGACTTAGAAGATTTTCTAAGTGTTCAAAGGTTTCAAACATTTGCTCCTCCTTTGACTCCAACTCTTGGATCTTGTTAACAGTTGTGAAAGTGTTATCCCTTCTGATCTTTGTCCTTAAGTGGATTTAGAATTCCCACGCACACCTTGTGTTATCGGGATTTTGATAAATTAGTTTGAAGGATTTCTTGAAAAGAAATTCTTCTCGCCCACCTGGCGTTCTCTGTTCTAGGTTATTCGACGCTTGGTCGCTTCTTGATGTTGTGCACACCTTGCAACTGGTCTAAGTTTCCTTTGTTCTCTCTGAATTTCTCTGAGTCACTCCTAGACCCATTCAATGCACTCCTTGCGTTCGAGATGCACACTTGGCATACTAGTGTCAGAAGAGAAACAATTGAAACTGATCCAGTTTCATCACAAACTCATACAATCAACCACTCGAACAATCATACATGAACGAAAATGGAATAAATCACACACAGAGAATATAACATTCATTCATCCATACATCAAATGAACAAATTCCAAGGATTTGGGACAATTATGCCTGTTCTATTCATTCATGAAAACAAATTACATAGTGTTTCTTCTACTCTACTATGTTATATTGATCCCTCTGATCTCTTACAATACTCATACATTTTGATCTATTACAATGCAAAAAATAAACTATCTAAGGACTGGCTCCATGAGCTCTCGTCGTCCTGTCTGTAACCTATCCTGTCAAACTCTTAGTGGTTACCTAATCTGTCCTATTACAATAAATAATAGTTATTTCTAGATAAGAGTCAACACTCAATATCTGCAATCCCTTACAGTCCTTCATGAGTTTACAAACATGACATATTTAAAAATGTTTCTTTCAAAAATATCTCAACAAATCGATTTAATTCTAAGTTAATTTCTAATGTGAACTCTGTCATGTTGAGATGTCATTTCTTTTCTTCCATGCTTGTGTTTTGACTTTGAAGGCAATGCTCCTGCATCACCTCTGCAAAGGGTGATTAAACACATACAATTGTAAATGCAAGAAGTTTGTTGTTGATTAATAAAGGAACCTATGAGTTCCCTGGAAAACCGTTGATAAGGTAAAATCAGAAGTGTACTGGAAACCAAGGATGATTTATATCCTTGCAAGAAATTCATGAACGAATGTGACATGAACACCTTGATAAATCATGAGTAATTGGGAACTACAATTCTCTTTGTTAATGCATTGAGGAAGGTCATGCTTGAAAGAATAGGTGGGTAATGGACTGCCCATCATGGAAAGAGGACCTTCTAATATCCTACCATAAATATGAAATAATAAAGAGAGGAAAACCTAGGTGGCCATGGACTTTGGCAGCCTGAATGTCAACAAAGAAAGAATGCTTAAATGCATTTGAGTGAAACTATGAGTTTTATGCATGTTGATTGGAGGCTATGATCATCTTGCAATAAGAAACACAGTTCTATTGTAAATGGGAGAATGGATAAAGGAGACATTTGGTGATAGGTTGGATGAGTCCCAGTACACCATGACAAAAGTGCTTGACATTGAGTATGGTAATCTGAAAACAATGCAAGGGTGCATTGTGTAGGAATGTGGCCTTGGGGCATTGGCACATTGATTAAAGTCATATAATATTTTAATTGTATTTTGAAAGGTTGGTAGGATGAAATAATGCATGTGAAAGGAATGGTATTTCCTTTTATTGTATTTATCATTGAATAGATAAATCGTGATGTAATTTTTATTATTCACAATTCTGAAACTATTTGTTATGTCACTGCAAGTATGCAATGAAAATATAATGTGCATAGCAACAAACTATTTTTTTGGCTGAGTGAAGGATGAAGTGCAGGAATAAGAGGATCTTGGATATGGTAGTATTGTAAGCCCATAGAGAAGACCAATTCATGTTGGTTGCAAAAGAGCCAAACTTCCCAGAGAAAGAATTCTCAGGTTTATGAAATCTAGTTCTTGTATGAAACAGATCTAAAAATAGAAATATGAAATGGGAAAATATGGCTAACAGATTTGAGGGAAATTTTCATCAAAAAATGATAATATCTCATGAATCACTGTATGCATGAGATTCAAGTAAGAGATTAAAAAACTTCCTGGGGAGGACAAATGATGGTTTTCAAGATGGGAAAACATGTAAAGGCTACCATGTGATACAATAATCCTGCGATATGCTATGATCACCATAAATAATGTCGTGTGTGGTAACATGGGCCAGAGGGACACCTCGATAGAGAAAGATAGAGGGACACCTTGGCTATAAGACTCGAGGAATCCTCTAAAATTATTCTTATGTGGGAAATCCTTAGTTAGGCAAGATGGATCACTTGAGGGACTGTATAGCAGAGAAGGGGATGCCTAAGCTAGGGTCTGGAGGGTGAGAGACCGCAAGGAAGAGAGGACTTCAATAATTCTTGTAATATGTTAATTATGATCATGCACACAAGGGGTGTGCCAAGGAAAGACAATGAACCAATTAAGTATGACAACCATATGGATACAAATCCATAAATTGCACAGATGAGTATTTTTCTAATTGTAAATTTCCTCCTTAATTATGGACAACAATAATGTTTTCAAATAGATTGAGGTTAATATGTTTGTCATTGGAAATTATTGTAGGCATGAGTTAAATAGTAAGAGTCTGGAAAAGAACATACCAAGAAGGGGAATAACCTTGCTGAGACAAATGGAAGAGAAGGCATGATAGGTGTAACTGAGAAAGAACACTAAGGATGTTGTTCCTTTGAAGGGGGAGGGTATTATAACACCCCCTCTCTAAACCTTTGATTATATGTAATTAATTGTAATTAATAATTTCCATGCTATGGCATGTAGGAAATGTAAATGTATTTATGATCAATTGAGAATACCAACAACTGATTGTGGGGGTGAATCCTTGAGTACAAGCCATGATACCACTAGAGGAAGAGAGCGAGGGAACACGGAGAGGAGATTTGTGTGTAGTGAGTGCCCAAAACCACATTGGTGAAAGATATAGAGGAAACAATAAAAATTCATTTATCTTGTAGATGAAGGAAAATAGTTAATGAGAAGAGGTTGGTAGTTGAACAACCAACCTTCCTCAATGAATACATGTATGGAGATCTAATGGAGGGGATGGTACTTCAAACCCATTTTTCTAGATTGACCCCATGATTCCTTCTGACACAAGAAAGGGAGGACATGTCGAGAAGATTCCTCAGGATATTTCGCGCAAGATACAAACGAGGAGAAGGTAGAATAAAATAATCCAGGAATGCATGCAGGAGGGGGGTGCTCAGAAGTATCGATCCAAGCTGAGAGGTCGTGATCTTGATGTGGGGAAAGAATCTAAAAAACCTCAAGAGGTTGATCTAGGAAAGGAATGTGCGAGAGAATTCCCTAGTGGTATCATGGCCTGGCACGGGGGTGGCCTACAGCCGAAGATACTAAGCGTGCAGAGCCTATGGTTGGGTGGAAAGGTGGATACCCACAGTCAGTTGGTTGGTCACCAATTGTAATAGATAAGTAAATATATACCCCGTGTAATGGATCTATGAGTTAGGAATGAATACTTGTATCTGTAATATGGTAAGTATAAGTTGGTCCGATGAATAGATTAGTTGATTTACTGCAAGTCTAAGTAATTGAACAATGATAAAACAACATGAAGGATTAATATCTATGAATGATTTTTTCAATGAGTAGATATTCCTATATAAACTGAAAGGAATCCATTTTATTATGCACCTGTATTCATGTTGAAAAAAGCGTAGGTAGGAATACTAGAGTAATCACAATCCATGTGTGATTTTAAGTAGGGACCAATGAGTAAGAAGAAAAAAATGATTGATTTATCTCATAAATGTGAGAAAGATTAACTGTAAGGATATTACTAAAACCTACATTTCCTCGAATGGTAAATCTCACAAGCCATAAATAAATCACATTGGGAGGATATTCAAGGGTACCTTGAGATGGGTATATAAATACCTCAATGCCTAAGGGAAGCTCCCCATGCAATCAAAGGATATTGAGCATGTGAAACCCTCTACTAGTGAAATGGAAATTTTGCAGGATGAAAACCATCACCCAAACAATGAAAAGAGAATTGCCTTAGGTGAGAATCCCTTAAGACCCAGAAAATTGTAGAAAAACCTTGAAAGAAAACCCTTGATAGTTTATGTTATGAGTGATATTGTTAAATTGAAGGAGAACCCATGTTTTAAACCTAGGTTAATGACAACCGTCAATATGTTGGAGGGTCAAATGGTCGAAAGATCCAAATCATTGGTCGGAGGATACAATTAGAATAAACCTAGAACCCCGAAGTTAGAGCACTCTGATGGGAAAGGCTCGAGGGGAAATCTAGATCGTTAATCGGAGTAGGAGGTGAGATCAATTCTCAACTAAAGATATTCATATAGTCATGTATAAATGAGGTTAAGTGGAAGGTGATGTTGTGCTAATGTCATGCTGACAGAGAGTATCTACGTAACTGAGGATGTTATGTAGCACCTTGTAATTGGTCGAAGGATATGGGGTGGGCCCTTGTCGAGTTCAGGACTTTGAATATGCACCTCATTTTTCGACCATCAAATTCAAGTACAATAATATTTCCACCGTCCATCAGATGGGTGCTATCAAAGTGTCTTAGATGGAAAATAATATTATGGGAAGAGCTTTGAGGGAGATCTGGGTTGTAGATCGAGAGAGGGAAAGAATTGATCCTATTTGTTTATCAACATAAAGGATTAACCTCAGTCATTGATTAGTAGCAGGGCCCTCCTGGTCACTTGGAAGGTCTCCTTCATTGTCAACCATGGGATTTGTAGATGGATATATCTCCACCATTCGTTGGAAAGGGATATTCATAGTGAGTGGAAACCTTGGTGGGAAGGGGACTCCAAAGAAGATACTCCAAACATCAACGAGAGCCATTGATCATTGAATATGAGAGAGTAAATCTCAACCGTCGATCGTTGAATAGGTGAGAGTAAATATCAATTTGCATTGATCTCTATTGGTCCCAATGAATGTAAAGGGAGAAAATGTTGGAGCAGAGGTAAATGACCAGTAGATGGAGACTCCAACATGATTTGAATTGTTTATTCTAGACTCCGAGAAACATTGGATCCATCTAAGTATATACCATCGAAGTCAGCTTAGAATCCTAAGTAGACGAGACTCTGACGGGAAGGACTTTGAGAGGGTATCTAAACCCTAGATCAGATATTAGCCGTCAGTTCTGAGCTATACACTTATGAATTGGGAAGGATCGTTCGCCTAACAATGATGTGTTACATTTTTTTTAAACCACATGGCATATTGAGGTTGGTCCAAGTGTCATGCGAGTATGGTTCCATGTGTCATGTAGAATTGGGTTTTTAAGCTGGGCGTTGTATCGAATTATGAGTGGCATGTGTCACGACCAAGTTGTAGGGCCATGTGTTCAAACAGGTGGCATACAATGTGTAGAGAGGTAGCCACATGTTAATTTAAAAACATACATAACATACCAAGAACAAGCCTCATTGGTCTTGTACGTGAGGACAGGTGTCTTTATCCTTGTCATAGATCTCCATGAAGAAATCCTAACCATTCATCACTAGGTATAAATCAAAGTAAGTTAGAAAGACATACTCTGATGGAGGAGATTCAAGGTTTAATTTACACTATTGATTTGTTGGGGACGGGGAATTTTTGAGGAGATATCCTGACCATCCATCGCTAGGCACTTCACGAGATGGGTCATGGATTTTCACTCTGAGGGAGGATATCCGTGATGAAATCCTGACCATTGATATGATGAGACAAGAGAATCTCCAAGAGGATACCCGAGCCATCCATCACTATGTGTTAATTGGAGTGGTATACCTAGACACACTCCGATGAGGAATTTTTAAGATGTAACCTAGATCGTCAATATGGGAGGAGGTGAGATTCATTCTCAGCCATAGATCTATGTAGACCCCACCTAATTTGAGCTCAGGGTGAGTGCGAGAGGTTCGTTAAACTATAAGAAATATTGAGACTTCGACATAATTGGATTCATTGGATCCTCGACTCCAGGAATTGTTTGATCTGTTGGAGTACATGTTGGTCAGGGTGTATCATTTTGGGTGAAATGTGACTCAGATGGAGAAGAACCCTGATGGAAAAGGAAAGCTCCGAGAAATCCAAGTCGTTGATATGGAGGATCCGATGGACCAGGTGGAAAGTGCCACTCCAGACTCCGAGTGAGAGCCACAATGGATGGCATGGGAGACAAAGAGACATGTGGATTCCATGTGGCACTGAGGTGGATTTTAGCCAATAAAGGCCTAAGAAAATTTAGAAGGCCGTAACCTTTGATCCAAGGATCGGTTTTGAGCATGGTGACAATTGTTGGAAAGCTCTTGACGAGCATAAGAATATGGCACTATCGAAACGTATTTCTAATATTAATTAAGGGAATGAAATTTAAATGCTCGATTCCATAAAAAGATAAATAGGGGGTTGGGTGTGTTATAGTATAGATGATATGTCTTGTGACAAGAGAAACAAACATAAGTTTATAAAACATATATAACAATGTTTTGATACAGAAATTAAAATGGTTCCTTACCTATATCTCTTGAAATGGGGTCAAGGATTAGAGCTATCCCATGATCTATGTATGTAGAGCATAGTTTTTTAATGAGTTCACAGAAGTAAATAATGAATTAATTAGGGTTTTGGGTTTTGGAGTTATTGTGGAGCTACAAATTACCCTAACTCGAGAAATTAATGTTGAGTGTGCGACAATTTATTTGCAGACATAATGCCATTTCACCATTAATGCATTTGGAGGTACAATTCGCTCGGATTCATGTATCAGAGGCATAGAAGTTAATGGTCATATTTGAAGAAGTATGATAGTGTTATTGGAATGGGTGGTCATAAGAGAGGTAAAAATCCCTAATCCTTCTTCGTTTTTATGGGGAGGGTATCAAAGAAAAAAAAATTATTTTAATTGAGATGTGTGCCGAGGATAATATGTCAAGGATTTGTTCATTTATTTCCTTCGTGGAATATTGGAAGGGTTATTATCAAAGAGTAAGGTAAACATTAAACAATGACTCTGACGATAGGCCCTCCATTATTATGGTTAGGACATTATATCATCAGAGAGGGAAAGTTAAGAAATATTTTGACTCCAATAATAAGGTATCAAAGGATATTCATGCCTTGAGAGTTGTTCCCATTTAAAATGTTGTGTTCAAGGGGAGGTTAGAGGTTGTAGGGAAAGAGATTAGTGAATCAATCAATGATTTCCATGCTCTGGGATTAGTTTTGCAAGGGACCCACTTAGGTTTTAAACTCCTATTATTCAGATAAGCTTTATAAACCAACAACCAACTGACATGTAGAAAAAATGAGTTCTTTAAGATTTATCATGAATGTATGTATCAGAAAGAAAAGGATTATCGGAAGGGACTTTGTCGAAGTATAATTTTATGAGTGTGAAGGGTACTTCGATAGAAATGATTTTGACATATATCTTCCTGGCATTACTATCGAGAAAGTTCTATCGGAATATACATTAAAATAGTTGATATATTTAAGTCTAAAGAGTGTTTTCTTGGCTAGAAGAAAACTGATGGCTTCCAAGCATTATTATATCAGTGAAGGATTACCTTGTGGTTGAGTATGACGATGAATTTGATCTTTTCAGATAAGTGAGAATCAAAAAACAAGAAAAAAAATCAAAACCTTAGATGATCATCATTACTTACAGGGATATTATTTAGACTGTATTAGCAAAATAATAGTTTCCTATGTTAGTATCAAGACAAATATGTAGTGATATAGTACATTGCAAAAATTTGAATAGGGGAAACCCACTAAAATCTTCTTTAGTAAGAGAATTTTGATGGGAAGTTTTGGGGAGAAAAACAAAAAGGTCACCTCTTTTACTCTTCACATCATCTAGTTCATTTATCATTTCTCTTAAACATTTTATTATTTTCAACCAACATGCATTAGTTTGTTTCATCCAGATATTAGAAGGAAGGTTTTTTTCTCTTCTGTGGATATCACTTAAACTTGAAAATTTAGTCGAAAATATTCCCACAACATCTTTGTAAAACCTTCATCATTTTCCATATCCTTTTGGAGATATTCTTTGAAATGAGTAATCCTTGTTGCAAAGTTGGTGGAGCTTTGTGCAAGCTCCCATATTTCTTGGATTAAATATCTTCTTTTTTGTATCCCATATCCAACATACTTTTTTATTGCTAACAACAAACTAGATGAACCTTTCCACTTGTTGCTACTTTCTAGGATATATTCGAAGGTAAGTTTTGGTTGAATTATGTTTAATGGCTAAGAAAACAAGGGTTTTGGAATCAGATTTGCCTCTAATTCCTTTATTTTTTCCTTTAAAATTAATTTTTCTTTCTCTATGTTACTATTAGATTCCTTCAATACCTCTCAGGTTCCCTCATGAAACTATATGATATTTGAAGGTGAAACCCCATGGAAACCAATTTTCAATTTCCACTTATCAAACATTTTCTCGTTTTTCATGTTTACTTTTTCAATTAACAATTTTTTAGAGTTTCTGTTGTAGTCTGCATGGTGAAGTGCCATATAATCCTCTTCAAATATTTTTGGTTCATGAGTGATGAGGGCTTCGTAAATTTCTTTAGTTTCTGACAGTCATTATTTATACCAGTTTGGTTCTTCACTTATCTTATCTACATCCATTTACCATGGAATTTATTGAATTTCAGGTATTTCTAACCATGTTTTTTGTGTCTCTCCTTTCCTTTTAGCAGAGGTGTGTACAACATGGGATTTTTCAAGATTTTTCTTTGTTGGTTCCTTGTCACTTCCATCATCTAATTTTTTGGTAGTTTTTTTCCTTATTTCCAAATGATTTCTTCTTGGTTTTGTTCTTACTGGGGCACTTCTTTAAGACACAGTAGGAGAACTAAGGTTTTTATTTGTTACTTCTATGCCTTGTTGTCGATAACATTCATTAGAGATGGATAGTTCTTTCATATCATTAAGATATTCATTTACTAAGGTATCGGGAAGATTTGAATTATCCCCACTTCTTTCTTTAAACTCGTCAATCTTGGTAAAATAAGAGGAATAACTTACTAAGGTCGTATGTGAAATAAATAAATAATCAGGATAGAAACCCTCAACACATTTTTCTTCATTCATACCAATTTGATTAGATTGACCTGCAAGTTCATTGAAATGGGAGATGTGCTTGAAAATAACTTCTCTGAATTTCCAGGGGACTGGGATGAATTGCTAAAATCTTCAGTGGTTTCAAAAACTTCTTTCTTTGAGAGAAAGGTGGGATCTTCAGGTGAAATATTGACATGTTAGGGACGAAGATCAATTTTTTAAATTCAGAGATGAAATATTATGAATAGTGTAAAAATAATATTGAGCCTTGTGCCTCCATAAGGTTGGATAATAGACACAGAATGGTTCCAACTTGGAGTCGACACTTCTTTCCCTCAACAAATATTTGAAAACATGCTAGTAAACTATGGTGAATATTAAATAAGTTGTCATGTAAAATTTTTGGGTCCTTTTCAGACCACCCAATTGAAATGAGAGTTCATTAGAAATAATGTGACCCCAACCAATGAGGGAATATTCATGCACAACGAAGGGGGGGATATAAATGATATTTCTTGGCAGAGGTCATGGATTCCAAAACAATCATGCGAGAAAACAACTAAGGAAATTCCTTGTAGGGATACTTTAAGGAACTTACCTCAATCTTAGAAGAATTTTCATTATTCCTTGGGTCGACCAAATGCTTCTTGAGGTGCTCTCCTCCTCCTCTATGTTCTTTAAGAAATTTGTTGGATTCTTCAATTTTAAACTACTTGGTAGGATTCGAGAGTTGTAACATTCTTTTGAACACTGAAGGAGCTAAGGAGATAGGTTTTTGTCCTTGAACCTAAATTACTCTTCTCTCCAAATCAAATTTGTTTGCATACCATTGAAATAACTCTTTGAAACCTGTCACCTCCATAACACAGCCAGCCAAAACTATGCTTGAGGTCTAGACTTTTTTTTTTCTTCTTAGAAGAAGGGAGGTCCTTGTAATACATGTAATCTTGTGACCACTGGAACTCTTCATCTTCACGTCTGAGAGTATTTAGCATATATCCACACCACATATATTTTCTCCTAATTGACATTATTTACACTGCTTTCTATTCTTACCAATAGGTGGTGCTACTATTGATATAAAGTTTTACATCTTGGAATATTAGTTTCTTATTTAATTAACCATGTATTTTCCTTGATGATTAATCACCGTATCTCTTATTTCAAATTTTTCATCCTTCATAACAAGATTTTGAATTTACTACAAGGATTTATGAAATCTTCATCACTTTAATAACACCATTATGTTCACACAAGTGGTGGGGGAAGTAAATGCAACCAAGAAATGGTGATGTGATGTCGTGGAAGATGGAAAATTAGTTAAGTGTGGAGGTGAAAAAAGAGGAATGTAAAGTGCATTATAGTGAAGGTGGTATTGCGGGTGCGGGACACAAGACATGATGATATGAAAATGGTGGAAGGGGAGGACTCTCGCATCCGCAATTCAAAAATAGACTAAGTATTGGAAAATTTTATTATGCAAGTTATGAAAGTAAGAGGGTCATTCTGTAGAATGAGGGACTATGGGTCACAGGACATGAGACATGGGAAAAAGGTAAGTGGAATAGACGGTTGTCTTGCATCCACCAAGAAAACAGATAAGTATGAAAAGGTAGAAAGTGCATTTTGGAGAACACGGAGATAAATGGGTCGTTTTGAGTGTTGCATGACTACGGGTCATGGGACATGGGGAGTTACAGGTCAATAACATGTTTTCCTCCTGCAATGGGACTTTCACATTACTTGAAAAATGACTAAGTGTTGGGATTTCAAAAGAAGAAAAATGACTAAGTATTGGTACATGGGTTTGCGAGTGTGTGGACCTAGTAATTTTATAGAAATATGACCCGCAACCCACATTTGAAAGAAGAAAATAATTAATTAAGGGATATTTGAAAATAAAAGAAAAATAAAGGAAAAATACTAAGGATGGGCGCATATGTACTAATGTTGATCAAAGAATGTGGATCAACACCTTCAAGGATCGGGATTTTGAGATTAAAACCAAGAAGAAGAGTAATCCCTCACCCAATCAAGATAAATAATGAATATCAAGGTCTATAAATAAGGGAAACTTCATGGGAAAACCCTCACCAACTAGATCAACTATGATTATGTCAATTTACTTAATACTTCTTTCTTGGGAACCAAAAGGAAGATCAAAGAAAGGTACCAAATAATCACTAAAGAAACAAAGGAAGAAGGAAGGAGAAACCCTAGAACATCTTTCTTCCAAGTGGTATACTTACCCCTCAAATGGATCGATATTGAAGGCTTGTATAAGACTTGAGAATTTCACCATTAATCCTTATGCACCAAATAAGACTAAGATACGAAAGTTTCAATAATTGACCACATTCATCCACAAGTAAAGAACCCTTTACACATTAAATTCTCCAAGAAAGATATGTCAATTAGGATCCAAAGAGTTAGAGCTCCAAAAATCCAACCATGAGTACAAATTAGGAAAAACAAAGGAGACTATGACAAGGAAAAAGAAAAAGAAAAGGAAAAAGAAAAAACAAATGAAAAAGTGTTAAATGAGAAAGCGTCGGATGGAAATGGAACTAAAAGTAAACTCCTGGCATCAAGCTCCACTCAAACGACATATAATGTCGTGGAGGACCTAAGTAAATTGAGGATAACTTTTCCATTTATGGAAGTAATGAAGATTCCCCAACAAACACAAAATATTTTGAAGTTATTGGATGATCCATATGAAAGAGTTGAAGTTGTTGTTACCAGTCCAAAACAAAGCCAGAGCCCGAAAACTGCCAAGCTGAGAGGTAAAATTCTTCCCTTCTATATCTCGATTGAAGATCATGACGTTGCAATACATAATTGTTTAGTTGACACTGGTGCGGAAAGTAATATAATGCCACTAGAGGTCATGGAAGTGTTGGGCATGAATTTCACTAAGTATTATGAAACTGGTGAAAGAATATACGCAATTGATTCTAGAAAAGGGCTAGTGTATGAATAAATAAAGGATTTTTGTGCTTGGATTACAACAACCTCCCATATCATTATAGTTTTCAATATTATTCAGGTAGACCTTCCTCCAACATACGGAGTTATACTGGGAAGAGACTGGACATCCATGAATGATGGATATATAATGAACGACGAAAGTTGTATGATTCTACCAGGCAAAGAGGGAGCGATGATTAAAGTACCATGTGAACCTAGAAAATCCTTCTCTTTCAAGAATAAGGAAAATGAATTGATTGCAGATTATATATCTGTCGGGATTGGAAACTATGTTATCCTAGACATGGAGCACAATAAAATCCTAAAGCAAGTTCAAGGCACAGGGAACTAAGATTTTTTGTTTGAAGGCTACTGGAGGATGTCATTCGATGGAGCCTATTCAAAATATGGGAACATAGTTGGAATTTTTATATTGATTCCAAGTAATACTATGCATCCCCGTGCTATTAGACTGGAGTTTTCATGCACAAATAACAAGGAAAAATATGAATCGTTGATTCAGGGGATGATCCTTGCACATGAAAGGAAAATAGAACATCTCATTGTAACTGGAGACTCAGAGTTGGTCATCAATCAAGTTATCCAGAGGTATACAATCAAAAAGGAAAGATGTAAGTTGTATTTCAAAAGAGTTAATGAGTTGATGGAATCTTCCAGTTCCTTCAACATTTCTTTCATTCCAAGAGACAAGAATCACAAGGCTGATTCACTAGCCTTGGCGGCCTCATTATCAAACCTAGACAATGTCCAAAGAAAAATTTATTTCCAGGTAGAAAGATATTTTCGACCATCTGTGCCCAATAACGTCGAGTACTTACAAGTATTTGAGAACGATGAACAACTGGAAAAAAAATTGTTAAATGATAATGATGAAGAATTCAATAGCTCGTATTCCATCCCAAAATATTGTATACAATATGAATATTTGTTTACAAAATACTATCATGCCAAGAATCTCCTTGAAGAAGTTTTAGTTCAAAAAGTGCAAGAAACAAGAAAAGTCAATATTGGAACTAAAAAGTCCCCGAAATATGTCAACTTGGAAGTTGATTGTACCAGTGAAGAGGTTGACCAATATATTTCCTTATTCAAGGAATATATTGATGTGTTCTCTTGGACCTATGATGATTTGAAATCCTACGATAAAACTATATTCTAGCACATCATTCCTTTGAGGAAAGAAGCAAAACCAGTGAAACAAAAAATAAGGATGATGAATCCCAAGATGAAACCTCTGGTAAAAATTTAATTGGAGAAGTTGAATAAGGAAGGGATAATTTATCCCATCAGACATTCATACTTGCTTTCAAATCTAGTGATTGTTAGAAAAAATATCGGGGAAATCCAGATGTGTGTTGATTTCAAAGACCTTAACAAAGCAAGCATAAAGGATAATTTTCATTTTCTTAACATGGAGTTTCTTCTACAACAAGTTACTGGATCAACCTGCATGTCCATGTTGGATGGTTTCTTTGGATATAACCAGGTCTTGGTGGCCGAGGAAGATAGTACAAAAACATCATTTATCACACTGTGGGAGACATATGCATATGCTAGAATGACCTTTTGTTTGAAGAATGATGGAGCCACATTCCAAAGGGCCATGGATCATGCATTCAACTAGTTGATAGGAAATTTCATGGAAGAATATCAAGATGACTTGACAGTTCATTCAAAAAAAAGGGAGGATCATATCCATCATTTAAGAATTTTTTTTGAAAGATGTAGATTATATGGCGTTTCTCTGAATCCAAAGAAATGTTTGTTCATTGTGACTCAAGGCAAATTGTTGGGCCATATTTTATGCAAGGAAGGGATTTACATAGATTTAGAAAGAGTTAAAGAAATAAATTTTCTCAACACCCCGACATCCAAGCAGGGAGTCCAATCATTTTTTGTCAAAATCAAATTTGTGAGAATATTTTTTCCTGACTACGCAAGCATCGTAAAGCCGATCAATTTGTTGTTGAAAAAGGAGAAGAAGTTTGAATAGACAACAAATACTCAAGAGGAATTAACCAATATCAAAGGAGTAATCACCACTTCTCCTGTCCTCATCAATATGGACTTCCAAAGAGACTTCATTATCTATTTATTTTCTATAGAGACAATTGTTGCATCCATTCTCACTCAGAAAAATAGCAAAGGAGAAGAAATCCCAATAAGTTTTGTGAGAAAAAACCTATACGATTATGAGTTGAGGTATTCAGAACTGGAGAAGCAAGCCTTGGCTCTTGTAAAAATAGTATCTCACTTTTAGACCCATATATTAAACTCCCATATTATTGCTTATGTTCCCTCATCACCAATAAAGATGCTTCTAAATCAAAAGTTGAGAGAAATAAAATGGGCTAATTGGTTGGAAAAGATACAAGAATATGATATCGATATTAAACCTTTAAAGTCAATCAAAGGAAAAGGCTTATGCAATATCATCGTGAATGGGGACTCAATCGATGGGATGATTTCAATATTAGTTGGAGAACCATTAGGTGATTCAAAATGGTATGTAGATATTATATTCTACTTAAGGTCCAAGCAATTTCTTGTCACCATGAATCCCAAGGAGTGAAGGACATTGAAGATGAAGGAGATTCAATATGTGTTGATTGCTGACATACTTTTCAAAAGAAATTATGATGGTATAGTGCTAATATGTGTCGATTAAAATCAAGCCCAAGAACTAATCAGAGAATTCCATGAAGGAATATGTGGTGGACATTTTGCACCTATTGTGACTTCCCACAAAATAATCAGAGAAGGATTTTATTGGCCATAAATATTCAGAGATTCGTATGCCATGATAAGGAAGTGTTTTTCATGCCAACATTTTTTTTAAAAAATGAAGAAAATTGTGATGCCTTTGCAACCCATTGTGGTAGAACAATTGTTTTCCCAATGGGCACATGATGTTGTCAGGTCGATTAATCCAAATTATAGCAAGGTGTATATGTGCATTCTAACAAATACCGATTATTTCACGAAATGGTCAAAAGAGGTGGCATTAAATAAGGATTATGCTGAAGAACTTATTAAATTCCTCAAAAACAGCATTATGTCAATATTTGGTGTCCTAGATAAATTTATCACAGACAATGGTTCGATCTTTATCAAGTAAAAGTTTATGGATTTTTGTGGAGAATATGGAATCATTGAATTATTATACACAATGTAATGGCCTTTCCAAATCCACAAAAAAAATATTTGTGCATATACTGAAGAAAACCATTGATAAGAACCAAAGGAACTGGCATCTGAAGTTGTCAGGTGCATTATGGGCAAGTAGAATGTCCACGAAGGATAGCATTGAGATGTCTCCATATCTATTGGTGTATGGGAAGGAAGTGAAAATGTTGATTAGTCTCGAGCTCAATGCATTAATATCTATGGTTAATACCAAAGATACAAAAGACAATTCACCCATCAATAGGAGAATCAACCACTTGCTGAAGTTGGAAGAGGAACAAAGCAAATCCTTGAATCGAACCTCTCAGAGGCAACAGGGCGTCAAAATATATTTTGATCAGAGCACAACTATGAATAACTTACATAAAGGATAGTTGGTGTTACTTTAGAACAAGGCCAAGGAGAAATCATCCATGCATACAAAGTTGGAAGCACTATTGATTGGACCATATGTCATCGAGAAGATCTTGGAATCTAACTCCTATATGCTCCAAGACATGAAGGGTAAAAGTTTGATGTTGCCCATCAACGGGAAACATTTCAAATGTTTCTTCTCTTAATACTTTCTTATTTCTCTATGTACATAATTTTATTTTTTAGTTTCTATATTCTTATTCTGACTCCACATCCCAAGGGGTAGAAGCACATAGTCACAAGAGATTCTGGATTCTTGACAGCCCACAGGGGGTCATCATCCCATAGTTGGATCATGTTGTTGAGATCAATTCCCATGTTCGAAATTTCCCTCCCATTTTCTATTTTCCCAGCCTCTTTTCCCCCCTTCTTTTCCCTCTTATATACTTACCCTTTCTCCCCTTTTCCTTTTTTTCCCTTCTATTCTCCCTTTCTAGTTCTATGCTTAGTCGTTTTTCAAAACGGAGGGTTCCTGGGTTGGCGGAATTGTGAATCATCATCTCCAATATGAATTCTCGCATATCGAGTTTGCCTGACTGCCACAATATCCCATACTTAACCGTTTCTATGATCGCGGGTTCCCGGGTTAACGAGGTTGAAATCTCATACCCCATGTTCTGTGATATACAATTTTCATCCAAAATATCCACGATCTACATTTTGACCCCCAGACTCCCTGAGCTTCCAAGCATCTCATTTCTCCTTTTTTGAGTCTGCCCGACTACTTCGCAACACTTAGCCATTTTTTCAATATTCTCCATTCATGGGTTGGCAGGTTCCCGGATTGGTGAGTTCATAAAAATCTCAAATCCTTTTCCGCTCATGTCCATCCACGCCATATTTTCACATTTCTCAATGCACATTTAGTATGGTTTAATGCTAATAACTCATTATGAAAGTCCCATAAATATTGTCATTAATAGGCGAAGGGCTCGAGGAAATTCCTCATTAAATCACATTAAAGCATGATTTTCGGAATATTATATATTATCTCTCAAGCACCGGTTTCTAAAATTATCTGGATCAAAAAGAATTCTCTCGTCAACTTATGGAAGCAACAACTCGATAATAGTTCTGTGGAGATACCTTGAATATCTTTGGACGAGAAGATCAAAATTTTATGTGGTCTAGAGCATACTCTTACTATTCATCTCCTTCTTCTTAGAAGGAAGTAATTTGGACGTCCGACATTGCGTGCGCAGGTTGTGTTCCAAAAGTTTTTGACTGCAAGTAATTGGTTTCCTGGTGCACCAAGAAATATATACCAATTCAATGGATAATTCCACTCCAGGAACATTCTCCCAATATTATTTCACCTCAACTATTATGTAAGACGATGGGACTCCCAAAGTCGACACTCACCTTCAAAGGTGAATATTGTAGAGACTTTTTGAAAAAAAATGACATTGGCTTGGATCTCTTACCAGAATTCTTCGAGAATCTCACTTCCATCCCTAAGGATATTACCAGACTACAGGCTAGATTGTTCAAAAAACTATTTCAGGAAATTTTCTGGTTATTTACCAAAATTACGGGCCAAGAAAACACCGCTAGCATTTCTCACATGATTCTTTACAACTTATATTTTACCGTCAAGGAGCAAGCCATTTTCGATTGGGGAAGTTGATTTCCATTGAAATCTCTTCCCAATTGTCTCAATATGAAAAGGATAAGAAATTATTTATGTCTTCTTATTTGGTATTTGCGATATCACATTGCTGTCAGTTTTCTAAATTATCTATATGCAAAAAGGTGAATTGTGAATTTGACCCTGTGACCTTTTGGTACCAAGTGTTATGGAGGCACAAATCTTCCCTACATTTTTATGAAGTATTCAACGACTTCATCTCGGTTTTTAAAGTGTTATTGTTTGGATGCGATAACTCAAGAATATCTTCTTAAGCTAGTAAATTCATGGATAGAAAGGGGACTTTGGAACAAATGGAGAATTGCAATGTCATTAGGATTTTTCGGTTCTAAGGAAAAAACTTCCTTTCTTCCATGCCATATATCTGACAAAATGTTTTCCACAGAATTTGCAAGGCAATATAACTTTTGGCTGCACTTGTTTCATGAAAAAAGAAAAAAGCAATTTATTCCATTGCCTTGGAAAGTTGGGGATTTTGTATTCATAAAGATGAACAATATTGATGAATTCTCTAGCCACTTCCACAACTTGAATCTCAAGTACGTTGGAAATATTAGAAGGTTTGACCCTAATGGAATCTTTGTGGAACATATGTTAACAATGGTTTTTAGCAGTTCCTTCTTCCATACCGTTCTAAGAGAAGAAGAAGACAATAACCTGGGTAATCCTACCCACACCATTGGTGACGTAGAGAGTGTACTCAATACCAATTAATTGTATAAACATAGAGGAAAAGGTATGGGAGAAAAGAGTGCACAGTCCCCAACTATTACTCCCAATACTTCAACAACTCAGAGCAGTGCTCCAACAACCCACCCATCTAATAAGGTAACCAACAACAATTTAGGCGAAGGAGGAGACAAGAACCCCCCTTCAGGAAAAAATGAAAGCTCCCATAAACTTCCTATGAGGAAGAAGAGGAAGAACAATGTATAAGAATAAGAATAGCATCACGTCATAAGTGACATCAATAGCTTCTCCCTCAAGGATATGGAGCTCAAAGCTAACATTGAGAAGATGTTCCCTAAAATTGACCATTCAAGAGGCACGGCTCACCAGAACCACTCATTGGAAATGATTGAGAATGAAATATTTGATGAAGAAGAATCATTTGTATTTCAGAGTGTTGTCTTTGACAATGAGTCTAAAAAATCAATTATTGAGAAGAGTGATGTGAAGAATAAAAAAGGAAAATCTCATTCATAGGTTAACCTAAATAATATGCGGCCTTCCCAGGTATCTAGAATCCATAGATCCACTCGTGATGCATTGGATGATTCCATTGGTAGTCTCCAAGTAGAAAATACAAAGTTGAAGGAAAGGATTAGGGAACTTGAAGAGACTTTGATGCCTCTTCCACTCCTTGCCATCCCTTTGGCAATTGTCAAACCTGCCACGCCCACAACTAGAATAAAAGAATCATCACTTACTCACATCATCCAGGGTTTATGTGGAGAACAATATCAAGGAAAGAATGACATTGATTACAGAAGCTTGGGAAATTTCAAATAACATGATTTATTTTTGCTTGAGGGCGCATTCCTTCCTTAAATATCTACATGTCGATATAAAAAAATGAAGAAGGATTCTACCTCGATGAAGTGTTACCCTTTGGTATTAAAGTTACTAACATGTCAGAGCTTAAGAGAAGAGATGAGGACCTTCCCTCTCAAAGTCAGATCAAGCAGTTGAATTCCTGTTGGAAAGAGAAAATAAAGAAATTGAACATCATCGTCCAGGCGTGCAACCAAGCCATAACACGGAGAGAAGAGCTATTCAAAAGGCTCATGGAGGTGGACCTAGCCAGAAGCACTAATAAGGTCCAAGATCCCAAGTTGATCATCAACTCGTTGTTCTTAACAAAACAACAGTTCGATGAGCAGGTTGATATTTTTAAAGGATTATCAATTGAAAAATTCTATGACATAGTTGTATATCATGAAGATTCCATAGATAACTGACTATTAGATTATTCCGTAAAAAACCAAGATATTGAAGAAATATTATGTGGTATTTTCATTGATCTTCGTGACTTGGAGGGTGAGCTTTTCAATATTAAAATCCAGCATGAAATCAATGTGGCACCTATGGAAAATTACATTGAAGAGTGGTTCAAAAGGTATATCAACAAACTGACACATGAAGAGCAAGAAGCAGTTGAGACAGTTCCTGTAACCATTGGTGACAATTATAAAAGGACATCAACAAGAAACTAAATAAATGAGCGACCATCATAGCAAGTTTACACTGATCACATTCTTCTTTATTTATCAAGTCTTTCATCCAGTTATTCCACCTCTTTCACTAGAAAGGTTTAACCGAATACTTATAACTCCTTTGTTCTTCTTACTAGGTCCTATTGATCTTTCCACCGCTCACCTTCCTCTTTCTAAAATATAATTTCTTGCATTTATTTTCTTAATGGTCTGAGGGATCCCCAATCCCATTCTTTAAGACAAACACATTTACAATTTCAAAAATATGTAATAAACTATATATTTTTGGAAATTCCATGAGAACTACTTCGAGAACAATCTCGAATGTGCTTTGTAACCATGTTTTCATAATATAAAGTATTTGAGGTTCAACTATCATTATATTTGTTTGAGCTACTCATGTATCTACTATGTTAAAGTTCTCTTGTGCATGCAGACCATATTCTTTTGTATTTTAATGTGATCAAAAATCTCTATCTTAAACTATGATAGATGTGAGGAAATTTTGCTTATTTGTTTCAAATGTGTGAATGTGTCTAGTTTCTGGTCCTTTCTCAGGAACTTTCCTTTAAAAGAAAACAAAATCATTTTCACCTTTATTTTATTGTAATATTTTTATTTCTTTGAATTACTGCGACAGACTTCTGTCAAGTCCAACATTTTGAATATTTAAAAATATCAAGAAAATCAAGAGAGGAGTACCACCTCTATAAAAAAAAGTAGGGGGATTCACATCCTTGTGAGGTTGTCATTTCAATCCTAACAGATTCACCCTCAACATTTTCCAAGAATGGTGTAATATGGAGATTTGTGTTTTCAGCATACAACGAAGTGAATTCCTTCTTGGGGTATTGTCAAACTCTTATCTAATTGTTTACTATCCACAAACCAACATTTCTATATTTACAGATAAGCTATGTCATTTTAATTATGTTTAGATCGTGATGCAGGATTATTTCAAAGATAATTTTATTATATGTAATATGAATAAATCCCATGTAGAAAGATGAAATATTTATGGTTTTTGAAGAATGACTTAATATATGTCCAGATTTGTGTTTTTTGCATGTACATCCAACTAAATTCATTATTGTGGTATTAATAAACTTTTAACAATATTTGCTTATCAATATCACACCATCGTTTCTCTTTAAAAAAATGTTTGTATATATGGTCAAGTACTTATCTTTATATCATGATGTACATGCATTTTTGAAAGAGAATTTGATTATATGAGAACATCTATTCCACCGCAGAAAGAGGAGATACATATTTTCCTAGAAGAATGACTTTTAATATGGATATTTGTGAACTTTCATAGATAAGTATTTTCTAGGAAGAATGGATTAATATGGAGATTTGTGATTTCTTTAATTTGAAAGAGCATTTGATTATATGAGAACATCTATTCCACCGAAAAACAGGATATAAGTAAGTATTTTCATGGAATAATAGCTTAATATGGAGATTTGTGAACTCAACACAAATGAATTCATTTTCAGGGTATTATCTAACCATGAACACTAAAATTGGTTACTAAGCACACAATTTTTCTCTTTAAAAATATGCTAGATATGATCTTACTTTGTTTAGATCATGTAGGCAATTTTGAAAGAGCAATTGGTTATAAAAGAAAATTAAATATTTATGCAAAGAATGGCTTAATATGGAGAGTAACTATTTTGGAATTTTGGGAACTTCATGATGTAAGTTTGGTTAAAAAAAATGTCAAAAAAGTATAATAAAAAGAGAGCAATGATCTTAGATATGTGGAACTCCGGGTGGGTATGTTATTCTTTCTCACATGGTTATGTTATTCTTTATTATTTGCTTGGGTATGCTATTCTTTCTCATTGTTTATTTAATAAATTTAAATATCTTTAAAATATGTGCTAATAAAGTATATGCTAATATGTGCTATTGGTTTTTCTTTTTATCGTTACAGTGATGTTTACATTCTTGGTGGAAAAAGAGCATGGATGTTTGAAGATGAAACTTCCATACATTTGGTATGTTATTTTTTCTTTAAAATAACAATTTGTTTTATTTATCTAAAATGGTGTGTGTCCATCTTATTTAAAATTTGTACATATATTGTATTTAAAATGTTTAAATTTTAAATTTGATCTAAATATTTTTTTTTTCTAGGTATGAAGAGATGTATGTCAGCGATGTCTTAGAATTGAATTTTGGAGTAAAATGTTAATTTTCTTTTAGTTTTTGTTATTAGCCTAAAATGCCTTTGGAACCTATGTATTTGGATGTGTAGCTATAGCTACTACAACTATACTTCTTTTAGTAAGGACAATTTATGTTCTATGATAAATAGTTTATATTGTTTATGATGGTGAAAGGATGGTTTATGTTCTATGATAGTGTGCAGAAATTAAAAATGATTTATTTCAATATAAATTAAAGGGTTTAATTTTGAAATATATGAGATCTAAAGGGTCAAGATTAATTTTGAAATATCATATATCACGTGCAACTATATCACTCATTTTACAAACATCTTTGAAGGGTGACAAGACCATGAGGATTTATCTATACTTCATTAATCAATGCACCTTACCAACTATATTTTGTGGTTTGCATTGAGACAAATTTCAATTTTCAGTATAAAAGTACTTCTAATTTTGTAGCAAAAATGGAAAATAATTTGTCTCTAAAAAATAAATCATGCTTGCATAAAATGATAAAAAATAATTTGCAAAGGAGGTAAACTAGCTACAAAGACAACAACACTATGAAAATAGCGGTCTTTCAATATACAACATAACTTTCATCTTACACAAGACTACTCTTTATATATATTCAACAACTTCCAGAATTAACTATAATGAAATACATTGTGTCAAACATTGGTTAAGATATGTGCCATGTTTCATATGTTTTTTTTAACTAAATAGACATATATTAAATGAAGCTATGTAATCATACTATATCACCCAATTTAATGACATATCCAAACACAAAAATATCATGAATATTTGGTAATGTTGATTTAAAATAATATTCTATCAACTAATTTAGATAATCTCTAACAATCTATTTCAATGGACTCTCCTAGAGTACATATTTCTCTACATCTTGTATTTTTTTCACCTATAATGGAAACACACCTTCCATGAATATGGAAGATGGTTTGGGGAGAAAAGAATTATTCACATGCAATTTCAAATGGTTTTTGAACCAATGGATATCTAGATCCCTTTTGTTTGAAGATAGTTCTAAGAGGTCTTCATCATTTCACTAAAACTAGCTCATAGAAGTGTTAAAATAATATAGTCATACAAATTCTTCAATTATAAGGGTAAAATCATCAAGAATGGGTGTCTGTTTGCTTCAATTCCGATAAACAAAAATGTATTTTTATTTAAAATTTCACTTTGCAGTAAAAAAAAAACTTGTAAAGAAAGTTGTTAGATTTCTACTAACTATTTTTCAAAAAAAAAATTATTTCGATTCGATATGTCAATTTGGAAATTGTTTGACAGTATGTTCCTTAAAAATGAAGGGAATGATAATGAGTTATGTTTTCCCACATCAATGTATCTATTATTAAAAAACAAATTGACAAACAAAATATACTGCAACAATCTATAGAGACTCCATTTTTTGATGACTATAGTTTTCAATCTAACGGATGAACATTATAATTTCTAGAATTTTTTGAAGTTGACCAATCTAAAAAATTTGCATATTTTAAACATTGTTCCCCCCACCTTGTATCTATCTTAATTTTTACTTAAAAGTAAAAACTAAAAATACCCTTTTGAAGAGAACAATTTAAGGATTTTGAATATAATTTTTCCATAATTTTCCACTGTGTATTTTTATAGATATGGATATTCCATTTCATTGAATCATAATGCACCTGGAAATGTTATGCAGTGATTTTCTTATAAAATTAAATAAAATTAGATAAAAATAATGAAAATGAAAACAAATTATATCCATTAAAAGTAGACTCAATTTTGCAAATGTTGGTATCAATTCTGAAACTAAATTCTGAGTATTTGTAGGAGTCCACAACCTCCAAATTTCAAGTAAGATAGAGATAATTTTTAGGTTCCTGCAAACAATCCCATTTGCAGGTTTTCGGCCGAAACAATCTTTTGTCCGAAACTTTTTTTGTTCGGACAAAATACATTTTTATAACGTAAACTGTAAAAATAAATGGATTCCTTACCTTTCAGCCAAAAGGTGGGTGAGAGAATTTTGTCGGTCGGGAAAAAAATGAAGGGACGCGTCATTTCATTTCAATTGGAGCAAAATCATATAAATACGATTTCGATCGAACCAATTTTACACAATTTACTCACTCATTTAATATTTTTGCATATGTCGAGCCTCTAAGAAAAAGTTTGAATCATCTTTTTCACTACTTGAAGGATATTTTTCATTGTTTTGAACAAGGTCGTTGTTTTGAAAAAAGTTTGATTTTTAAATGGAAAACAAATTTATATTTTTGAAGTTCATTTTTTTATTGGAAAAACAATTTATATATTGAAGGCTTTGTTGAACATTTTTTCAAGGTGAATATTTACTTGAACATTATTTTCAAGGTGAAAGCTTTCATAATAAATTTCTTATTATATGAAAGGGAATTGTTTTGAGAGTAAATTTTTTTAAACATTTCTTATAAAAATTTTGATATTATTTTTGAATAAATTTTGTGACAATGAAGTTTCTTTGAAACTATTCTGAAATATTGATTTTTTAAAAAAATTTTACAGATAACTATACTCATGGGCAACAAAAGTGGGCCCAAGAGAAAATTTGATTGCACTCGAGATGAAACTCGCCATAACAAACAGATGAAAGAGCATTATTGGAAAAAGAAACGAGAACATGAAAATATTGAAGAAAGAAACGATGATGATGTAAATAGATATTTTCAACAAGAAGAAGTCCAACCAGGTATGCATGTACATATTTTCTATATTAAAATTATATAATTCAAATTTAAATTATTGTTTAAAATATAATTGATTGTAATTTGGATTTGATTTTTTTCAAAAAACATAAATATATTTGCCTCGGATGAATTCGTTGAAACCGAAAATGAAACAAAAGTCGAATCACCTACATGTATGTACATAAATCTAGATAATACAAGATGAACACTTGTATATAGTTTAGTGAATTTATATTCCGGTTTTGTTTTTTAATATAAACTTTAAATTGAAACATGTAGGAGAATCTATCAACATTGATGATGAAATATTAGAAAATGTTGATACTAACAAATTTGGGAAGAAAGAAACTAAGAATTATATAATATATTGTGTTAAGAATATGTATAATACTTTTTTCAAAGATGAATCAGTAATAGTACAAGCTCTACTTTTGCTTGATCTAATAACATCAATAAAGTTAAAACAATCTACATCACTATTGGGTACTCAAAAATCGACAAAATATACAAAGGTGAAACATAATGTCTTTGACAATACAACTAGTTTATTAAAAGCTTTTGGAAAATCTCAAAAAACAAAGATGTCAGTGTTGCATGTAGAGTGATACAAACAAAAGTTGTTTCATCTAACAATATAAAATATAATTTGACACAACACATGGCAAAATCGATGGGAATCTCAAGAAAAAACTTGTACAAACATAGAAAATTCTGATTGCAAGTAGATGCAAATGATGAACTTTCTTGTTGGATAGTTATTTCTAGACAACTCTACAAAGATAGACTTGTAGAAAATATTAAAGAATCAGCTTGTAATTTTTGGTTGACAAAATATTGTGTTTCACCACATACAAGGGATGTGTTGCAAAAAGAATAGCACAAAAATAATATGAATAACTTCCAAAACATATATTTCCAATGACACCAATATAATTGTCCAAGAAGTTCAAAGAAGAGCACAAAGAATTTGAATTTTCCTTCAATACATGTGTGCAACAAAAACTGTAACATCCCGCTCTGGCGCACTTACCAAACTTATTATTTGAGGACACTTGCTCGCGAGTGATCTGGATTTTTTATGATGATAAAACTTTTTCTCTCATTATGATGCGTTAAGTTATATGACAGGATGTTTTTACTACCTTGATGAAGACAGGTGTTGTTGACTCAGTTTCTTTGAGTGTGCAGGGTTTCGGACCTTGAGGATGCAGAGGCATCAGTAGAACTCCCTTGGACTCCGGATTGAGTCAGGGAGTGGGGTATTGAGTTGTTTCATTA
>JZKD02S2333321.1:0-10061 GCA_000966675.3 Picea glauca
GTGTAGAGGAATTATAGCGATCGATAATTCGTTGACTTCATATTACTTTGTGGTTTGACTACAAATTTTTGCATACTTTCTAATGTTCGAACTACAGAAGTAAAAGACTTGTTTTTTATATATTAAAAAAACCCATATATGTCATGATCTCATTGGATGATAGATTTGAGGTCTTAATGTCAGCTTCGCTATTCCCAATGAATTATATGTTGCCATATTCAAATTTTTATCATGTACGGTGCTTTTCTTAATTTGTACTATTCATATTGAAATGTTTACATATCCAAACTTTGTACTAATAGATTTGAGGTCTTATTGCACATGGATAGTCAGTTTTCATATTACTTTGTCGTCTCACTCAAATATTTTTTTAGCATAGTCTCCATTGTTCGAACTATTGTTAATATTATTAATATTATTATTTTTTTATTACTATTACTATGTGTGATTTTTTTTTTTATTGTTGTGTGCTTCGAGAGTCTTTGTCATTGTTGCGTACGTAAACAGGCCTGCCACGCTGCATTCTTTCTTAAATGTTTGCACAAGGCGACGCCCTTCGATGTTTCTGACAATATTAAGTGTTTACCTAATAGGTCTCACAACCTTAAATGTTTATTGTACAGATGTGTTGCAATACAATTTCGTTCCATTTTTTTGATGGTGTTGTTTGCAGTGAAATTGTGCAAAATTGTTCTCCACCGGCATCACTGGTTCAGTGGTTGATTCTTGTTCGTTGGTTCGTTCCATGCTTCTTGTTCTTGTTTGATTCAACTTTGCAAAGTTGAGGTCCTGCAGTTGCAGTTGGACCTCTTTGTGGTTGTTCACTGGTTTGTTGTTCTTCAATTTTGCAAGTTGTTGGACCTGTTGTTGCAGTTTGCAAGTTTTGGGGCTGAGCTCTTGTCATCCCTCGTTGATGGGTAAGTTTTCGTGCCATCTTTTCGTTGTTATTCCTTTTTTTCTACTTGTTTTTTTGCACCTTGTAGGCAAGATTTTTCAATGGTAGGAGTCCCTACCTCGAAATTTTGTTGCAGAACATCTTTCTGCATGGTCTTATTTTTTTTTCCTGGAAACCATGCGTCTTCATATGCCAACTGCCACATCCTGGATATTGTGCCATAGCTATTTCAAAAATTACAATGCAAAGTGGTTTAGAAAACGAATTTGGAGATGTCACAAGGGGGAACCATTCGTCAGGGTGTAGTGACAGGGAATGCTTTTATTCTGTGGGTCAAAAAAATCCGTCCACTTGTTGCCTTTGTCTTGTCCTTTCTATTTTGCAGAACATATTCTGCCTCTGAGAATCTTGTAGGATACAAACCATGAATAGGTTCAAATCGGTCTTTGTGCTCAACAAATTTATAGTGTTATTTATTTGTGTTGTTTCTTCTATTTGGTTCACTGTTCAGTGTAGGTTTGTTTTCTTTTCATCTGCTGTGGCGACTAGGGGGAGTTGAATTTGACAAGAAGAAGGTCGAAGGATACATACTGGGATTGGTACGCAATTCCATGCTTGTAGTTTTTTATTTGTCTTTTTTTTTTGTTTTCGTTTTATTCTTTTTCCTCTTTTCTTTGTTTTCATACAAACTGAAAATAGCTAAGAAACAACTTGAAAATCACAGTTTAAGAGATGAAGCAAGTAATAGATGTTGATTTGTATGAAATAGATACACACTCCATTATACATGACAACATTGACGAGGTGTTGCATAGCAATGGTCTTTTTAGATTGGATGCATTATCGTATATTGTAGGAGATTGCCTTTTCGATGCATTTCAGGTTCTACTGCATTTCCGTTATTCCTCGACCGACTGACGCAATGGATTTATTGATTATTTCTTGAGATGTTTAAAAAATGGCGAAGCTGAGGCATTGGAGTCGTATGAATACGAATTGGAATCTAATTTTGTTCGGCAGTTGCATGGAATACATGATGTCACTACGTATTTTTCAAAGATGCGGTTGTCTGCATCTCCAATTATGCCTGCAAATGAGAGGGGAATTTGGGGAGATACATTTTGTATATGGTGGTTGTCTAAGTGGCTCAATATATCAATTGGAATATGGTCATTGAAAACAAAAACAAGATATCTACTATTCAACAAAACTGCATCTAACAATCCATATTGCATCTTGTTCCATTATGCCAATCCTGTCAGTGGTCATTATGAACCACTATTGTACAGAAAATTGTCCATATTCAATCTTGGAGGACCTCATATTTACTTGTCCCTCATTTGCAAAGACCTTAAATCAAAGTGGAAACGGATTATGCATCGCATAGACTGCCATGGTTTGCAGATAGCAACAATTATTGTATCTAGATGTGGAGATAGTCTGTTCAATGCAATTTGTTGTTTGGTAGTAGCAGCGTTCGATGTGCAGTCGCTGTGGCTTTACACTGTACATTCCTTTTGCAATGCAATTATGGGCAACAACCAACAAGATTTTAACTACTTGCATCAACACCTTTCGCCATATCTCCTAGAAAATATGTCGGCAATTGGAAGTTGGCAAGAATACCTTGTAAACATGGCACTGCCATATGAAAACGAAAATGTGGAGGGTGGCAGATTCTGTTTGCAATGGCTATCTATCATATTTAGAGTAAATATCTAGGTCTGGTCAGCCTTGCTAGATGGCACTGTCCATTCCTAGTCTATTGATTCAAATTACGATCGAACAATTGACATCCTCTCGTTGAAAAAATATACGACACATATCCATTATCAACCTTTTCTTGGACATATCATTGGGTCAGGGTTCAATGTTCATGCCACCCAAACTACATCGAATTTGCATACGCGTGGCATGCTTTTTAATGAGAATGAAACTCCTCCCAGTTGTGATAAGGCCATACAGGGGTTAAACAAAAAACGTAGGCTAAGTTATCACAACTTGAAAAAGTTCATGCATGAAATTCGTCCCAGTTGTGATGAGGCCATACAAGGATTAAACAAAAAACATAGACTAAGTTATCACAACCTGAAAAATTTCATACGTGAGAGAAAAAAAAACATTGGTGGTATAGGAAATACTGTCGTTCCAGGGTCCAGTGTCAATGACAGCCAAACCACATCGAATGTGAATAAACATCACATGCTATTTAATCAGAGTGAAATTCATCCCAGCTTCCATGAGGTCATCCTGACCTTGAACAAGAAATGTAGACTAAGTTACCACAACTTGAAAAAGGTCATATGTGAGAGAAAAAAATACATTTCCATGCTTCCTTCTAGAGAGAAACTAACATATCACAATCTAAAAAAAATTGTTCGTGCACAACACAACAGAAGCAGGTACGGTTGCATATCCCAAAATGGTCATGCAACTATCCAAGAGAAAAAATCACATTTCGTGGGCTAGAAGCAACACTGTGCACTACTACCAATGAAAACCAACAAACACTTTCTACCCATACTTCCCTGCGGAAGAAAGATGCAAGACAGACCTACATGAAGCAAATCAAAGACACTCCTTCCATTGCATGTGCAATTTGCGATCAATTTAATTTCACAAAAAATAGTAAGTTTTTCACGCCTGATTTGTAAGTAGAATACCTTTGCTTGACAACCCATGATAAAACATTTTCCAGTGGCAAAATTTGTCTTCCATGTAAATGATCGCTTGAAAATGGAAAACTACCACAATTTGCAACCCCTGACCAATAAGATGTAATACACCACTACCATATGTAAGTGCACTTACGGAACTTGAAGAGATACTTGTGTATCTGTGAATTGTATTTGCACAAATCAGGCCCTGGGGCTATAAACGACCCCAGATGGGCTTAACATGATCAATTATTAATGTGCTTGTTCAACTAGATG
Organism: Picea glauca; assembly: GCA_000966675.3. NCBI lineage: Eukaryota > Viridiplantae > Streptophyta > Pinopsida > Pinales > Pinaceae > Picea > Picea glauca. The sequence continues at coordinate 3,829 of JZKD02S2333321.1, forward strand.
TTGTGCAAAAATCCTTGCCATAATTCATTAGCGATACAATGAAAAATTTTGTGGCTCTCAAAAGATGCTTGCAATACAAAAATGTGTATCAGACAGGCAAAGTGTGTGTGCATGCTGTTATGAAAGAATTAAAAGAATTATGTTCCAGGGCCCTTTAGAAAGCACAAAACATTTGTATAAATGAGAACTGGAACAATGTTCTTGGAGAAGAGGATGACAACTCTGCAGAGACTCTCGAAACTGCTAGTGAATTTGATACAAGTGATGAATTGGAGAATGAAACACTTGCTGAGACATTGGTGCATGGATTTACTGATTCACAGTGCATTCGTGACTTTCAAGACAAGATTGTTGAAATTGCACCTGTTGAGGGGAAACGTCCACTTGGAATATTCAAGGACAAATTCACTAAGGAAATGAACTTCCCAACACTATTCTATGGAGATCCACGTCCTACTGACATTACAAAATGATTCAGTTACCATAAAATAGTTCGATGGGAGCTGCTACATTCAAGTTTTGACTTCTCATGTCACATAACAAATTTGTTTTTCAAAACAATGCGCATAATAATAGAGCAAGTGTTGTCTTGCATGTGGGTCCGAATAAGAAAAGGCCGGTTACAAGGAATAAATTTGTTGGTCAAGGATATCAAGTACAAAGTAAACCTATAAAAAATCCTGAAATCTGATATTGAATACATAGATTTCAAAAACATTCGCATCTCTCCTGACTATTTGCAACAAAACAAGAAAACTATTTTTGCAATGATCTGACAATTGGGCCCACCAACATTTTTCATCACATTTACAAGTGCAGAGAATTGCTAGGATCCATTGGTGGTTGCGGTATCTCACTTGCATAGGAACATGAAACGTAAAAAACAAACCGATACATTGGAAAATAATGACATTGACTACCTCATATGAAAAGACCTAGTGACATTTACTCACTACTATAGACATAGAATAAATGCTTTGAGACAATTGATATGCCATGATGAAACATTTTTCGGAAAAATATCGGACTACCTTTTTGTGACTGAATTCCAGAATAGGGGGAATGAACATGACCACGCACTGTTGTGGATAGAGGGTGCACCAGTCTATGGAGTTGACAACAATTCACAGATCGAGCAATTTTTGGACAAATACATAACATGCAACATATATCATTTAGATCCAGAACTTGCCAAAGTTCATAGAAATTATCATACAAAAATTTGTAGAAAACGAAAAAACTCGCATTGCAGATATAACTTCCCCGTGCCGCCAATGAGAGCAACAAGAATCATAGAGCCACTTAGTTTAGAGGAAAATGTTTTCGTTGAGAAATCTAAATCCTTGTTCGCATTTCTAAAACAAGGAGAGTTTGACGAGTTGATGAGCTTCGATGACTTCTTGACAGAGCTAAATCTATCAGAAGATGAGTACATCCATACCATACAATGTACGATTAAACAACCAACAATTTTCCTTAAACAAAAAATTTCCCATATCTGGAACAATAGTTTCTCCAAGGACATGCCAGTTATGTGGAATGAAAATACAGATGCGCAGTACGTCCTCAATGCATATGCTGCAACATCGTATTGCACCTCATATATGACAAAGGTTGACAAATCTATGACAAGTGCATTTATAAGAATACGCAAAGAACATGAAAGAAGTCATATTGATGCCATACAAATAATATGTATGCTTGGCAATACATTTCTTAATCTTCAACAAATGTCTGCTCAACAAGCAATCCATATTGCACTTTCCCTACCCCTCAATTGTAGTTCAAGAAAATGTGTATTCATAAACACATATCCACTTGAGAAACACACATTTGTGCTTAAACCACCGTGTTTGCTAGAAAAAGAGCCTCACAATTCAGAAGATGTACTATGTCGCTCTATTATTGATTATTACCTCCAACGTCCATCTCCTATTAGGCATATCTTCTTAACAAAATTCATATCGCATTACAAAAAAAATGGTGTGCCCATATCAAAAAGAACAAAACCCTCTGTGATACGGTTTGTCAAATACAATAAACATTCTGACTATGAAAACTATTGTAGAGAAAAACTATTGTTATACATTCCGTTCGATGAAAACGAAGAGACATTAAAACATAACTTCTGTACATGGGAAGCTGCGTATGTTGCCTCTGAGGCTATAGTGCAAATCAATGAAGCTAGATTTAATTTTAATGTTAATCCAACATGGGGTGATCTAGAAATTGCAGTTAATGAGATAGAAAACTCTGGCAATCTTGATGAGAAATTCACAAACCTAAAAACAACCAGAACTCCCTGCGAGTCCTATGAATTGCAAGAATATTTGCCTCGTCCTCGAGCAGGTGGCATTGAGAAATGTATCAATCTTGGTTTTCAAGTCACAAAAAATCATTTCCTTATTGAAAATAATGAATACCACAAAATAAGACATCTGTTGAATCGATAACAACAAACAATTCTAAAGGACACTGCGCTTACAAAACGCTTGAACATGGACACGCCTATGCACTTGTTCCTTACAGGTGGAGCAGGAATAGGCAAGACATTCACAGTGAAAGCACTGTTCCAAATGCTTATATGAATCTATGATTCAAAAAATTCCTCTGATCCTATGAAACCAAAGGGCCTAATAGTTGCATACACATGAAAATCTACATATAATGCGGGTGGAACAATAGTCCGCTCTGCATTTTTAATGCCTTTTAACAAGTCACAGTTTCTTCCACTTAGCAAGGAAATGTTAGATACCTTGTCTAAGCTTTATGACAGACTCCAACTTGTCTTTATAGATGAAACATATTTGATTGGAAGTTGCTTCTTGTATTCCATTGACAACCGACTAAGAAGCATAAAACATGTGCACATGAAATACTTTGGAAACATTGACATGATATTCTATGGGGATCTTTACCAGGCACAATCGATCCAAGATTCTTTGATATTTGAAAAACCTATGGTTATCATGCAAACAGTGACGCATGAATTCTGGAGAGACAATATTAAATGCTTTGAATTGCATACTACAATGCGCTAGACACATGAAACATTTATTGCAATTCTGAATAGAATTCGGACAAACAACCAAACATATGATGACTTAACATATATCAATTTGAGGTGCGTGTGACCTACACCAACAGACCCAACGTTCCCTTGCCTGTTCTACACAAATAAGGATGTTTCAATGCATTACAGGTACATGCTATCGCTCATGCTTGGCGATGATATCATCATCAATTCAATTGACCTGGAAGAAGACAACCATGGAAACGTGCCATGTCATGACCATACAACCACTTTACCTTTGCAGCTTGTCTTGAAATTGGAAAGGCTGGTTGAAATATATGCCTTCAACTATGATTCACAGGATGTCTTGGTCAATGGTGCAAATGGAATACTCAAAGGCTACACCAAAACATAAAAGCTTGATGTCCTTTGGATTAAGTTCCATGAACCACATATAGGCAAGCGACAAGCAAGCAAGTTGGCTTATCTATATAATTCAAACATTGCAAGTGATTGGACACCTATTTTGCGAATATCAAAGCCAGTATCGACATCAACAAAGACAGGTCGACTGAAGATTCGAAAACAGTTTCCAATTAAACTTGCATGTGCACGTATAGTCCACAGATCGCAAGGGCTAACACTTGATAGTGTTGCATTTCAACCTACTATAATTTGAATGCATGGACTTGTATACACAACAATGTCCCGTGTCAGAAGCATAGACTCCTTTTATTTACTAAGTCAATTGGCAAATGTTTAAACAGGTAGCGTATGCTTGTCATTGATGGCAAGTACAATAGTGAAGATGACATGAGTATAGGAAGAATGTAACAAATGAGCATCAGAAGTAGTTTGGGAAGACGCTGTAGAGCAAGCTCGATAAGATCAGAAGAGATAGTGCAGAGGATGGTTGGCATGCTTTATAGGCAGTATGCGCTTGTCATTGATGGTAGGATCAGAGTGTGCATCGATGGAAAAATAGGAACAAAGTAAGCTCAGAAGGAATTAGCGCAGATTCGAATGCAGTGCATAGGTGCACACTAGGGATGAGGTTAACTCATGGCTAAAGCTCAAGGGAGATAGCGCACTTAAGATCACAGGCGGATCAAAGGTCAAGGCCTTTGACACTTAGAAATTCTTCCAAGTAAGGAGGATGCGTAAGCTCGGAGGAGAAGCGTCAGTGATCATTGGATCCCATCCCGAATTCCCGATGACCGTCAGATCTCAATGTAGACAAGAGGAGCGTGCAGACATGGAGGATAGATCTCGGGCATTAGATCCGAGCGCAGGGTCCGACCACCGTTGGATCGAGGAGAATCTGCATGCTCTTTAAAGTGCAAGGAGTAGAGGGCTCACAAAATCCCAAAAGAAGGAGGACCGTCCATCTTCAGGCAGGACACGTGGACACAGATCAACATTTCGCTAACTGAAGAGTCAAAGGAACGGGGTTTGAAATCGCGAAATGCAAAATTGTGACTTAACCACAGCCATCAGATCAATATGTGATCTGCACCGTTGATCCACCCCATTTCGGAGTTTCGCGGATCGAGAGTTGAAGATGTCAAAGAATAATAACTGTAAGAATCCCGAAATCGCGATATGTGATATTGCGATTTAATCGTAGCCGTCAGATCAAGATGTGATCTGGACCGTCAATCCGACTCACGTTAGCAAACCGCGTCAGCTAGGAACACGTGGCACAATCAGGTAATGACAAGTGTCAGACTGATTCAACATTTCAAGCACATGTAAGTCACGAATCAGGGTGACACGTGGGAGGTATTTGACACGTGTGACGTCGGCAGGTTTACACCACTTTGGAGTTTCAAAAATCGGGACATAGAGATGTCAGGAAACTCTCAGCATCAGGAGTCTCGAAATGCCGAATTACGAAATGCCGAAATCTTGTCAACCGTCCATCTCTGGGGGTTATGTGAACCATTGATCTATCTCCCTTTCAGAGTTTCGTGGATCGAAAGTTGGAAGCATCAAGAACATTCATCACAGGAATGTCGGAATCGCGATATGCGAAATCGTGAAATGATCTGAACCATCAGATCAAGTGTTGATCGGGACCATTGATCCCACACCATTTCAGGGTATCGGGGATTGCGACTTGGAGAGTCGAGATGCCTCATCTCCAGACTCACGAAATGCGAAATTGCGAAAGCACCTTATGCATAAGGCTGTGGTCACAACCCTTGGTCACATCAGCGAGAGATGGAGGAAAGAGCTAGAGCAACCAAGCTCTATTTCGGGGATCGCGACTGGGAATGTCAAGATGCATGGTTACACGAATGCCAAATTGCCAAATGTCAAAATGCGAAAATGAATGAAAAATCCCAAGGAATCAATCCAACGGTGCAGGTGAATTAGAAAAATATCGGAGGGCTACTGTAGCACGTCGCAGTATAACTGCTAGAAATCATTGATGGTCTTTGCTAGAGAATTCGAAGAGACCTCTGTGTGATCGCCAGAGAAGATGAAGAGTCTCTAAGCTTTGTCCAGTGAAGCAAGACGATGGTTAGGGGGATTGAAAAATGGATGAGCATTGAATCATGTAACTGAAACATAAGGCATAAGCTCGACTGTGCCAGAGAAGACGAGGAGTCTCAACTGCCAGAGAGGCTGAGGATTCTTAGCAGAACACTCAGTGATGCTGAACGCGTGGCGAGAACCACCAGAGAAGCTGAGGAGTTGTGATGATTAGGAAAATAACTCGAGATGTGCAGTAGATTTGGCGCGGTGTGAGCATGCAATGGCATGGAAAATATTGCATGCACAAGGAGCACAGGTACTATAAGAATGTTGAACAAAGAAGAGAAGGTGTTGTTGTCAAGGGGAGGATTCAAGTGTGAGCAAGGAGGTAGAGCGTAGGAGCAGAGATGCACTCTAGAGGAAGGTTGCATCAAAGGGATATGGTGCAGAGAGTATAAAAGGCAGAAGAACATAAAGTGCAAGGGGCGTGCAGAAGACAATGATGCAGACAGGATAGAGCAGCGTAACAGAACAACAACAGGGCTGGTAAGCCATTGAATAATTTTATATTGTTGTAATAAGTTTCAGTAACAAAGAATTTATTATTCAGGGTGGTTGGGAGGTGCTAGGGAGGATTGGTGTCCTCAAAGGTTCAAGTGGGTGCTTGAACACAGGGAGTTAGTGCTTCCTTCTAGTTGGTGCTAGAGAAACCAGGGAGTTGGTGCTTCCTTCTAGTTGG
>JZKD02S2333332.1:0-11820 GCA_000966675.3 Picea glauca
TGGCTTGGATATCTCTTGGCTAGGGTTTGGAACATCTGATCAGTCTTTTGTGATGCACTATCCTTGGGGATTGATGCGTTACTCTTTGTTTGGCTATCTAGCCTAGGGTTTGCTTTCGGAGGAATTCTCAGGTCAAGGTTAAGGTGCTCGGAGGGAAGCTTCGGCCTATGGTTGGGTGACGAGGGTATCGTCAATGGTAAAACGAGCACACCATCTTCTATATTCTAACATAAAACGAGCACACCATATTCTATATTCTAACACTATGCCCATTGGGGTAACTCAAGTAACGAAGCAAAATAAGACCTGGTGGCTTATACTCTGTGTAAATAATTTCAATGATAGAGAATGCTCTGGTCAGCTCGAAGAACAATTTGGGTGTGCACCCAATGTAAAATAGGTCCACGTAAAATTAGTTATATATATATATATATATATATATATATATATATATATATATATAATTGACATTGATGGGAGATGAGTGTGTGCAAGAGTGGAGAGAAAATTAGAAGACTTGAAGAGGATCTGGGTTAATACAGGAGGACATGCAGAGAGCTAATGTGGGTGTACATAGACATGACAAAATCATGGTTACGATGGTGTAATAATGTTCTGGTTTGAAGATCAGCTCCTGAGCGTAAGTATATTATCCTAAGTTCTAGACATTTCACTTACATGGATATTGTCATTACATAAATATGAAGAGAACGTTTTTCAAATGATGTGTTGATCATTCTAGATTTGCTGAGGTGTTGGCTGTGTGGGCATGAAAAGTGCGCGGGAGAAGAAGTGCAGAGAGAAGAGACTCTGTAGTCTGTGAGAAGCCGTTGATAAATAATGAAGATGATCTAAAGCTTGAGCAAACATATGATGAAGCATGCTGGATAATTTTATTAAAACAGATTAAGACATTTATGCAAATTCAAGGGTGGCACGCTGGAGTAGTGAAAGATTGAGTTGGAGCTCAATTTGCAGGTTCGTGCCTGTTTGTAGGTTGATGTCTATAGAGGATTGGTGTCCTCATCCATTTGCAGGTTGGTTCCTAGTTTATGAGTTGGTGGTCATAAGAGGATTAATGTCCTCATTCATTTGCAGGTTGGTGCCTGGTTTATGAGTTGGTTCTCATAAGAGGATTGGTGTCCTCATCTACTTGTAGGTTGTTGCCTACAGAGGATTAGTGTCCTCATTGACAATTATTCTTACATGAATTGATATTCGTTTATAAATATTTTTAAGGTCTTCACAATTTGGGTTTCCACCTCTATATTTGTAAATGTGTTGAATACTGTTTGTGATTATGACGAGTACAATTTTGGTATAATTGACTGCAAGTATAAACCCTAACTATGTTTTAAAATCAGATTAGAATAAAGGGTAATAAAAGTATATAATACTAATTCACCCCCCCCTCTCAGTACTATCAAACATATCAACAATTGGTATCGAAGTAGGTTCCTTCAACAACAGTCTAACCATTGGGAGGTAGATCCCAATTGATCACATGGATAAACATGAGAGACTAACCTTAATAAAATATCCATACTTTTATGGAACACATTATTCCTTATGGAGCATCAAAATGGGAGTGTATATGCTATCACTAGGATATGATGTCTGGGAATCAGTCAAGATTGGTTATGAAACTCTAAATAATCTACTTTTTGACATAGGTACAAATGAGATCAACGAAAATAACTCAAAATCCATGAATGCAATTTTGGAAGGATTATCAAAATCAGAATTCACCAAAGTTATGCATTGCAAATCTGCAAAGGATATGTGGGATAAACTGAAGAACACTTATGAAGGAGATGATAAAGTCAAGCAAGCAAAACTACAAACTCATAGGAGCCAATTTGAAAGCCTGAAGATGGATGAAGAAGAAAACATTACAACATATCTTCTTCATGTGGATGGAATCACAAACATCATTAGAGGCTTGGGTGAAACAATTGATGAAAAATTTGTTGTGCAAAAAGTACTCAAGTCCCTTACGATGAGATTCAATCCTAAGATATCAGCTCTTGAAGATAGAAAAAATTTGGACAAATTAACAATGGATGAATTGCATGGAATTATTACATCCTATGAGATGCAAATAGGACAAGAAGAAGCACCTAAAAAGGAAGCAACATTCAAATCCCCAAAGAAGACTAACAAAATAAAAGAAAATTCAAGTGACCACTCAAATGATGATCCTGATACAAAAGAAGACAACTTTGTAAGAAGGCTCAAGAGAGGAACTAGAAAATATAAAGGTATGCTTCCTTTTAAATTTTTTAATTGTGGTGGGGTATGACACTTTGCTGCCAAATGTCCTCACAATAAGAACATGGATACAAAAGATCAAGATAAATCTAACCCTAATGAGAGAAGGAAGGGTAAAATTCAAAGGAACAAATACTTCCACAAGCAAAAGAAGAACCTTTATTCCAAAGTGGACTACTACTGATTTTTTGAAAGTGATTAAGAAGTTGAAGATGTTGTTCTCTTCATGGTCCAAGAAATAGAGTCCAATGAAGATGAAGACAATAAAAGAATCCCATACATTAGATAAAATGATGATGTGGATGTTGATATTGAAGGAGAACTGCTTTGTGCCGTAGATGAAATAGAAAGGCACAAAAGAAAGAATAGATAGTTGAAGGAAAAATTGTCACGTAACTCTGATTTGGCTTCTCAACTAGAAGAATAGAAGAAAGTTGAAGAGGAAATAATGAGTCAACTATAGAACAAACAAGAATATTGTGAGAAACTTGAAAAATAAAATTCTTCCCTAATGAAGGAAGCCGATGTACTTATAGATGAGTTGAAAAACAGTAAAAAATTTGAACAAAGTTCCATGATGTTAGACAATATGCTCAATAATCAAAGATCACCATTTGAAAAACTCGAATTGGTTAAAATCCCAACCCCACATTATAGAGAACCAAGGAAGAACCCAAGAGCTATGCTATGGCACTGAACAATCCCAATAAACGAAATGAGAATTCTAATGAAGTAAACCCTGATCAATAAGAGCCAGTTGTCCTTCACAAGAAGAATGAATTCAGAAAGGTGATGACACCAAGAAGACCTACTATGAACATGTATGAATATATATTTCATGGTAATTGTTTTTCATGCAACAATTTTTGACATAAGGCAATAGACTTCATAACATATCCAAGAAATAACCAAATAAGAAATGGAGGCATGTACAATGCTCCTAGAAATAATTATCTGAATAACAAAGTAAAAAATTATTGAAAACATAAACAAGAATTCGTTTGATCCATTTTTTAACTACAATATTGAATGCTATAAATTCCATACTTTTGGCCACAAAGCTCAAGATTACAAAAGTTGGACACATGCCCCTATTGACAAACAAACTGCTGTCAACAATACCATGAAAATTTGGAGGAAGAAAGAAGAGAAGAGTTCTTAGGAAGAATGTGATCTAGCAATGCATGCTCAAAACAAAGAAAGATATTGGTACATGGAAAATGGATGCTCAAGACATATGACTGGTGATAAAAATAGATTTCTTATGCTAAAGAAAGAGAAGGGAGGAAGTGTTTCATTTGGAGATAATAAATCTGCCAAGATAATTGGGAAAGGTAAAGTTAGCCTTGGAAGTCATAATGCCACAACATAAAACATTATGCTAGTTGAAGACTTAAATCATGACCTTCTAAGTGTCATCTATTTGTGTGATGAGGGACACACACTCCTGTTTAAATCTAGGGAATGTAGAATAATAAAAGAAGACACTGACAGATTAGTAGCAACAACAATTAGAACTCCAAACAATGTATACATTCTAAATAAAATTGGAAGATAAGTATGTTGTGTAGGATAGATAGATGAAAGCTGGTTATGGAATAAGAGAATGGGACATTTAATCCTTGACAACTTAGTCAAGGTTAGTAACAAATAGGCAGTAAGAGGCATGCCAAAAATCATCAGGCCCTCAAACCCAATTTGTAAACATTGTCAGCATGGGAAACAAACAAGAGTGAGATTCAGAACTAAGGAAAATTCAACATCAATACCATTGGAACTCATCCACATTGATATTTGTGGGCCAACCAAATCACCAAGTTTGCAAGGTAACCATTACTTCATACTGTTCATTGATGATTACACAAGAATGACTTGGGTATCCTTTCTCAAGCATAAATCAGAAGCCTTTGGGAAGTTTAAATCATTCAAAGTATTAGTTGAAAATGAAATAGATTTGAAGATCAAATGACTAAGGTCAGACAATGGAGGAGAATTCACCTCAGATGAGTTTAATTAATTTTTTGAAGATCATGGAATAAGAAGACACTTCTTAGATGCAATAACTCCTGAACAAAATGGAGTCGTTGAAAGGAAAAACAAGGCTATACAAGAAATGGCCAGAACTATGCTAAATCAAGATAAACTGTCAGATATAGTTTGGAGGGATGGAGTCTGCATAGCTATCTATATTAAGAATAAAGGACAACTCCAAGCTAAAAATGAAAAAACTCCATATGAATTGTGGAAAGGCAGGCCAAAAAATGTCAAACACCTTAAGGTTTTTGGAATAAAATGATAGATAAAAAGATATGATGACAACCTTGGCAAGTTTGACTCCATATGTGATGAAGGTATTTTTCTTGGGTACTCCAATCAAAGAAAAGATTACGGATGTTTAAATAAGATATTAGACAAAATTGTTGAAAGTGAAAATATAAGAGTGGATGATGAAAATCCTGGAAGGATCAAGATGCAAACAAATGACTATCCAACAATAACAAGCTATAATGACGAAGAGAAAGACAATGAGGAAGATAATGTAGAGGAAGAAGAAGAAGAGAAAGACTATGAGGAAGATAATGCAGAAGAAGAAGAAGAAGAAGACGACGAAGAAGAAGAATAAGAAGAAGAAGAGGAAGCTCCTAGACAAGACACAAATACCCCCTCGAGATATGCTCAAAATAACCACCTCGAAGAACTGATTCTTGGAGAGAACAAAAAAGGTGTCCAAAAAAGAAGACAATTGATAAGATCACCAGAACATGCAAATCTGTCTTTACTGTCTAAAATAGAACCCAAGAACATAGAGGAAGCTAGCAGAGATAAAAATTGGATAAATGCTATGAATGAAGAATTAGATCAAATTGAGAAAAATGAAACTTGGGAGCTAGTTCCTAAACCAAAATACAAGAATGTAATTGGAACCAAGTGGGTTTTTAGGAACAAACAAAATGAGGATGGACAAGTAGTGAGAAATAAGGCAAGGTTTGTATGTAAAGGATATGCTCAAGTTGAAGGTGTAGACTTTAATGAAACTTTTTCTCCAGTAGATAGACTAGAATCCATTAGAATCTTCCCGGCATTTGAAATCTACAAGAGTATCAAAGTCTATCAAATGGATGTTAAATATGCATTTCTAAATGGAAATTTGGAAGATGAAGTATTCATTGAACAACCTGAGGGATTTTAGTTGTCAGAAAATCAAGACTATGTGTGGAAACTGAAGAAATCTCTCTATAGTATGAAGCAAGCACCTAGATCTTGGTATTAAAGGCTTGACAAGTACCTACAACAATAAGGATTTAAGAGAGGAACTACATAAATAAATATTTACATCAAAGAAGAAAATGGAAATATGATTATCATTGTGGTCTATGTAGATGATATCATCTTTGGAAGCAACTTTGATGATCTGAGTCAAAGGTTCTCAAAGAACATGCAAAAAGAATTTGAGATGTCCATGCTATGTGAGTTGTCCTTCTTTATAGGTCTACAAATCTCTCAGTCATATAAAGGTATATTCATTTCTCAGACAAAATACATTAAGGAGATGTTAAAGAAGTTCAAGATGGAAGATTTCTAGCCTGTCAATACTCCCATGATAACATGATGCAAGTTGAGTAAGGATGATGAATCACCAGAGGCATATCACATCATGTATATATCAATGATTGATAGCCTTTTATATGTAACTACATCAAGGCTTAATGTTATGCACGCTGTTGGATTGGTTACAAGATTTCAATCTGCACCAAAAGAATCACATGTGATGGCAGTCAAAATAATTCTCATATACTTGAAGGGCATAATGAATTTTGGACCATGGTATCCAAAAGGGGAGAAGTTTACTCTAACAAAATACATTGATGTGGATTAGGAAGGAAATGTTGATGACAGGAAAAGCACAAGTGGTGGATCATTCTTCTTGGGCAGCTGTTTAGTATCCTGGTTAAGAAAGAAACAATCCTCAATTTCCTTATCCACAACATAAGAATAGTAAATTGCAACAACATCATGTTGTAAAAAAATCCTTTGGATGAATCAAGCCTTGCAAGAAATTAAGGTAAAACACTAGCAACCAATTTTTGTATTATGTGACAACACTAGTGCCATAAGTATTTCCAAGAACCTAGTGATGCACTCAAAGACAAAACCTATCCCAATCAAATATCATTTTTATAGGGAACAAGTCAATGATAAGGTTGTCAAGTTGGAGTATATTCCTACCAAGGAACAAATTGCAGATATGTTTCCCAAACCCCTACCTAGAAACACAATTGACTATCTCCGAAGGAAGATGGGAGTCATTCCTAATTCTCTATAAAGAGTTCAGCTAAAAGATGTTGAGATCCCAACATAACCAACAACTCAAGGGGAGAGTTCATATGATTACATGTTGTAGAAACATAAATATCTAAAGATCAAGACTAATAAGCACTATCCTCAGGGGAAGATTTGTTAACAGGGGGAGTTGTAGGAAGGTAGAGAAGATTAAAGGGATCCTTGTCATTTTTTTCAAAGGGGAGAGAATGCAATAAAACATCAGTCAACATAACTATGCAATGGAGTGACACATGGGGAAGAAAGATAATGAATAGTGACCCATGACTAAGACACATTACCAACATACCTAGAGGGGGAGTAATACCCATAGGGGGAGTAAGATATGTTTTTCTCAGTGGTTTCCATCAATGACAAGGGGGAGATTGTTGGATAGTTTGTGTCATTGATGTCAACACTGTAGGGGGAGTTTATTTGTTTGATTATTTGGAAATGTCATTAATGACAAGTTGTTTGTGTCAGGATGACAACAATGGTATGATCACATCATGTGATTGTGGATGAGAATGTGATGACATCTACTGACATGGAAGTGTTATTAATTGAGGTATGCAAAGCGTCAAAATGATATGGTCTAGTGCATCAAGTAAGTATTAATGGATTCATAGGTATGCAAAGCATCAAGTTCCTACAAAGAAGGAAATAATCATTTGAGTAAGTGATATGGTCGAAGGCTGTTGATAAACTACAAATTGTTGAGATAGCTAACAAAGTGCAGTCCACCTTGAAGGTCTCTTATCATCTACCATGCCAATGCCTATGTGAGCTCTCAAGAGTAGTTAGATGTGACAAGAGTTTACATGCATGAACAATCATGTTCAAAACTATGACCATCAAAAAAATTTGATGTCTGATGGTAAAGATTAATGAATCAAATGATGGAAATAAATTGATGGCAAGAAGATAGACAATGGTGATAAAGAAGCATGGAAGGATCACAATGTGGCGAAGTGGCAGAACCAACATCATTGATATTTATAAATAAATGGCTAGCGTAAATGACAGAGCCACTAATTGGAGCGAGCCTCTAGTTTGGCGGAACCACCATCTATAGCAGAAACGCTAACCATATCAATGAGGAGGAAGATCAATCGTTGATCACAGAATGGATCAACAATGATCCATTAAAATGATATTGTGTGGCCCACAAAAAGAAGCTTCGAAATCATATTAAAGAAGATCAAATGATGGATATCTTTTTGTCCATCGAGAGAGGAGATCAATGACTCTTGTCAAATTGAAGGTGACTAACTAGCACATAGTTTAATAGAAAGGAACTCCCTGCAATTTCAACATGTTTTCAAAAGGAAATACATGTGTTGGTGCATTTTTTATTGCCGGCCCCTTGCCTCGAGATCCCATTCAAGGGTCTAATCCCCTGCAATAAAGCCCGTGGTCCCATGTTCTTGGTTATATTCCCATTGGGATAACTCAAGTAACGAAGCAAAATAAGCCCGATGGGCTTATACTCTGTGCAAATATTTTCAATGATAGAGAATGCTCTGATCGGCTCAAAGAACCATTTGGGTCCACACCCAAAAAATAGGTCCACCTAAAATTAGTTAGAACTATATATATATAATTGACATTGATGAGAGATGACCGTGTGCATGAGTGGAGATCATATTAGAAGACTTGAAGAGGATCCGGGTTAATACAGTCAGACGTGCAGAGAGTTGATGTAGGTGTATAGAGACCTGATAAAATCATGGTTACAATGGTGTAATATTTTTCCGGCTTGAATATCAACTCCTGACTGTAAGTATATTATCCTAATTTCTAGACTTTGCACTTATATGGATATGATAATTATAGAAATATGAAGAGAACGTTTTGCAAATGATGTGATGATCATTCTAGCTTTGCTGAGGCGTTGAATGCATGGGCATGAAAAGTGTGGGAGAGAATAAGTGCAGAGATAAGAGGCTTTGATAAACAATTAATATGATCTGAAGCTTGAGCACATAGAGGATGAAACATGTTGGAGAAGTTTATTAAAACATATTAAGACATTTATACAAATTCAAGGGTGGCAGGGTGGAACAAGGAAAGATTGAGTTGGAGCTCATTTTGTAGGTTGGTGCCTATTTGTAGGTTGGTTCCTACACATGATTGGTGTCCTCATCTATTTGCAGGTTGGTTCGTGTTTGTAGGTTGGTGCCTCGTTTATGAGTTGGTGGTCATAAGAGGATTAGTGTCCTCATACATTTGCAGGTCAGTGCCTGTTTGCAGGCTAGTGCCTGGTTTATGAGTTGGTTCTCATAAGAGGATTGGTGTCCTCATCTACTTTTAGGTTGGTGCCTATAGAGGATTGGTGTCCTCATTGACAGTTATTCTTACATGAATTGATATTCATTTATAAATATTTTTAAGGTCTTCACAATTTGGGTTTCCACCTCTATATTTGTAAATGTGTTCAATACTGTCTGTGATTATGATGAGTACATTTTTGGTATAACTGACTGCAAGTATAAATCCTAACTATGTTTTAAAATTAGATCATAATAAAGGGTAATAAAAGTATACAATACTGATTCACCCCCCCTCTTCGTACTATCAAACATTTCAACAAAGAATGTTTCCAGTTTATGTGGTTAGGTAAAAAATAATTTAATATCATTCCACTCATCAAGTGGGCACACATCACAATGTCGAAGGAGATAGGGGGTTGGGGGATAAAGAACATTTTCTGGTTTAGCAGATCTCTAGATTCCAAGAGCCTATGGAGACTCATTCACAACAAAATGATTTGGAGCAAAGTGAAGTTATTCAAGTACTTAGCAGGTTTGATGATTGGATTATGGTTTCAAATGCAGAGGAAGCTGATGTCAAATAGTTCAATTGTTTGGAAATCATTGGTTGATGCTTTTCCTTTAATCAGAGAATGGATTAGGTGGAATATCAGAAACATAAAAAGTGTGCGAATTGGGGAGGATATGTGGGATGGGGTGGGAAATGTGTTTAAATTTTTTAAGGATCTAGTGTTTGTCCTACACAATGAAGGTATTTTCACTCTTTTGGATGCAAAAGCACCAAGTTTGGATCTCACAGGTTGCAGTGAATGGAAATTGACAAAAGTGATGGGAATAACCAAGGACAAAGTAGAGGAATACAATTGTTATGTGGGGAATCTTATATCAAATTTTATTTCCCTCCAAGAAGAGGAGGCCGACTCCATGCATTGGTCGAGGAAAGCACAATTTGGAAAGTACACATCTAAGTTGGGTTATAAAACTTTGGTAGAATGTTCCTTTTCGACAAAGAGGTAGTGGTGGTGGAAAGATTTATGGAGCATGCATGCTCCACTAAATATGAAGCATGTGTTATGTTTGTCTCTTAATGATAAGATCCTAACTTGGGATATTGGACTCAATCGAGGATAGGTTGGGCCCAATAGATGTTCACTATGTAGAAATGATGCCGAATTGTCTTCCCATTTGTTCATTCAATGTGTTTATGCTTAGTTGGTTTGGGGCATTATATATTCTCATTATCAAGTTAGTTCTCAAGCCCTCTAGGGTTGTTAAGCCCTAAATAGTGGCTCATTACCCCTGAATTGGGGCATATTACATTAGTAATTTTATTTTTTTATGTTGTCTTTATTTCAATTGTTGTAATTATACCTCCTAGTCTCCTATATATACCAAGGAGACATTTTCATTTTGAATCATCTTGGAATTGTACATTTATGTGGGCATAAGGAGGTTKCCCCCTCGAAGAGGCTTATTATCTGAGTTTCTCTCTTTATCAATGCGTTGAGTACTTATTCTGAGGTTTTTCTATGCTATATTGATATTTGGTTCTTAACAATCTACATAACTAAGTATGCATCAGATGGAAGTGTTGAAAGACACAAGGCTCAATTAGTTTCGAAAGTATTTTCCCAAGTTGAAGGAATTGACTATAATGAAACCTTTGCCCCTGTAGCCAAAATGAATTCTATCTTCCTTGTTCTTTCCTTTGTTGCCTCGCATAAATGGGAGGTACATCAGATGGATGTTAACTTTACCTTCTTGCATGGATATTTTCAAGAATAAATCTACATGGAACAACCTCCTGGCTATGTCCATAATGACTCCAGCCTTGTTTGTCACCTTAAGAAATATCTTTATGGTCTTAAGCAAGCTCCCCGAGCATGGTATGCCAAAATGGACAACTTTCTTATTACCAATGGATTCTCTAGATGCCAATGTGATCCTAATATCTATGCCAAGAAAGTAGGAATCCATATCATAATCCTTGTCCTTTATGTTGTTGACCTTATCCTTACTAGTAGTGACTCAAAACTCTTAAACCATGTGAAAACTATCCGTAAGAAAAAATTTGAAATCACATACTTAGGTTTTTTGCACTATTTCCTTGGCCTCCAAGTTTTTCAAACCAATGAAGGAATTTGTATTTCCCAATCTAAGTATGCTTGTGACCTTATTCATTGATTTCACATGGATGATTGTAAACCAACCCCTTCTCCCTTCCAGTCTGGATTCAATCTTATTGCCACCTGTAATTCTCCCGAATTTGATGCCACCTTGTACCGTCAGTTAGTTGGTAGCCTCTTATAATTGACTCATACTCGTCTTGATCTTTCCTTTTTTGTTGGTCTTGTTTCCCGGTATATGAAAACACCCCATGAAATCCATTGGAAGGTAGCTAAAAGGATACTTCTCTATGCCCATGGTACATTTCAGTTCGGGATACATTACAGTTCAGGGGGCTCCTTTATTGGTTGGTTTCACTTATTCAGATTGGGTTGGCGACCCTGATGATCGGAAGTCTATAGTAGGTTATGTTTTCAACCTTAGTTCAGGACCTATCACTTGGGCATGTAAGAAACAATAGGCTATTGCACTTTCTTCAATAGAAGTAGAGTACCGAGCAGAGGTAAATGCAAGTCAAGAAGCCTTATGGATTCGACAAATTCTTTCAGATTTTGGATTCCAACAGCGGGATTCGACCATCATTTGGTGCGACAATCAAAGTACCATCAAGATCACAAAAGACCTAGTTCAACATCAGTGTAGAAAACACATCGAGATACACATGCACTTCATCAGAAAGCTCATTTATGATCAAGTTATTGAAGTGATCTTTTTCCCTACAGAAGATCAAGTTGCAGACATTTTCACAAAGTCTCTTACAGAAGCGAAGTTTTCCAAACTTCGATCTATTTTAGGAGTTCAGGAAGTTGTCATTAAGGGGGGATAGGCT